>JAMWET010005873.1:385000-567500 GCA_024036415.1 Prochilodus magdalenae
TTTGTGGTGTTAGCTAGGGGACTCCTTTTTATACATTCACAAAAAACAACTGCAGGCAGAAGAAATCAAATGACAGGAATAAAAAGTTTTACGCTCAGCCACACATGTGACATAATCAAGAAGGGACCTTAACGACCTGTACCTGACAGCCATGAATGCAGACATTCAGCTAGCAGTGATGCCCTACGTAAGACATCCTGTTACTGCCAGCACCTCTGGAAGACAGCTGCCCATTGCAAGACTACATGCACAAAGGCCACTCTTAACACCATGCCAACATGGCTAAAGACTGCAATAGTGCCATGCCAGACTGTCATGGAGTGACTCAGAATGGCAGCAGGTCATCTTCAGTGACCAGTCCTGCTTTTGTCTTGGTGGAGATGACCAGTGAATCCGTGTGTGGAGGCACCGTGGTCAGTGCCAAGATGAGGGTGTAACATTAAGAATGGTCACATATTTTCGGCAAATAAGTATCTTTTTGTGTTATAATAAAATAAATAATTATAACGAGTGTACAATTGTTTAAAGTCGTGTTTGCTAGACATATGCAGAGTTCTGCTCTTAATTCGTCCCTATCACACAGTCAGTACAGTAACACAAAGTAAAGTTTTGGTGTAGGCTTTTGGTAGTGACAAAGTGGATGGTCAATCAATTATTTTAAAAACATAATGAAGTTATAGAGTCATTTAAAGTTCGTTCATTTTAGTCTAACTTCCAACTTGCTAGAGCTGAGGCTGGTTTCCAGGGTCTGTCGAACATGTTAAGAACATTCCCTTTTCTGCTGGTTTGAGACCTGAGCGATTATGTATTGGCGATTAAGTGGTCAGACAACCAAAAAAAACAACATGATGGAACAACACAGGTTCTTTCTTCAGCAGTCCACTGGTGGCCATTTTGCTGCTGCTTTCATTGTATTCACTCCTGCTTTTTTTTTTGTTTGGAAACTGCCAGGATCAGCAACTTTACATGGTGACAGCAGCACCACACCCTTTTGCCACTTGCGTCACAGGTTCCACAGTTCCAGACCAGCGAACTCATGGGCCTGGAACAAGACCAGTTTTGCCAGCCACAAACTATTTTTGCGGTGTGTTCAACTCTCGACTCTCTCAACAATTCTAAAGGATGATCAATCCACAAACGCATTTAACACCCTGTGAAGCTGCCTGGACCCTGCAGTACTTGTCATTGGTGCTGAGGTGTGTTGCGTGGCTCATTAAGAAATCAGTGTGTGAACCACTTTCCTAGACTTCTAACTTTACCTAAGCTGTCTATATTCACACTGTATGACTTATTGAGCAGCTTTAGGGAATGAAGACACAGTGCTAGGTCTTTAATAGTACCAGCAGCAACAGTCACTGCTGCCTTCTCATTACCGTACATTACACATGTACGTATACACACACACACACACACACACGAACGCACACACAAACCACACACACACATACACACACACACACACACACACACACGAACGCACACACACACACACACGAACGCACACACAAACCACACACTCACACACACACACACACACACACACACACACACGAACGCACACACAAACCACACACACACATACACACACACACACACGCACACACACACGCGCACGCACACACAAACCACACGCGCACACACACACATACGCACACACACACATACGCACACACCCACACACGCACTCACACACAAACACGCACACACAAACACGCACACACACACACACACACCCACACCATCACACACCCGCGCACACACACATGCACGCAAACACACACACACGACCACAAGTGTGGATGAGATGGTTCCAAATGCTGACACAAGATAAGCAACCTCAATAAATGTATGTTAAATATGTATTTTACATGTAAAAAAAAATCTACGACTGAACTTCTAGCCAAAGACCCCAATCTGCTGAGGTTCCAGGTGTAATGTTTATAATGCAAACCACAATGACAGTGGGAAAAGCTGCATGTGAACCTTCTATATGGTAAAAAACGCTCCATTGCGAATTCTACCTTCCAAAGTGTTTCTGTCCATCAATGTGCTGCTATCCAAAAAGAGGAAAGATGCTTCCTTCAGCCTGCAGCTGTCATTAACAGATGCAATCTGCTCTACTCACCAACCAATCTTGGACCTGTAACATTATTCAGATTGCTCATTTGTCATACTGCAAAATATACAAATCATACCAATCCAATTCCAAAAAAAGACTAACATCAACAAAACCAGAGATCAGCCATTAATAAATCTAAACAATCTAAGATCAAACAAAGACAAGTCATTTAGTGTTTATCTATAAATATAACATTCATTTCTGTGTCATTTTTTATTCATAAACTAGTCCTTTATGGGCAGCACATCTAAAGAGATGATCTTTAGTAAGGAAAATGGTTTTATACAGATCCATCAACACTCAAAGAACTATTGGCATGATTAAAATGTGAAAGTGAAAGTGTTCTTCAGATGTAGATCAAAAATATATTGTCGCTGTCCAAAGAAAAACAGGTATCTCCAAAATGGCAACTTTACAGGAGAGACCAAAAACATCATTTAATTTGAATGGAAGTCAATGGAACCAGACGTTTTTCCAAGCATGAAATTTCCACACAGTGTAAATAGTACCTTATGTGATCAAAAGAGGCATAAAAGTAAAAATCAACAAAAATGGAGACACATGTTTTTGTTTGGACAGCGACAATATCTATACCTGTATGAAACCTTTTTTCTGAAAAGGGTTTTCTGTGGCATTAAACAGGATTCTTCTAGAACCATTTTCTCCAGGTTTTTCATCAAAAACTTACAACACTTTTCTCACCAGGTATTTCACCTACTGAAATGCAAAATGTCAGAATTGTTCCAGAAAATCTCTGGACGTAAAGGAATAGATTGAACACCACAAATTAACATCTGTGACCTTCGATCCCCCAGATGGCACTGCATTAAAAATGGGTATCATCACATGGACTTTTAAAAAAAAACTGTGTCAATTAACACTGTACACTGCATCTACATATGCATGCTGAGACCATGTTACTACTACGCACGGCAAAAGTCAACAACGTCCAGAAATGCTGCTGACTTTTGTGTAAAACATTAACAAAATAAAAACAAGAACAAAGAACAATGCTGCATGTTACTCTGGCAATCCTGCAGTGCTATTTCTCTTGACATATGTAGTGTGTGGTTTAATTGATTTGTCAGCTTGGAGTCCAGAAATGCTGCTGACTTTGTTGGTTTATTTATCTAGCATCTTTTGCAACAGAAGCTGTCCTAAAGCAGCTTTACAGAGAATTTGAGTCTAAGTCACACAGTGAGCAAGGCAAGAGGCAAGGAAAACTCCCTAAGAGCAAGTGGAAGAAACCTCCAGAGGAACCAAGACTCAAAAAGAGAACCCATCCTAAAGGTGGCCTAAAAGTGCACAACAGATGAACATTTACGAAAACAAAATTACAAAAGCAAAATAAGTTTAGGTGAAAGACGTGAAACACTTTTACCAGTACCGTAACAAGTTTACAAACTGCACATTCTGACAGAACGGGCAGGTCTAACACAAAGGAAGTGCTTGTTGTTGAACAATGAAGTTCATAAAGTAAAACATCAAATACTGCTCCAACTTTTTTGGATTTGACAGTTGGGTTTCTTCTACAGATGGGTGACAAAATTAAAAGGAGTAAACAAGGTCAGAGTAAACAAGTTCTCTCTAGCTTTGATACTTTAAGTTTTGAGTTTTGATGCTGATGGTCCAAAATCTCCTACAAGTGTTTAATCGGATTGATCTGGTGACTGTGAAGAACATAACATATCATTTACACCATTTACATCATACTGATCAAATCATTCACCTCTGTGCCCTGTGGACGTCACACTGGAGGAGACCCCTACCACCAGGAAAGAAACCTCCAGGATGATCAAAAGATGCACATGATCTGTCAGGGTAAGTTTGTGTTAATTCATATTTACTGATCTCTCCAGTCTGACTAGTCCCTATAGGGTAACCACATGTTATACCACAGCATTACGGAGCCACTGGACAGTAGTGGTCAAGTACGTCACACATACACTTTCCCATTTGTGCAGAATGATATGAGGGATGATTCTTCAGACTATACCACTGTTTTTCTGTTATGTAGAACTAACATCCAACCACAATTCACAGCCATATGCTCTATAGATCTACATGCATATGAGTGTTTCTGAAATGTTCCTTTTTCAAATTAGCATTGATTCTTTTCCTGTTGTGATCTTGATACAGAATGAAGCATACCTGCTCAGACTTTCTAAGCGAGCCACAGTACATAGCATCATACTAGCGCCTAAATGGTTTTCACTTGTATGGAAGCTTTGGCTTTTGGTATGTTTCTCCACTCATTTATTCCAGTCTTTGTGTCATGGCTCCATTCTCTCATTGTCCATCTATCCATGGCCATTAGGCTTCATAACATCATACAGTTTTTCTACAAGCCATGCAAAGCTTCCATATAAAAGATGTCAAAAAAGTGGCGGATGTGGCCATTTTTCCTCGGATAAAGGAGTTAAATTAAGCATTATTTGGAGATCTGAACATACTTTCTATGAAACCACTTCATCTCCTGTGACTCACGAGGATTTTCTGAGTTTGGCAACTCACTCGGAGAACATTCTTATCAATAGCATCGTAAAGCATATGAAGCTGGGAAAAAACAATATAGCCCGGAAAGAAAGTGGGAGAACGCACGTCATCAGCATAAACGTCAAAATCCGCACAAACATTCCAGCAAATCAGACTATAAGCATCCAATTAAGCTTGAATGTTAGCACAGAGCGTCTGATTCTGCAAGAGAATAGGAAATAAATATAAAATTCTGCCTTTGTCAGGGCTAAGCTAATTTAGCTGAGAACATTCCGAGAGGCCTGAGTGGTTTGCCAACATCATGTAGCACTCGAGCATTAGTCATCAGCTGTCTGAGACTAACACGTCCGGTAGAAGGAGATTTCACCGCTGAAGTTAAAAGCCTGGAAGCTTGGCTCCTTCAATTGTTTTAACCAGCAACCAGCAAAATGAAGACTTTCTGGGCGCTAAGGACCCCCGGAAAAATCTGAGTGAAAATAAAAACATGAACAATAACAATGCTGCATGTTGCTCTGGCAGTCCTGCAGTGATATTCCTCTGGCATATGTAGCGTGTGGTTTAATTGATTTGTCAGCTTGGATTAGTGACTGGCTCTTCTGCAGAGTGTACCATTATGTACACTCAAGGCAGGACCACAGCCAAAGGTCATGGTTCCTCACTGTTTTTGACAGCACTGCTGCGGACAGATAGAGAGTGATAGAGAGTGCTGGGCAAGCTTATATAATATGACGTTACCATGGTATTCGGTTGGTGTTGTGCCGTTATGGAACTATGGAATAACTGAAGTTTGTGGGGCAGGTAACTTAATTTTACTCTTAATGCTTTGCTTTAGAATAAAAGTGAAGACATTAAACTACACTCATCATCAAACAGTTGCACCCAGAAGGAAGTCAGATTGCAATTCTATTCAGAAGGAAGATAAAGGTTACCAGTAACAATAAAGAATGATACAATATGGGCAATATTTATGGAGCTACACATACAGAAGTAGTGTCTCTCAGTATGGCATTGAGGCTCCATGTTTGCTAAAGCAACATGCCAGATGAGTTGTTGAGGTTCCTAATGGTGCTCTGTGACAATCCATCCCAGGCAGTTTGAATACTCTCACAGAGACCCTGCAGATTTTGCAGTAGGGGTGAAGGTGGCGACACCTAGAGAACTAAAGGCATATTTCGAATATATATTAGAGGTCGCAATATGGGAAAAATATAATCAAGAGTATATGTGGTATATAGGAGATTTATTTCATCAGTTGGAACTGTTAAGCATAAGCCTTTAAGATAACCCAAACCATCCATTTAGTTGGGCGTGTCCAAACGTTTCGCTGGTAGTGTACATGCCTGAAAGCCCCAATCTAAATCCAATCTAGCACCCTATGCATACATCATTAGCTTCCTGTGAGTTTAGCTTTCTCATAACCCCTTCACTACGCCATCTCCTCCTTATTCTTCAGTTCTATAACAGTACTACAGCGGTTTTAAAGGAAGGTTTGGCCCTCTAAGCAGTAACAAAAATGCAAAGTCTTTAACTCCAATGTTCTGGAGGGAGGAATCATTAGTGGGCCACATACCAAGTGAAATTCTTGGTAAGGTATTAGTTTCTCTGGTATGCAACATATAAAGCCAAATAAGTGCAATGCACCTTCTTCATTCAGTTGAATCAGACGGACAGGTCTCAGGACCTGGTGCTGATTTCAACCTGAAAACCCACTGCTAACACCACAAATGATTAATTTTAGGCAAACTCTGGCAGTGTTCGACAAACAATGCACAATGCAGATGGCGCTGCATGAGGAAGATCAGGTTATAAATACCTGCAGGATGTGAGTGACGGGATTCATAGATTGAGAAGAGGTGGTACAGTGCAGTGAATGCCTCATTTGATGTGTGGAAAATGGCTCACACAGCAGATGTTAATGATTGGCTAAAAGGAGTGATTGCATTTGGGCAACCATAGTGTGAAGGAAGTAGCAGGTTAATGGAAGCGTACGGTCATGCAGGTCCACCAGCAATCCCAGTCTACAGAATCCCAGTCCACTAGGGGTTCTGGGGGCTAGGGCCCTCTAACTAAACACTTACATGTCTGAACACTTTCTCATTTTTAAGGTTTTAGTTCATGTGTGGAACAGAGCTCATTACTAAACTAGAAAAGAACATTTTGAACCTCAAGGAATATCTGTCTCATTGTGGTCCACGTTTGCAGACAACAGTGGGGTGGGAATAGAAAGAGGCCAAATGCATTTCTTGTATTTGACTATGCAAAATAACAAAATTACATTTTATCTTTCACTGTATTTACAGTCTGCCCATGGCTGGCCATCACAAAACCAAACCAGTACAAATACTTGGATAGTGCTACCAGTAATGATTGTATGTATATAGAGCTTATCATCTAAAAATCGGTGTCACAATGTGACACCAAGGTCAGTATTGGTGCTAGTACAGATGATATGTTGTATAGTATATATCGTAGAATGATGGAGTGGTGGGTTAATTAGAGGGGAGATCTCTAAGGGGAATGTGTGGGTGCAACATTAGATCTATAGCATAAGTGGACATGTACATGTCTGAGCACGTGACAGGTAATTAGTGAAATCCCTCTGATACAGAACAGAGCCATCCATTACTGCCCTGGCTTGGGAGAGCTTTGATTAATGTTTTACACGACTTCCACTAATTTATGCAGCCCCGCTGTGGAAAATCAAACACGCAAAAATCATTACAGAGCCAAAGGACAGCGGTGTGAGCGGGAGTCGATCTGCATTTCGAGTTCCTGACGACCTCCAGGGGTGTTCGCTTGTTGCTTTGTTTGCTCCAAGGTTGTTGAACGTGGTCATTATTTACAGAGCAGATTGCTGCGAGCACGCGTGCACATAAACACACACGACGCCTGGCTCACATCCGAAGGGAGACAGTGAGTGGTCCTGTGTGTATGAGCACAAATGGCTGGGACTGTTCCACGAATCTTGATTGATTTTTATAGTTCCCACTACAATATCAATTTCAAGATCATATCATTTGACTCCTTGGTATCTATGTGGCTCCCCAGGTTACTGAACTACATTTCCGTTGGAGCAAATAAAAAAAAAAGCATTTAACAGGAGCCCACTCAGAAAGCTGTTCTGGCCTTATCGACATTTAGCCCTTATGAAATGACATTAAATTGTGCAGATGAGTCAGAGTGCTATTTATTCAGGCTAGTTTCACCACAGGCAGCTGAGATGCTAAAAGCGAGAAAGCATCTTGCCTGCAACAAACTTCTCTCTGTGTTTATGCCCACATACACCCCCACTATTAGAACCACTGACCACTCACTGGGCACATCATGAGGTCCATCATGTAGGAGTACAGTTACAGACTCTAGGCATTCTGTTGTCATTTGCCAGCCACCATATTTTGACTATAGGATCACTGATGACCAGAATATCAGATATGAGTACTTGAGAGACTCGTATATTTTCACTGGCTTGTCAATAAACTAGAACTTGTTCTGTCATGAATCATGACTCAGACTCCAGACCCAAAGCTAGATAATGTAAGACTCAAAGATTTGGAGACTGGTGGATTTGTGTAATTGCTCGCATTGTGCTGAATTATATTTTGTCCTGCGGGTTGTGCTTCCAATTAAGTCAGATGAGTCTAATGATAAGTGTGTTTAAAGAGTATTCAGAGATAACTCAGTTAGATCCTAGGGATGGATGTGTTTAAGGATGTAAGTGAATGATCTGCTATTGACTCCATTAGTCATCTTGTATGTTTAAGGTTGTAGGGTCCCTTGGTAGGCACTTGGTGTTGCTCAAGGTTGATAGGGCTATAAATATCTGCAGGGTGAGTAACGGGATCCACAGATTGAGAAGAGGTGGTACAGTGCAGTGGATTACTTGTTCCCTGTGTGGAAAACGGGGCTCAAAACAGATGTTAATGATTGGCTAAAAGTAGTGACTGCATGTGGGCATGTCAAAGGCCATAGTGGAACATAGCTGAACCTGCAGGTGTATGGAAGTGTATGGTCATACAGGTCTACCAACAGTGGCAGAAATGTAAAATTAAATCTAATGAATCTAAAATTGTTGTGGTAATTGTAGGCCATTAATAAATAATGGTAATAGATGGTACTTGTAATTATATGCACATATTTTTGTAATTAATAAATGAAAAGATAGTCTTTGTATCAGTACTTAGTAATAAAATGGTAAAATTACAGTTCCTACATTCATAGTTCCTAATGAATAATAAGAGAGAATATTATTTGAGTATTATGTGTGTAATATAATGTTAGGAGAATTACCCTAAAGAAACAGTGGGGTAGCTCTGCTGTAATGATCTGGGATCTGGGCCTGTAAAATACTAATTTACTTGTTTCTGTTTTATTTTTTACCTGTTATGTATTTAAATGGTCAGAAAGTGTTTTCTATCACTGAACTCCACAACAGAGTAACTGTGTTGTTAACTGGTAACATAAAAGAACAAGTGAAAAGGACTTTTCCAGCCCTGACTCTGTGTCATTCTGTGTATTAATCTAATCAATTCCTTGGTAACAATATGTGTCTATAGGTGAGCCTACATGTAAAGCAGTAGAGCAACCATGATTCATCTTAATGAAGCTGTGCAGGCACTGTTTCAGTTAAGTCCCCCAGACCAGTTAAACTGATGGTCTGACCTAATGGGAGTAGTAAGTAAGAAATGACTGCCTGTAACATTGCACTGTGTCTGACTATTTAAATACATTACAGGTAAAAAAAAATAAAACAGAAACAATGAATTAGTATTTCACAGCCCTAATAACAGATAATTACAGCCCTAATAACAGATAATTACAGAACTACTACAAAGATATTTGGGGTAATAACTCTAACATTAAATTTCATACATGTACTTAATTATTATTCTCTTATATTATTCATTAAGAGCTATACATGCAATAAGCAAGTATTTTTTAGATAAATACTGATACAATGACTTGACGATATTTTCATTTATTAATTAGAAGAATATGTGCATATAAGGAAAGTACAAGTTGTTACCATTGTGTTTCTATTACCCTTCTGCCTTATAACCCCTACAGTTGTTTGCTTATTATACATTAGGAAGTAAATAATAAGCAGGTAATTTTTAGGAAAGTACAACATGTTACCATGATTTAATAATGGCCTGGTTAACTAGGAAACTGACATTTAATTAATGACTAAATACACTGAAGGTTTTACATGCTATTAGGTACTCTTTAGAATTTCAGCGGTACCTTCTTCTTAACCCTGTGCATATGATGTATGTTGTGATCAGAAAAAAACTGCAGAGATACAGCACCAAATAATGAACCTCTAAGAGAATGTGGTGTTTACACCAAAGAGAAACACAGCTTGAAACAGTTGGGAAGCTTACTGTTTGGATAGCAGGCCTAGCACACCTTATTTAGCTGGAGTGAGCAGTCAGGTAAAGGTGAACACATAGTAACGTCCTGTTCATATGGAAACTGAAGTTAAGATAATAGTGAAACGCTGATGTGAAATATGGCATGATCATTCTTTTAGCTAGCTATCATTATTAGGTTTGCCTGAGTTTGCCTCTCCCTATTCAGCTCATGCACACTACGGTAACCAAAGTGGATAAATGAACAAATTCAACTACAGTCTGACCTTGCAAATCAGATTTGGTCTCTTTGGTCCTGGAATTCCATAGAAGTAACATCATTAGACAAAAATGATGAATAAGATACAAGAGAAAGATACACGAGAGGAGAGAGTTCACTTACAGATAAGCATGAGCTCTACTATCTCGGCAAATCTGAGCACACTGCATAGCCTTACTGAGATCTCTAGAACTCAATACCAAACACATGAGCTTACTGGGCTCTTCTGCTCAGGAGAAATGCCTGAGGAGCAGGAGGAGCAGAAACATCTAAACTCTGAAATCTTATCTGTTTATTTACCATAACAATTTTAGTTAGGACTGGATTTAGGACAGAGGCTGAAGAAAAGTTTAAAATCTTTTCTTTTAACCGTGAACGTTCTAAGAAACTAGTATTACAGGAACATCTTACTTAGACTAAACTTCTTAAATACTAGGACAATCCTTATATAAGATATATATAAGATATAAGATAATCCTTATATGGAAATCCCTATATCCTTATATAAACCTCAACAGTGTCCTAACCTCTGTATTTCTGTTTTCTATCGGTTTATGCAGTGACAACCAGCAGTTCACTTTGACTATAATAAAAAAATATTTTGCATTTACCTACTCTGTAAATCTGTTTTTTTTTTTCATTTTTGGAGCTTTTTTTCTGATACGGAGTCTGTTTATCAGGAGGAATAAAAATCGAAACTGAAACTAAGGAGCGTTTAAACTGTTAAAAACCAAAGGACATTCTCACAATGCTCTAACTTCCAGTTTATCACACTTTGACTTTAAAGGCTTAAAGGTACTCTTAATGAGCTATGGTGAAATAACAATCCAGAAAATGATAACTACCTCATCTATCTCTGGACTTCCTTACATAACAGTACATTTAAACACATCTATACCCCTGCCAAGAAAAACAGCAAATGCCAGCATGGCCTGTCACCAGCAAAACTAATATGACCAACATATATGCTGGTCATGACGTAAGTGGGATTTTTGCCATTGTAGGTGAGCAAGCATATCTCAGCATGACTGGGTTGAGGCAGTGGTGGGACTCCCCATTTCTTCCTTCACCCCTCATTAGTCACCAGCAGCTCAACAGAGAGTCACAACATTTCCCTCACAGAGCATCGTAGTTAATCTGATAAGGGAACAGTGGGGAGAAAAATCTATATATATATACATATCTTTTTTGTGAACAATTTTTTAACTATCATCTGTGATAGAAATAAGCATACACACTGTCAGAGATCATAATAAAAAAACACACATACATTTGCATAATGAATGTGTGTGCAGGCAGATTGTTTTATATATATATATATATATATATATATATATATATATATATATATATATATATATATATATATATATATATATATATATATGACATAAAGGATAAACATTCAAAATCTAGTTATAGCTCAGTAAAGATTCCATGGTGTGAAATGTCCTCTTTCAGGCTTTATTGTTTTTCAATAGTACACCATGCATACAGACAACCAAGAGCTCCAAAGATAAAATACTGAGTGTAGATAGAATCTCTAGTCTCGGGATGGAATGGGCTCCAGCGACTGACCAACAGCTTTCTGCAGCTGTCAGAGAGCAAAGCATTAGCTGGTTCTGCTGGGTTGAGAGATTACGCGAAGTAAAGTCATTTTAAAGTAAAACAGATGCTGAGCAGGGAACATCAAGGTCCAAAGGAGCATAGAGATCAGTGGCAACCTGATCTGGAACCAGACGGAAAGTGGTGTAAAAAGTGCCAAGCTCCCTAAAGACACACTAAAATTCCAAACCGGAGCGAGTGCTGGTGTAAATACACTCCATGTCAAAAGAATAGTTGCACAAATAGTGGCACCCAGAAGGAATCAACCTGATTCAAGTGTAACACTCGGCCGTGTATGTGACGTAAGCAAGGGCAGGCCTTAACGCTGTAGCTGACTACAAGCTGCATGGGCTGGATTATTGTAGGACACCATTAGGAACCTCTACAACTCAACATTCCGAGACGTCTGGTATCTTGCATTAGCAAACATGGTGACCTGACGCCATACTGAGAGACACTACTTCTGTATGTGTAGTCTTAGGAATTCCACACTTCCTTCTGGGTGCAACTTCCAGTGATGAGTTTATAATAGCTGTATTCCTGAGGGGTTTGTACACATTAGTGCCACCGCAGAGCAGTTCAGGGGCTGGACGATGGAATGCAAACCCCTGTTTAGAGATGAGCTAGGTGGGGTTTTATGTCCTGGACCTGAACGTTTTTCAAATGTCTAGAATCACCTCCAACATGTTTCCCTCATCAGATTCATCAGTTCAGCATAGCTCAGCAGGGCTAGTGCTCCACTTGAAACCAGAAGGTATCTGGCTCTGGGTAAGACTGATGTCCCTGCTGTGTCACTCCCTCTCCGCCCACTGCTGGTGTGCCCTTGAACAAGCCACTTTAGCCTGTGTTGTTCCTAGAGTGCTACAACATACACGGCTGCCTCCGATAGCCCACAGGCTTCCCGTGCCGTAATTAAGTTTTAAAGAGTAATCCACAGGCAATGCACGCAGGGCTAACAAACATAACCAGGAAAAAAACACAAATGGATTTATATTATAAGAGCCCGAAAGAGCATGCCAGAGAGAAGAGCCGTCCTTAACCTAACCGCTGAATGCCTTTCCATTCCGATCATGTGCAAGTAAATCTAATCCTGACAGGTGTCTTGCTGGGGATTTAGGAATAATAAGACAATGCAGAGAGAATATGTCACAGACAAGATTTCATGGAGTGCCTCTGAATTGAACATAGCATCCAAAAAGACCCAAACAATGAATGACAAAATCTCATACACCCATAATCCCGAGAGAGGATGAATAGTCTATAACCCATAACAGATGCTAGATAAGACTATAAGGCATCAATGCAAAACCATAGAACCCAATAAACATGAGGCACATTAGAACTATGTTTATAGTACTTTCATAAAACCATTATAGCTGGAGTTGTTACTAGAAATTCCAGAATATTCAATAATCCATTACATTCAGCTTCACTGAGATGTCACTCCCTTATGAAGGAGCCATGCACGTCATATTTGATATGGTAAATTTAGCAAGAAGCGCAGAGTGAGGGAGGAAAAGACTGAACAGGAGGTATGTTAAAAAGATGTCTCCAATTTTTTTTACCACAATAAACATTAAGGCATCTGTTATGACTATTATCAGTAACTGCGACATGGCATATGGTTATATGACTGAACACATAATCTGTAATGATAACTCTTGACAGCACCTGCTTCTGGTTATGTCAGTGTTATGTGACTGGTGATGATTAGTGGTGCAGTGAAATTTATTTCGCAGTATTTTTAAATTTTCAGAAACAGAAATTGGCCAGAATGGCGGTGATCAATGTGATTATGTTTATGGTTGTTGTAATAGATGATGTCACGTTATGTCACAATATGCTTAGTATGGAAACTGTCAGTACTTAAAAACACTGACCAACTACAGGGGTTGGACAATGAAACTGAAACACCTGGTTTTAGACCACAGTCATTTATTAGTATGGTGTAGGGCCTCCTTTTGCGGCCAATACAGCGTCAGTTGGTCTTGGGAATGACATATACTGCGTCCTGCACAGTGGTCAGAGGGATTTTAAGCCATTCTTCTTGCAGGATAGTGGCCAGGTCACTACGTGATGCTGGTGGAGGTTCGTCCTTCTTGGTGGTATGCTGACATGATACATCACAAAAGACTGGATACTTGGGCAGCAAGATGCGCCAGATACATCACAAAAGATGTCACCAGTTTGTCCCTGGAATGGTATCGCCGTGGCTCTTGATACATCACAAAGACTTGCTGTCTTGGTCACAGATGCGCCAGCAAGACGTGCACCAACAATCTGTCCTCTTTTGAACACTTTTGGAGCTACTCATTTTCCCTTGTACATTAAGGATATCATAAAAATGTCTTCAATCAACATCTTAAAATTGTCATACTTTACTTTCAGTAGTCAGTGCAAACAAACTATTTCCCAAATAAACATCTTATACATGTATATCTCATATGTGCCTCCCTTATGCTTGTACCTCCGACTGTGACTACTGGAATCTGGAAAATAGAACATTTATACAGCTACCAGTACCAGCTGGACCAGCTGGCTTGTTTTGTGCAGAAGGGGACCACAGAGTCATCTGATGTGGTTGAATGAGTCAGCTGGCTCCTCTGGCGGTACAAGAGGAATAGTCGCAGTCGCTCTTGTGTCTACATTAAGCTAAGGCTAATACCAACAGGACAGCCATTGCTTTATGCAGGCTGCCTCAAAAAATAAATAATAGCCAGGCTGCCTTGGGTAAAATGGACTAGATGGTTCATAGAGGACACTGCTATAACAGTTATGCTATAACAATGCCCATATCAGAGGAAGAATATCAACAGGTATACCAGATGAACCATTTTATCGTCTACTACTAGTAGTACAAGTAGAGTTCAAGCAACATATTACCTAACACGCCCTCAAAAAGCTCAGACGTTAAAAAGCCTAACATCAAAGAATAAAGCATGCCACACTCATTCTACTAGGTGTCCAAGTAACATTGAGTTGCTTGGGGATCGCAAAGCTGTAGGGATGGCCAGTATGATGTAATTGATAGTTATTGTGATAAGTGATATCACAGTGTACTTTCTGAACTAATTATAGAAAATTTTGAATATTATAGAATACTAAACAACTGCATGCATCGTTACAAACACTAAACCTCTTCATGTGCATCATGAAAATGCCTTATTTCTCCACGTCAGCCACCACTTTAAAAAGATAACCCTCTCTAATCTAATGGAAGGCTTTCACTAAATTTGGCCCGAATGTGTTATGCCTAGCATCAGATGCTTCACTTTCAAGGGCTGTGCACAGAACTCGACAAAGACAGCTTGAGGTGCATTTCTCCCCCTCGTTGTTTAGTTAATGCAGGAATCGTGTCCCCTGTCCATCTCCTGCATATTTCATCGGTTCTGTGGCCAAAATAACATTCGGCGTCACGAGAGACAGACTGTGATATAACAGAAAGAGAAAGAGATGGAGAGAAAAGAAAGAGCGAGCGCCGCCAAGAGAGTTCAAGCCACTGAAGTGAGACAGCAGAAATACGCAGGTGCCTAATGGCTTCTAGATTCTCTCAGCTCGCGCTTCTGCGTTTGCCATGTAGGTTCATATCAGTGTCATGGTTCCAGCTACAGAAAGGGAGGATCAAACCGGGATAGCACTTGGGGAAAAAAACTTCCCATCAAGTCAGTACATCATTTTGCCAGTCTTGCTTGTTCTGCTTTTCCCCTGACAGTGGAAAGACAGTAAAGGTGCACTCAGTCTTAGTAAAGCTGTGAGTTGCTGGGTTTAGCTTAAAGAGCATGGAGACAAACAGCCTCTAAAGTCGTACGGTACAGTGCAAAAGTCAAACAGCCGTTAAGGGCAAGCTATTTTCATTTTTCAGTGTTACGATAATGATGAAAAACATATTTAACAGGAAGATGCATAGAAGGCAACCAAGACCAGTGTTATTTTTTCAATATTTAGAATGTGCACACTTTACCTCCAGCATAACTTCTATTCTTTTTGGGGGGCTTGCTTTCAGTGTTTTAAGGAAACCTGCAACCTATACTTATAGGACATTATATAAATGAAGGCATGTGACCTGAGTAATAGTAAATAGTGATATGGCAGTATGATAAACAGTATCATATGGCATCATAATATTATGGTATTTTCTATTTATGCAAGTTTAGGAGTTGTAAAGTATCACCAGCCAGTACTCTGATACCTCACGAACACACGTGTCAGGGGGTCTGACCTGTGTACATTCTAGTGGATGCCTGCAGGAGATGTATGCATTGTGATATTTTGCCCATTGTTGATTACCACCAAATAAAACTGCTAGAGACACAATTTGGAGACATGACAGTTTTCCAACTTAAAGCCCATCTGAACATACCATAAGTATCTCTGCCAACTGCAGATTACAAGGTCTCAGAGCCCACTCGCACCACAAGTGCCTACCCAGGACGCCAGCAAACCCCCATAGCCAGTAGGAGTACAGTACTCACCACGCTGAAGTCATGCACAGAACAGTTCTGCCCACTGAAGTTGCAGCTCTTCAGCATGTCCTCCAGCTGGTGGCCAGTGCGTTGGAAGATGTCCAGCATATCGGGAGGTGGATACTGCAGCTCACCCGGCCGGTGCCCGCCCCGGCTCTTGGGTGGCAGCCCTGTGAGGTTAGCCAGGTGGTAAATGTCGGCATCTGTGAGAGCCGAAAAGCGAAAGCGGTTCACATTGCAGAGGGTGACGGCGGGGAAGATGAGCTCACGCCGGCTCTCCTCGCCCAGAGCAGCCAGGTGCGGGTGCTCCAGGTAGGCAACAGCGCTCCGGGATGCTTGGTACAAAAAGAGCGCCAGTGACGTCAACAGGGCCAGGGCCCACAGGGTTTGCCTCATCCCTACTCGCCCTGACCTTGATGTCCCCAAAGCCTGGGCCAGGCCATGTAGGGATGAGGAGCGAGCGAAGGCAGCCAGGTCTGCTACGCCTCCTCCTCTAGGCCGGCCTAGGCGCTCGTCCAGTGGGCCAATGCTGCCTTGCTTGGAGGGGGTCGCCTTGGCCTCATCACCCTCGGCGAACTTGACTTTGCAGACAAACTCGATGGGCATGTGGCTCGCCAGGTCTGTGCTTGCAGAGCCTTCCAGCGAAGGCTCTGGATGCTCCTGCTGCTCTCCCCTCTTAACCTGCCGCACGTCCAGCGTAGCTGCGGGATCACTTGTGATATCCAAAATCCGTCTGTCTCCCTCTACACCAGTCTCACCTTTTGCTAGTATCCCACTTGTTAAAGTAGGTCTTTCTCTAAATTTCAACTCTTCTGCCTCTTTCTTTCGCCTGTGTTTTGCCCAACTCTGACCTCTCTCACGTCCTCTCTTCTCTCTCATTTATAGTAAGCTGGTCTCTCTCGACACCTCTTCCTCACGTGCTCTTCCCTTCCTCCATATCCTTGTCTTCTTTCTCTAGTTCTGGAACTCCAGCGAAGAACCAAAGGTGCTTAACTGATAAGACAGAGCGAGAGCATGAAGCAAGGAAAGACTCGTACAAAGTGAAGAGGTGCCTGGTCCAGTGCGTCAGCTGCAAGGATGCATTAGGCTCCAGAGTTAGAGTGCAAGTGCGAGCTAGAGACATGCAGAGAGAGGGAGAGAGAGAGAGAGAGAGAGAGAGAGAGAGAGAGAGAGAGAGAGAGAGAGAGAGAGAGAGAGGGAGAGGGAGAGGGAGAGAAGTGAGCGGCTGCTTTGCTTGTCAACTCAGCTCCACATCTCTCTTCTGCTGCTCTCTGCCTCTGACGTAGACACTGCCCAAAGTCCTCTCACTCTCACACTGACTGAGAGAGAGCAAGAGAAAGAGACACAGGGAGAGAGAGAGAGAGAGAGGGGGAGAGCAAGAATAGGAGTTAAGAGAGAGAGAAAGCGAGTGAGCGAGAGGGACAGACCGAGTGATGACTAGCTGCGCTCTCTAAGCACGGCAGACCAGCGCACAGTGGAGAACTCCTCTCAAGGACCAGATAGAGAGGAGAGGAGAAGAGGGAGGGGAGAGGGTGAGTGGAAGGGAAGGAGGGGAAAGGAGCAAAGGAGGAGAGTTGCTTAATATTACATGAGGGGAGAGGACCGGGATTATTTCCCCCTCAGTGGAGAAGACCTCACCCACCTTCAACGAGGCTTTTATTCCCAAAGCAGAGGCAGGTTATTACATCCACTTAGAGGTCCCTCGCTGTCTTCTTCTCACATCTGGACTCATTGTTTTCTGTACACCTCTCTCTGTCTTTCTCTCTCTCTCTCTCTCTCTCTCTCTCTCTCTCTCTCTTACAGTTATTGTGGCAACCAAGCCCGAATGCCTGGAGTCATGTAAGCAGGTGCATCTGTGTGCGTGTGCTTGTCTATATTCGTATAAACAGAAATACTCTATAAAAGTGTGTGCTGTATATCAGGCCTGGAATATATAGTATTTAAAGGGTGCTGTGATAAAAAAGTATCATTCTGCATATGTAAAAGAAGAGGTAAAAGATGGCAAATTTGCATAATTAAAAGTTACTTAGCCGTGTCAGAACCGAAAGGGACTAGTCGTCCTACACAGATGCTTCCTTAAAGACATAATTACATTAAATGTGACCTACAATGCTGATGTTCAGTGTTCATAACTGCATTTTTGCTGTTATATTTTGCAATTATATAATAAAATAGATTCATGCACTTCAATCTCCCCAAAATGCAGCACTATTCTCATACTGTACGTTTGACTTCACCTGCTCTTTGAAATGCTACTTTAGATAGATGGATAGATAGATAGATAGATAGATAGATAGATAGATAGATAGATAGATAGATAGATAGATAGATAGATAGACAGTTATCAGCAGATAATGACTAAATTAACATAATAAACATCTGCATATATTGGTAATTAAATAAAGTGGGGTTTCCAGGGGTTTAGATGTACAGTATAAACAGTAGAGTGTCCAGAGTGTCCAGGAGTGCAGATATACAGGATATACGGTAAAGTGTCTGAGAGTGTCCAGGAGTGCAGATATACAGGATATACGGTAAAGTGTCTGAGAGTGTCCAGGAGTGCAGATATACAGTATATACGGTAAAGAGTGCAGATATACAGTATATACGGTAAAGCGTCTGAGAGTGTCCAGGAGTGCAGACATACAGCATATACGGTAAAGCGTCTGAGAGTGTCCAGGAGTGCAGATATACAGTATATACGGTAAAGCGTCTGAGAGTGTCCAGGAGTGCAGATATACAGGATATACGGTAAAGCGTCTGAGAGTGTCCAGGAGTGCAGATATACAGTATATACGGTAAAGCGTCTGAGAGTGTCCAGGAGTGCAGACATACAGCATATACGGTAAAGTGTCTGAGAGTGTCCAGGAGTGCAGACATACAGGATATACGGTAAAGTGTCTGAGAGTGTCCAGGAGTGCAGATATACAGTATATACGGTAAAGTGTCTGAGAGTGTCCAGGAGTGCAGATATACAGTATATACGGTAAAGTGTCTGAGAGTGTCCAGGAGTGCAGATATATAGGATATACAGTAAAGCGTCTGAGAGTGTCCAGGAGTGCAGACATACAGTATATACGGTAAAGCGTCTGAGAGTGTCCAGGAGTGCAGATATACAGTATATACGGTAAAGCGTCTGAGAGTGTCCAGGAGTGCAGACATACAGTATATACGGTAAAGTGTCTGAGAGTGTCCAGGAGTGCAGATATACAGTATATACAGTAAAGCGTCTGAGAGTGTCCAGGAGTGCAGATATACAGTATATACAGTAAAGCGTCTGAGAGTGTCCAAGAGTGCAGATATACAGTATATACAGTAAAGCGTCTGAGAGTGTCCAGGAGTGCAGATATACAGTATATACAGTAAAGCGTCTGAGAGTGTCCAGGAGTGCAGATATACAGTATATACAGTAAAGTGTCTGAGAGTGTCCAGGAGTGCAGATATACAGTATATACAGTAAAGTGTAATAGTGAGCTCCTCTGTCTTTAGGCCCCGCCTCCCATTTAGTCTAGTCTGCCCTAATTGATCAGGTCACTGACTTTCTTCTGATTGGTTAACAATCAGAGCAATTCCAGCCCTACAAAGTCTCCAGTGGTTGCTTGTGTGAGGACATGACAAGTTTGCGATTGAATAGACCATATGAGCTGATGTAACTGTGTAACAAAAGCAAAGAGCTGGAATTCCGATGAGGAAAGTGGTAATATGTGAAAGTGGTGTCTGTTGGAGAGGGCTTTTCCTTCTGGCATGTATTTTGGGCTTTTTTAATTTTAAAGAACGTACATAACATACTAAGGCTTTGTCCGCACATACACAGGTACTTTTTGAATGAGGGTTTTCCTCCCATCTACACAAGCATGGTTTAAAAAAATCCTCATCCATAACCACACCCCAAAACACCCTCAGGTGTCAGGCGCTGTGAAGGGAAAGCCAAACCAGCAGGCAGCAATCCGTATAGCCATGTTGACCAATCAGAAGCCTGTCCTCAAACTATGCACTGATATATTTTACATGCTACACTAGTTAAAGCACTTGTAATGGTGCTGCACTACATTACCCACTATTTAGTGCTGTAGTGTGCCATTTGGGATGCAGCTCCTGTGTGGTGGGTGTGCTGGATATAACAGTGACCTCTGCAGCACATTCTGACACCTCTGTTCTTTAATCTAGTGTAAGAGTAAGTGTATATTCATGTGTAAATGCATAATAAGTCCTGTTAGCAATGATAAAATTAGCACTGATTCGCATGCGTCCGCTAATCCACAAACCTGCCTTATGTAAACAGAGGTGAAAGCAGCTCGCAGTCTGAGAACAGCACATTCTCAGCACTACAAGCCAGAAACTGTTTTCCCTGTCTACACAACAATGATGAAAATAGGGTTTCTAAATATCTTCAGATTTTTAAAAAGCTCCATTTTCACCAACGTAAAATGCAATTTGCGTGTGGACGAAAGGCCAAAACACATAAAAACTATGATAAAAAAAAACCGGGGATGTGTGGGCAAGGTCTAAACGAATAGTGAAAAACCAGAAAAGCATAATAAACCCTTTTTGAATAGTTACAAATATGCTGCTACAGCCTACGAGATTGTTTTATGATAGTTTTAAGATAATGACTTTCCTTAAAATGCATTTCTTAAACACTTTCATAGTGAGAAAGCAAAATAGCCCTCAAAGAAAACGTTTTTTCTTCAAGATATAAAGCACTTTAGGCTTGTAAACTTATTTACTCGCTCACTCACTCATTCACATTTTACCAGGTCTAGATTTTCCATAAGGGGGCAGCATTAGCATTCAGTGCTTTATAAAAGCAGTGCTGCAACACTGTGTATCAGCCAGTGAGAAGAATTCCACGTCCTAGTAATATCTTAACATGCTTCTTTCTCCTTCTCACCATCCTGATCAATAATCAAGTGGGAACACCTATCATTACCTCTTTTCCTAACTGCATGAACATGTATGGCAGCAAGTGACCTCCTTTGCTCTCCTCACCTCACCTTCTTGGTTTTTGGAGCTATGAGTCATTAGTTATTTTAGCTTGCTGGTGCGGGTAACCCATGTTCCTGTAAACACAAGGTAGTGGAAATGTCTGGAGTTTTTGCACTGATTTCTAAGGTTTTCTGACCCTCTGTGAGGCTGAGAGGAGGGTCAGCTGGTGATGAAACAACCAGCACACTCACAATCACACAGTGCATCTCCTGTGTGAGAAAGTCAAAAACAACGAGGATGCCAGAAGGTTAGCCTAGCAACCAGTGCTCCTCTTCACTTAAAGACTAAAGAAAAAGGTGCTTTAAAGTCAAAAGATTCCAACAATTAGTGAATCGTGTTTCAGAAACTATAGAATATTGTAGCAATTCATTTTTTATTAAATCTTGATTTTTTTTTGACGAAACAGATTCAAACTCCATACAATATATTTGTCTCTATTTGATTTCACATTCCAGTCAAATCCTGAAGAAGAAAATTATGTGCCACCCACAAATATTTTCCAACCTAATATCATATTTCAATCTACATGCCACAGACAAAACACTATACTGCAATTATATTGCTACATACTGCAATGTTGATTTAGCTTCCATTGTACCAAAAAGCTAATGAACGCATAAAGAATCTACCATGCTTTATGATCGACCTGTGTCATTTTTTAACCAAAATGATTTCTATTCGTTGGATGGTGTGAATGCCTAGATTAAGTGCTGAACTGGGGCTATAACAGCTAGGCATTCAGGGTGGGCCATGAATCTCAAATTCCAGACAAGAAAATATGGAGTTTTGCTAGTTATAATGCTCATTTCTACTAGCGCCTCTGTGGGATTTCAATAGGATGTTAGTGCAGAGCATCATGTTATCATTTTTTACATTTTTATACAGGGGTCGGACAATGAAACTGAAACACCTGTCATTTTAGTGTGGGAGGTCTCATGGCTAAATTGGACCAGCCTGGTGGCCAATCTTCATTAATTGCACATTGCACCAGTAAGAGCAGAGTGTGAAGGTTCAGTTAGCAGGTAAGAGCACAGTTCTGCTCAAAATACTGCAATGCACACAGCATTATTGGTGACATACCAGAGTTCAAAAGAGGACAAACTGTTGGTGCACGTCTTGCTGGCGCATCTGTGACCAAGACAGCAAGTCTTTGTGATGTATCAAGAGCCACGGTATCCAGGGTGATGTCAGCATACCACCAAGAAGGACGAACCTCCACCAGCATCACGTAGTGACCTGGCTGGATCTTCCAACAAGACACAGACCCTAAACACTGCTCAAAATCTACTAATGCATTCATGCAGAGGAACAAGTACAACGTTCTGGAATGGCCATCTCAGTCCCCAGACCTGAATCCTGCAAGAAGAATGGCTTAAAATCCCTCTGACCACTGTGCAGGACTTGTATATGTCATTCCCAAGACGTACTGACGCTGTATTGGCCGCAAAAGGAGGCCCTACACCATACTAATAAATGATTGTGGTCTAAAACCAGGTGTTTCAGTTTCATTGTCCAACCCCTGTATTTTGTACATGGTAAAAACCATACTGTATTTAATTGAAATCTTGTAATGGACATAAACAGTAATACGACCTTGGTGCTGTTTTACAGTGACTGCTTGACGCAGTGGTAAGCATAACGTTCTGTCACCTATTCTCTTTTCATAAATTGGATCCCCTCATTGTATACACACTGCAAGGCGAGCTAGTCGTGTCATCTTCAGGTATAGTGTCGTTGTTGGAAACAATTAATTAGCATTTTCATTTTCACTAAAATTTGGTAAACCTTTTAATGGAAACGTAGCTAGGAACATATCTAGAACCCCCAGAAAGCCGGGAGTGATATTATTAGTTTCATAAATTGAAACATGAATGATTGATTCCACTGTCACTTCCTAATTTTGGTAGTTCTAGTCCTTATGGTCCTAGGCTGGGCTGTATCTACTTAGTTAGCAAAGAGAAAGAAATTCATTTTCCACTGGAAGGATGCATAGTTCCCAGCTGAAACTGAGGGATGAAATACGTAAAGTACTGTAATGCAGTGTTTAAGTTTCAACGTTTAAACATGTTTCTATCGAGTAAAAACTTCATTTTTTTTAGTTCCTAGAAACCATTGAGCCCCAAGGGCTGCCCGCTACACATATTCATCCAGCCACGCAAAGAACATCCGTGAGTCAGCACACAATAAAATATTCAGTGATTGCTTAAAGGCTGATTTGCATATTGCACACTCACGCGATATCAGTATTGTGAAGGGTAATGTCATGATGGTGATTAGAGAATGATATTATGCACCACTAGCGCATGTGTACCTGCATCTATAAACACGAATGCATGTGTGTGTCTGTGAGAGAGATGGAGAGCATGGCACAGAGAGACTAATGGTCTGGGTAATGAAGACTGAGAGAAGTGTAACGAGCACTGGGTGACTCCTGATGATCAATCTCCCTCTCAGGTGCAGACTGACAGTCTATTGATCAGACGGGCGTGTGAACGAAGTGATTGAGGACCATGACCCCACTGATCCGTCTGTAAAACACACCAACATGCCGACCAGAGAAACCAGTCAGCAGCTGGATGTGTTTATTCTCTGCTGAAAGCATCGCATCACAAGCATTTAGGCCCCCCATTCCGAATAGATGTCTGCAGGGCCCACCATACGAACGGACACATTCTGATCCATTAAGGCTTTTCTGGGATAAATGTGAGGTTGTCCTTCATGTCACACACCCTGTATATTTTAGGAGAGCGAAAGAGCCTCTGGACTGGTCCCTGTGTCAGCAGGTAAAAGAGAGAGCTTTGAAGCCTTGTTATTTCTTCATGCTCTGAACACAACGTTCTGTGTTACATGCAGCCTCTAAGTGCCTTTATACAACTCAATTAGCACAAGAAGTAAACCCCCCAGGGGGAAAAAGACGAGAACATGACGCATGATTGGCGTTTTTCTACACTTACAATGGACCACTTTACTTTTTCACCCCACTGCGTGCCGCTTACCTGGAAAATGTCTCTAAGTCTCATGGGGTGAAAGGAATCATGAATACCGGCTCTTTACATTCAGTTGCGTATACACTAGTTCCATGTATATGTGAACAGCAGAGTGGTTTTCTTTTTTCCCATAGCAGCTTAAGTAAAATCCTTAAGATCATTAAAATTCGGGAAAGACGGACAGAAACGGCACATTAATTGGCATGGTGAGCTAGAGCAAAATGCCATCTAGTCAGCTTGTATTTGTTAGAACGTCCGATTCTGCCTTCTCTCTCCTTACTTCCAGGGCAGCTTTGGAACTGTGCCAGACCAACACAGTCTGGACAATGACTCTACATTTACAATCTATTAACCACTCAAGTCCAGCATCATTAGGTACTCAGCATCTTGTCTATATTTGGAATTCTAGGTCTAAGCATTTTCTATCTATGGGAAAAATAAATGGAATTCCTGAAAAATTACCATTATTATTCCATTTTGTAAACAACAGTGTTCAGTACCTTTTTGTCTTGGGTAATTTCTTGCCCCCTTCTTAATTACAAGATAAATTTACCAGCTTTAGAGTACACTGCCATTAAAGGATACATCATATACTAAGACATTTTTGCTAAACAATAATCTGGTAACACTTTACAATGTGAATATGAATTTTAGAAATTTTAGAAAAAAGTGATAGAAATGGTAGAAAATACAAACATTATTTCAGCTTTTATTTTCTAGCCTGTAAACTTGCCAAATGCTTAAATGATGTCTCTATGAATCATTACATAATGTATGCATACTCATCATCAAAAGAAAAGCTGCACCCAGAAGGAAGTGTTGGATTGCAATGCTGTTGGGAAGGAAGGTAAGGGTTACCAGGGCAGTCGTGGGCTGGAGGTAAGGGGAAGTAGTGTCTCTCAGTATGGCATCAGACCGCCATGTTTGCTGACGCAACATGTCAGACATCTCGGCATGGAGTAGTAGAGGTTTCTAATGGTGTCCTGTGATAATCCATCCCATGCAACTTGAATATTCTCACACAGCGTCTTCAGATTGTGCGGTAGGGGTAGAGGTGTTGTGACACCAGGCCTTCCAGATTTGTTGATCGTCTCCACCAAGACATAAGTGGGACTCATCACTGAAGATGACCTTCCGAGCATTCTGAGTTACTTCATGACAGTCTGGCACCATTGCAGTGTTAAGGGCAGTCATCGTAATGGCCACATGCATGTAGTCCCGCATTGTGCAGCCGTCTGCCAATGGAGCTGACACTAACTGGATGACGCATGGAGGGCATCGCTGCTCACTGAATGTATTTCAATTATTAGTTACTGATTATGTGCTACACTACTAATAAATATTAAGCAATGCTTATTACTTACTGTATCCTAAAGTATCCTTAGGTAATAGGTGCACCTTTGTTGCAAAGTGTTGCCAACTATCAATTTACCATTTAAACTGATATGCTGATAATAGAAGTGGTAATAAAAATATTTCAATTAAATTAGAAAGGAATGCTAAATACTCAGACTTTTGTCCATCATATGCTGTTAAGACACTGAATCTTTCTGACATTCAAGGGTGTTCAGTCTTGTCACGGTCTATATGAAGGACCCAATACAAATTTATTTGAGAAAAAAATCTACACTACATGGTATCTGGACACCCGACCTTCACACCTATATGAGCTTGCTGGCCATCACAAAACAATGGGCTTTAAAACGAAGTTAATACGGAGCTGGCCACTGCCTTGCAGCTATAACAGCTTCCACTTCTCTGGGAAGGCTTTCCACAAGATTTGTGCCCATTCAGTCAAAACATTAGTGAGGTCAGACACTATGAGAAGGCCTGACTCACAATCGACATTCCACGTCATCCCACAACTCTTCAGTGGATGATCTGGTGAATTATTTGTGTGCAGGATTTATTTCAGAACACTGCAGACAGTGACGCCATGTGCATGACGCTCACTGGTCTGTGCTGTGTGCATATTTTATATGGCCTAAAAAACAAATACACGAAATATTGAGAAATATTGAAGCAGTTGTATGTGCCACTGGGTGTGTGGAGGTGCAATGAATCTAGAGGCTGCTCCATCATGTCAGGGTTTGCGGGGACACATCCTACACCTGAAGTATTATGTCAAACACAGGTGACGGTGGAGGAGGACCACATTCCCCATGGCTGAAGTAGGTGTGGGCATGCATTCGTGTATATGTCACGCTGTCAGGTTTCCCTGGCTACTCCGCTTCTCTGGACTGGTGATGTCACACCCACATGTCCCCAGTCGACCAACCAGCTTCGCTCTAGGTCTCCAGAGTTCTAACAGCTGTTACTCATTAGCCCCAGGATAAAACACACACACACACACACACACTTCCCTTTTGCAAAGTTTTGCCAACCGTTGTTTGTGATTCTGACTCCTTTTGTTTTTGACCTCCTCTTTTCCCTTATCGTTTTATCCCTTGTTGGCGTTTTCCTGTTTGATCTCTCTCTGGCTCTCGACCTCTCTTTCATTCATTCGTTTCTCCTCGTGTAGCCCTTCCAACTTGTCTACCTCGCTGCCTGTCTACCCTGGTTTTGACCTCTGCCTGTGTCTGACTTCGATTTGCCTTCTCCCTCCATGTTTGTTCGTTTACTGTTGCTGTGCTCGATAGTTTAATAAAACCCATTGGACTTTCAGCTCTGTGCGTGACCGTCCTGGTTCCTTGTCCCTGACAGCATAGCTGCAGTGGGCATGTGGTGCTACATGTGTTTTCTTAATTCCTTACGCCTAAAAATGTGTAGAAAGTCCCCATGAGCTTTTGTGGTCTGGATTATGATGTTTTGAAGAGTTTGTTATTTTCCAGAACATTTGAGACATTCAGTGCTGAGTAGACTTCAAGTAGCTTCTGGAACTGTGAGGACTCTCGATAAGTTTATGGAACTGTCTGGGACTGTCCAGTAGCATACATAACAGTATAAATACAGGTGTGTTAAAACAGGCTTTTCAGTTTATGCTCCAGCTGAGTAAGTGGGTAGTGGATACAGAGATGCCTTTAATTTAGATGGCGTGTATCTAGAGGTCCCTGCATCCTGTAGATGCGCCCTGCTACGTCTGTGGCAAATTAATTAAGGCAAAAGTCAAAAACTACTCTGTAAATGCATCTGCTAAGGCCTACAACGCATACCTTGGCATGCCTGGTGGGCATCAAGATAAACTAAATAAACCTAAAATTACGGCTTTGGCCATTTTATAGGTGTGGCATTTTATAGGTGTGGTTATTTAATAGATGGGCCATTTTATAGGTGCTTGATTTTGTATACCTGTCAACAATGAGCATGGCTATATCACCTGAACTCAAAAACTGGTAGGCATGTACAGGGGGTCATGGCATATGGCTGAAGGCATTTTATAGGTGTGGGCCTGTTATAGGTGCTTGATTTTATATACCTGTCAACAATGGGCATGGCTAAATCATCTGAACTCAAAAATGGGCAGATAGGTGCAAATGGGAGGACATGGTGTGTGGTTGAAGAGGGCAGATGCAGGCATTTTATAAGTGTGGCCATTTTATAGGGTCTTGTTTTTTATGTTTCTGTCATTAATGGGTGTGGCTAATTCACCTGAACTGAAAAACTGGTAGCAGGTGCGTGTGGGTGGGCATGGTGTATGGTTAAAGCAGGCAGGTGTGGCCATTTTATAGGTGTTTATATACTTTTATATACTTGTCAACAATAAGCATGGACAAGGTGTATGGTTGAAGAGGGCAGGTGCGGGGATTAGTAATCAGGCTAATGCAGACTTCTAGTTCAAGGCACTGCGGAGGCTACTGGAGTTCAAGGCATGTCCACATAATTTAGGCCATATTGAGTATGTAGTCTGTTTACAATGAGTGAAAAACAGTTCCACATTATGTCCATGTTTTTAACACTCCGTTAGGTGGGTTGTGTTATCCAGGTCTCTAGTGGGAGACCTCCCCTCGTTCCCAGTCTACACACATGAGCAGCTAAATGTGAGTTAGGCAACATCCAAATTCTTCACCTCAAAAGGAAAAAAAACAAGAATTTTCCACAAGGATAGTTGAGTAGGCCACGTTTCCCCTGTAACCACTTTTTGGCCACTATAGGTCACTCAAAAGATTTGAGATCCTCTCAGTGACAGAAGACACTTTTAATATTTATAAAGACATCTTAAGAAGCTGCAGAAGCGCAGTCTGTCATGTGTCTTTACTGCGCGGCGTACCACAGTGAAGAGAAGCACGTTAGCATGCAACAAAAGCCCCTGACAACGCCGAGGGAATCTTCAAGTCTCACCGACTTTCTCATGAATTATTAAACCCCCCTCAGGTAATGACACTGCCAGCCACAGACTCACAAAGAGAGAGCAAGGGGGAGAGAGAGAGCTTGAGAAAGATTTGAGATGAAAGTAAGTGCTGTGTGACTTCTCCTCAGAGCCGCCCCGATGCTGTTTCACTCACCGTTCCTCCACGCCTCCATTTCGCTGCGTGGCTCTGAGTGACAGGCTAATTGGGCTGCTCTTCATAAAACACTCACGCAACCGCCGGCTTAGCCTCAGTCGCTTCTCCACCAACACCTGTTCTGAAGCACATCCGCCATAATTAACAGTAACACACACCACTGAAACTTAAGAGTTTCCAATGCACAAAATTGGGTTTGAAACAGAGCGCTGTTTTAGGCTGGGGATGGATACACAGGTGGCACAGGGTGGCTGCTGCCGTCTGCAGAATAAGCCTTACCATCCCAACCCTGGCGTTACATTAAATGCATGTACTCACTGAACATGTAATTAAGTGTCTTGTAGCTGCACTCTGTGTCCACTTTATGAGCTCCACTTGCCATGTAGGAGCACTCTGCAGACAGGCTGTAGTCAGCCAGTTTCTCTGCATGCCTGGTTAGCCTCTTATTACTCTGTTCTTCAATTTCCAGGACAACCACAAGACACAAACTTGAGGGAACATAGCAACTTGTTGCCTGCAAATGTGAACTAGTGTCCACTGCTGGCCTGGACAGTAGTCTACCAACCAAAATAATCCAGCCAACAGCATCCTGGGAAAGCCTCCTGTGTCCTGTAATTTTTATTTATTAATTTTTTTGTAATACAGCAATTTTTAAATCTCTCTGTATATGTAGCCACTGTACTGCTATGTAAAATGTTGCTAGCAAAAATATTGTTCCTGAATCTAGTCTAGTTTCCATTTCCCCAAACTCGTAACAACAATGTCACAAAATATATTTTAATTAATTAAACATAATTAAATGTTGAATGCAAATCGTCACTGTCCAATGAATACCATGTATCTCTAATTTGGTCAGTTTTTATTTCATGACGAAGAAATTTATTTAATCTCCAGAAATATCCAAAACATGCTTGGAAAAATGTCTGGTCCCCTTTTCCATTCAAATTCAATCAAGTTTTTACCCTCTCCTGTAAAGTTGCCATTTTGGAGATACTTGTTTTTCTTTAGAGAGTGACAAAATACAATTTCATCTGTTTTTTATATCTTTATTTACAGATACCAATAGTATTCTGCCACATTAAGAATGCAATTTGTATTGTTTTTTGTTAATTAATTAACAACAAAGTGTGAAATAATGGTTTTGACGGGTATCGTCTATGTATCATTTATGTATCGCATTCCCAGAGATATCTTCTAAAGTTAGCATGCCTCTGAAGGAAAGTGTAAACAGAACTATGGTACGGAGTGAAGATGGTGGAGGAGGGACTGTGCATTCCCTTGTTTCTTATGATATGAGTCAGGCACCTCATCTTTCTGGGTATACACTGAAAGTGATAAAAATGGGCCGAGTATGGATTGGAAGGTGTTTAGAGTAAAACACCGGAAGATGGTTTAGTTTAGCACTGATAATTTGTTTTTGGTCTTCACTGAATTGGTTAACCTCCTGTAATGAGGGCAGAATACAATCCGATTGTAGAGAATATACACTGCTCAAAAAAATAAAGGGAACACTTAAACAACACAATATAACTCCAAGTAAATCAAACTTGTGTGAAATCAAACTGTCCACTTAGGAAGCAACCCTGATTGACAATCAGTTTCACATGCTGTTGTGCAAATGGAACAGACAACAGGTGGAAATTATTGGCAATTAGCAAGACACACTCAATAAAGGAGTGGTTCTGCAGGTGGGGACCACAGACCACCTCTCAGTACCTATTCTTTCTGGCTGATGTTTTGGTCACTTTTGAATGTTGGTGGAGCTTTCACACTCGTGGTAGCATGAGACGGACTCTACAACCCACACAAGTGGCTCAGGTAGTGCAGTTCATCCAGGATGGCACATCAATGCGAGCTGTGGCAAGAAGGTCTGCTGTGTCTGTCAGCGTAGTGTCCATAGCCTGGAGGCACTACCAGGAGACAGGCCAGTACACCAGAAGACATGGAGGAGGCCGTAGGAGGGCAACAACCCAGCAGCAGGACAGCTACCTCCGCCTTTATGCAAGGAGGAACAGGAGGAGCACTGCCAGAGCCCTGCAAAATGACCTCCAGCAGGCCACAAATGTGCATGTGTCTGCACAAACGGTTAGAAACCAACTACATGAGGATGGTATGAGGGCCCGATGTGCACAGATAGGGGTCGTGCTCACAGCCCAACACCGTGCAGGACGCTTGGCCTTTGCCAGAGAACACCAGGATTGGCAAATTCGCCACTGGCGCCCTGTGCTCTTCACAGATGAAAGCAGGTTCACACTGAGCACATGTGACAGACCTGATAGAGTCTGGAGACGTCGTGGAGAGCGATCTGCTGCCTGCAACATCCTTCAGCATGACCGGTTTGGCAGTGGGTCAGTAATGGTGTGGGGTGGCATTTCTTTGGAGGGCCGCACAGCCCTCCATGTGCTCGCCAGAGGTAGCCTGACTGCCATTAGGTACCGAGATGAGATCCTCAGACTGGTGCGGTTGGCCCTGGGTTCCTCCTAATGCAGGACAATGCTAGACCTCATGTGGATGGAGTGTGTCAGCACTTCCTGCAAGATGAAGGCCTTGAAGCTATGGACTGGCCCACCCGTTCCCCAGACCTGAATCCGATTGAGCACATCTGGGACATGATGTCTCGCTCCATCCACCAACCACAGACCATTCATTCAACCATTGCACCACAGACTGTCCAGGAGTTGGCGGATGCTTTAGTCCAGGTCTGCGAGGTGATCCCTCAGGAGACCATCCAACACCTCATCAGGAGCATGCCCAGGCGTTGTAGGGAGGTCATAAAGGCACGTGGAGGCCACACACAACACTGAGCCTCATTTTGACTTGTTTAAGGACATTACATTATAAGTTGGATCAGCCTGTAGTGTGTTTTTCCACTTTCATTTTGTGTGTGACTCCAAATCCAGGCCTCCATCGGTTAATAAATTTAATTTCCATTGATGATTTTTGTGTGATTTTGTTGTCAGCACATTCAACTTTGTACAGAACAAAATATTCAATGAGAATATTTCATTCATTCAGATCTAGGATGTGTTATTTGAGTGTTCCCTTTTTTTTTAAACATTATATTATAGACCAGTTAAAAAGATTTAGCGCAATCCAACTGTGCAGCCAGGGGTGGCAGTGTGAGTGGGCAGTAGCAGATCTCCCTCATGGTCCAGTTTATCTCCTACAGTTTGAACAGTGCTCAGCAATCCTCTCAGTAAATACACAGTTATCTTCCGCATCTATGAAGTGCCTAATATGACAAAAGATGTGCAAGGAGGGGAATGAACATTTAACACGTGAGCAACAACAAGCAACTGTTCGAGTGAGACAGGATTTGCGTGCAAGTTTGTCTGAGAGAGTGACGCTGCGGGAGAGGGGCTGGGAGTTTGTCTGCCAGAGCAAGGTTCGGCAAATTTGTCATTCCCATCCAGAACAGCAGCACTGGTGCCGCTGTTGGGTGCAGCTCCATCAAAATTCTTCACCTGGATTCGCTTGATAAGCACAGGATTTCAATGCTGCACAGTGAAGACGCCTGCTGTTAGCTCTGCCTATTTTCTAGTTTGCCAAAGACAGAAGCACATACATTCTGCAGCAGAAGCTATGAACGTTGCTCCCGTTATTGACCATGACTCATTTAGTTTACTGACTGATTTACCTTTGCAACTTCATTTGGTGCTTGTTTGTTTGTCATGTGTTTAGGGAAGGGTAACCTCTACATTCTGACCATGTTCAACATTGCATGACTAAGTGGTAGCTCCTCTGAATTTCCTTGTTGGTTCCCTGATGCTATAGGAAACGTGGACCGGTTATCACAGACATCTCATGCACTTGCATTCAAGTAAACCGCCATTACTGGTCCAGAGTGCGTTTTAGCTGGAAAAGCTCAAAAGTAATTGCTAGTGTTCTAGGGTTGCCACCCATCCCGTAAAATACGGAATCTCCCATTATTTGACAATGAAATGTTGCGTCCCGTATTAAACCAATACAGGACGCGATTCTTCGTATTACCGTAAATGCCCAATAAAAACACCAACTGATCACACTCTCCTCCCAAACAACCGCCCCCTCCCAGGAATCAGCTCAAATACGGGATGCGATTTGGTCCATATTTTGAAAACACGTCACTCACACATGACCGCGCCCCCACAACCACAACACCGCGTCCTTTATTTTCATTTCTGAAAGGTTGCAACCCTAAAGTGTTCAGGAGTAACAGAATACAGGTAACTGCACTATGGATTTAGAGTACCAAACATAAGTAAGTGTATTCTGATACAGTTACAATGTAAATAGACAGTATTCAGAATGCAGCTACAATCCTAAAATGGATTAGGTGAAGGAATTTATCTATTGTGCATGCATTATAAAACTAAATTACAGTGATTCCATTCCATTCCCACAAGCCCTTGAAATAAAACATTCAACTACAAGTTTACATGAAGTTTCATTAGTTGCCTGCTCACTTGGGGGCTTGGAGCTGGGGCCACACAGCCAGAAGCAAAATGTGTTTCTGTCTTAAAAATTCAAATTAATTGATGTTTAAGGTCTGGCTAAAGTCTTTTCTAGGTTATCGGTTAGCTATGCTTGACTGTCCTACTACTCCTACTACTCCTACTACTCAAATTGTCAGTTCCCACATAATCTTCTATATGCTAACTAACACTAGATAGCATCTCAAATAGCCATAGTTAGCCTAAAGGCAATGTCAGTTCATAGATTCAATGCATGTAGAATGCAAGGTCTAAATTTGTAGACAATATAGGCTAATATAGGCTACTGGCATTCATCTGTAGGGCTGCTCCAAAAATGGTTTACATGGGTAAATGTTCCTGTAAAAGCAGATTTTGCTTTATGCATATTTAGGTACACTCATCGTCAGGAGGAAGTGTGGGATTGTAATGCTATTGGGAAGGAAGATAAAGGTTACCAGGAATGATAACTGATGATAAATATGATATGGGCATACAGTGGGATAAAGACTGATATGTGCAATAGTCATTGAGCTGCACATGCAGAAGCAGTGTCTTGCAGTATGGTACTGGGACACTGTGTTTGGTAACGCAGCATGCCAGATGTCTCAGCACTGAGTTGTAGAGCTTCTTAATTAAGTAGTGTGATAATCCATCCTTTGCAGTTTAAATATTCTCACACGGTTCCTGCAGATTATGCATTAGAGGAGGAGGTGGAGTGACAAAAGGCCTTCTGGACATGTGACACTTGAAAACAAACCATTTATCCTGGCACCTAATGGACATTGGATGACAAATGTATATGCATGTTTTAGCTATATGCTGTTGAAATATCTAGTCTAAGATACAGCGTGGCTAGCATAACGGTTTCAGTCTTTACTCTTTTACTCCTAATGGCATAGGCTTTATTCCTTTACAGCAGATGTTGTATAATGTACATTCAGGAAAGCTAATGCAATCAGCCAGTTGCTACAATAGAAGAACACCACATAATGTTCTTCTTTAAAAAGTGGGGTGTGATTGCCACATTCCAAGTATTTAGGATACATTACTTACATGGAGTAATCCAACAGAATACGCTACAAATGACATTTTAGGGGATATAGTTGTATTCTATAGTGGAACACCTTTTAAAAGTAGCTCTCCCAACATAATAGGAAACTTGGGGAAACTGTGAGCATTCAAATTCAAGGACAGGTCTATTCGTTAAAATGTGTGAGATGTGTGAGAAATGTCAAGTGTGGCGGGAGAGTGTGAGATTAGACCCCCTTGCGTGAGTCTCACTCCCGGTGCGTGAGAGCTCTGTCTTTAAGTCTGTGTGAATGCTAACTAGCATTAGTTTACTAAAGTTTAACATTAACATTAGTCATCATGATCGTCCTCGCTCTCTGAGTGAACCGGCTGTTCATTATTCAGTACGTTCGGGGTCTTGTTGAAATGAATTATACATTGGCAGGAATGAATTGCATGAACTGTTAGTTACCTAACAAACACTAACGGTTCAAATTTGTGCCAAGATGTTTATTTCAAACTGTAAGAGATTGAGAGAAACTGAGGTGGAATTGAGGTGGTCTGAGACCTAGTGGATGGGGAGAAGGATGAACTAGAGGGAGAAGGGAGAAGAGGCTGATGTGGGGGGCTGAAGAGTTTGATGTGCAGGAGAGGTGGAAGTGTAATAAGATTATTAGGTACTATGAAGCAAATATTCCAGTTTTGGTGATTTCATTATTTAGTCATCCGTTCTGTACCAAAGCAATGCTGCTTATTTGGCTGAGCACTGAGAAATGCTTTTGAAGCTTTTGTTTCGTTTTGTGGCATTATGTTCAAAAATGCAGGTTTGGCTTGGAGTGTATTTCATGAATTTGTCAGGCTGAAAACTGGGAGCTCAAAAAAGCATAGAAACTGATTACTGATGCCAAAAAATCAGAGTACATGAAATAAGTAATTGAACTCAACTTACCACAGCGACTTCTGATCCTTTAAAGTAACCATCAGTCGTTCTGTGCAAGGTGTGGAAGCTCAAGTTTTCATATGTCCAATCAGGCCTAGGCTATAGGCCTTCCCAAAATGGCAGCTCGAAAACTCCCCTGGCCTTTTCTGCCCTAAAACTCTTCACTCTTTCTCTGTTCCAGAGCCTCCAGATAAACCTGGGGCTCCCGGTCTATAACCAGTCGAAACTGGTTGATGTCATGCCTGACCTTTCTAATCACCCTTGCTATATGTCTCATTCTTGTTGAGGTCCCAAAAGACTTTTGTTCAGAAGAGTCACAAGGCTGTACATTACCTAGAGAATTATCTACAGGGACCGGTTGTTTGTGCTGTTCTTTATTTACTGGCAACTGTCCTGTCAGAGTTGACATCACCATTTACATAATTCTCCCTTACTCCTAGTACCTCCAAGTGACCTTCCAGCCTTACACGGGAAGTCTCAAGACACCCAGATACGCAGAAAGGAATGCTCTTGATTACATTATTGATTACCAATACAGAGTAAGGTACGAGTAAATATGGGAGAGATCTCCATACACTATGAAACATCGTGATGCTCTATTCGTGCCATATCTCCCACCTCTAGACTGAGCTATGAAATGGACCTTTGTGAAATGTACAAAAACAGCTTCTTGAACAGGTTTTGCTCTCATACCTGGGAGCATCTAGGAGAGTCCTGGTCCTCCTTTATGAGCTTGGATGTGCCGAGGCTCAGTGCAAATACATCAGCAAAAAATGATTAAACAGATCAAAGAAGTCTTTCCTCTATGCAAAGACGTTAGGCATTTCCCTCTCCAGTGCTTGATATCATGAAGCGGTTTAGGAAATCTCGAGAAATCTCTGTTTGTAAAGGTCAAGAAAAAAAATGCAACTGTAACCCTGTGACATTTGACCCCTCAGACTGCACTACTGAATTAAAAACCGTCATGCTTCCATGATGGATATCACACATGGACTTCTCTGAGCTTGAGTTCATCTGCCATGGACCGATGCACATTGTTTATGGAAATCAGTGAAGGCGTCATTAATGCATGAAAACGTACCTCCTAGACAATGTTTGTGATTTTGTTGCCCGAGCTTATTTGAACATGACAATGGCAGGAGACATTCTACACATGTTTAAAGGTGGTAGGTAAAAAATTACATTCACTCTCATTCCTGTACGTTCCTTCCTCATTACCATGTACAGTTTTCCTGTAATAGAATGAAATCAAAGTGCGTTTACTCTTACTTGACTTTGACATTTTAATGAAATGCCTCTACTTTGCTACTATAATTACAGAGTGAAAATAAATGGTGAGTCTATCGGCTTGTAAACCAGTTAGAGGAAAGGCCGGTTGAATTCACCAGCTTCGCTAGTCATAACAGAGCAGCTACCAGAGGAATAAACACTATAGACGAATTCAGAGAGTTTAGTGGAGAAAGATAAAGGGGCACGTTTCTAGCCCATGCAAATGGAGCACACAAACTGTCATCTTCATTCATTTTCAAATGGACCAAAGAAGACGACTTTATTATCAGCTGCCAAATATGCTTAATGAAACCTGCTGAGATCCGAGATCTTTGCTTTCACAGCAAAACTTCAGAGTAAGGACGCAGCTTCCTAGCTAGGTCGTCCTTGTTAAACAGGCGCTGTGATTACAGTTCTGTTCTTACTTTTTTAAGCTCATTCATTTTATTGCAGCTGCCTGTCAGTGGGCTGCTTTAGATAGCACTTGTGTCCCTTAGGCCATTGTATACCAAATACAATACAGTTTGGTCGCAGCTGTTTGAGCCTGTTAGAGAGAAAATGCAGGAAAACATATGGTACCCGAGAAAGCCCAGCGCACTGCAAGTTAAAAACGCGCTGCAACGTCTCAAAACACAAGCATCAAAATGAGACCGCTTGCAAACCATTAACCGAGCGCCCTGCAAAGTCTCACATGCGCAGCAAACACTGAAAACACAGGCAACTTCCAAAACACATGCAAAAAGCCTGAAAACACAACGGAAGTGTTTCCGAGGGACACTGAAAGTGGACGGACCCATTCGAGAGTGGGCTGCGTGGACCTGGCCGAGACAGCCCCAGTTCCAGCAAAAGTAAGTTTTATCTGTTGAATGAAAATTCAGTCGGATTATTGGCCAGGTTCTTGTGTTTATATGTCTCTACATCCAGGTCCACGCAGCCCGCTCTCAAATGGGTCCGTCCACTTTCAGTGTCCCTCGGAAACACTTGAAGTTGCATGTGTTTTCAGGGTTTGCTGCACGTTTGAGACTCTGCAGCGCATTTGGTTAATGGTTGGCAAGCGGTTTCATTCTGATGCTTGTGTTTTCAGACCTTGCAGCGCGTTTTTAACTTGCAGTGGGTTGGGCTTTCTCGGCCACCGTAAAAACATCATCATCATATAAAAGGAAAATAATAATTCTGTCATGCTCAGATTTGTCTTCCACCCTTTATTGTTTAAATGGTAATCGGATCTGTCAGCAGGTGGAGTAGGTTCTTTAGTACTACGTTCTTTAGTCTTAAGCACACTGCGCTCAGATAAAACATCACCTCACAGGAATAAAGAGCCATCAGAGAAATTAGAGCACCACACAGTTTAAACAATGTTGCGTTCAGATCACTTTATTGGAAACAGACAAACAATGAAGCCTCGTGTAATCATCTAACCATGAAATTCAGTTTAATGCAAGTCTTGTTCCTCACACACACTTCACTGGAAGATGTGGAAATGTGCGCTAGCAGAGCACACTGTGATCAGTCTCGGAACTCTGAACACCCTGAAGGGGCTGCCAGTCCATTGCACGGCAGACACACAGACATGCACATTCACACCTAGGGGCAATTTAGTACCTCTGTCAGACTGCATGTCTTTGGGTTGTGGGAGTAAACCCGCACAGGCCTGGAGAGAACCTGCAAGCTCCACACAGAATCAAACCCAGGTCTGTTTGGCTGTGAAGCCACAGTGCTAACCACTACAACACCATGCCTTCCGTGATGTACTTACTCTAGTAGTCTTTTTTTTTTTTTTAATGTCAACACAAAGTAAATTCATTTGCTTAATTTGCTTATGAACAGATTATTAGAAAATAATAATAGTTAAAATATAATTGATGTAAACATGTGATTCAAATTTTGATGTTCAAATTTTCCCATTCCGCCTTAAATGGTGAAGCAGTTCCATGCTGGTGCCTCAGCCTACCTGTATGGTTTTCTTCTGCCCATTAAAGGTGGAAAGGGTCAATTCAAACAAGAAGCTGGCAGGAGAAAAAAAACCCATCCAGGAAAGTCATTGTCCTCTGGTTTTGATTGAGGTTCTGGCTCTGGTAGCACAAGCATGTATGACTGCACAACTCCAATGAAGCTGCTAGATGAAGCATCCATTTATCAGGTTGTAGTGGCATTTGACGCTTGAGAGAAACACCTTTCCCACCATCAGTGTCTGGTTTGAGCAGGCACGTTCCCAGCAGAGGGTACTGCTTTTTTCACAGTTTTGAAATGTAAGTGAACTTGCCCGGGTGGATAACAACAGATTCACGCCGACTTTAACACTTTTGCTTGTGCTTAAGCTGTTTATTACTACAGTAACTGTGTTTCTATTTGAGAAGGGTATACAGGATGCGTTACAACAGTATGGCTGTGTAATCAGACAGTGCGAATGCTAGATCTGTCACCAAGCAACATACAGCAATGAAAAAACCATCCAGACCCAAAACTTACTTCGAAAGATGCTGAGACTCTGGTTCATGCATTTATTTCATCTAGGCTAGATTACTGCAATGCTCTGTTCCATGGTCTACCCTCCAAAACTCTTCGCCCACTACAGTATATTCAAAACTCCGCACCAAGAAGTCTGCACACATCACCCCCATCCTTCTTCAGCTACACTGGCTACCAGTTAAAAGCGCATCCACTATAAGATCCTTCTCCTGACCTTTAAAGCCCTACACGGACTAGCACCCACCTATCTGTCAGCCCTCAAAACGGCAAATAATTCCACTTACCAAGCTAGTTCAGTTTATGTTTTTAATCCCCAAACACTTATTAAGTGCTGTAAAAAGGAAAAATGATGTAACACAATGGTAGACATGCTCCTGTCCCAGCTCTTTTGGAACATGCTGCAGGCATCAGTTTCGGAATGAGCATTTGTTTGGCTATAAAACCTTAAAGTCCATAAGATACGACATCTAAATCATCATGTTTGTCTAATGTTTGCAGTTGAATTCAGGGCACAATGAACAAAATGACATCCAACATTTTGGGAACTGGACAATTACTGAATTGCTTGGCAAACTGACCAGTATAAACAGCTGAAACTGAGTCCATGTTACATTGACCTACTCTGAGAGGTGTATTTCCTTCTCCTGTAAAGATGCTATTTTGGCAGCAATACCATGTACTGAAATCTGCTTTGAGCATGGTGCTGTTATACTTGTGCCAAATCGCCCACCTCTAGTTTGAGCCGTTGTCTCTAAAGTCAGCGAGCATTATAAAATAGTTTTCCCTCTTGCCGTGACATTCGTATTGTTTTTGGATCACTTCTCTGGTACAGTTAACAGGGCTACGCAGCTTCAGTGACTTCAGTTCTGAAAGAGCTTTCATCATTTGATACGGAAAGGCGAGGGCGAGATGAAGAGTAAGAAGAGATGGGGTGCGAGAGTGGGTGACGAAAAAGAGAGAGCAGACTGGTATCTCCTGCTGTGAGAAAACGCTTCGCACTTGTGTGGTGCCACCTGGTGAAATGTCAGACAAACATACACACTGGTATGTTAGCAATGCTATCTTTGTGGTGTTTTGCTTTTGCATTTGAATTCTGGACAGGGGCCAAGGAAAATAGGGTAGGGGCTACCACACGCCCCATTTTTCAGGATTACCTACAGTAAAAAGGTACTGCACTGGTTTTTCTGTTGAATGAAGACGTAAACAGTCGGAGAGGTTTGATATGAACTGCACTGCTGTGTAGCAAGTCATGGAGTCTGAATTGCTTTCAGTGGTGATAGGAACCATACGTCAAGAGTGCAATCCTTACAAGAAATGATGATGGTGGCGAATGTGCTGCCTAATGCCCAAGAATTTGTAGTACCATAGTTTTGAGGTAAACCTCTAGTCTCAAACATAAACTCACCAGACAAAAAATGAGTCACCTTGTGTGTTTAAGGTGGTAGTAACTTCAGGCTCCTGCAGATGGTGTTGCTCAAGGATGATGGTATTGCAGGTACCTGTGTGGGGCATGTGACAGGATTCATAGATTGAGAAGAGGCGGTACAGTGCAGTAAACGTCTCGTACAGTGTGTGGAAAATGGGTCTTAAAGCAGATGATGGATTGGCTAAAGGGAGTGATTGTATTTGGGCTTGCCAAAAGACCATAATGTGAGGGAAGTAGCCTGCCCCACAATCCCATAGTCATACTAATAGATCATCTCTCCATACAGTAGCCATTAATATTCATTGATTTAACTCTCATTTTTACATTAGTCACTGGTTTTCCTAGATATATTCATTTGTTTATTGACATGTTCGCTACTTTAGTAGGCTTCTAATAGCAATCGGTGACAATAGCAGGTGCTGCAACAATAGCAATGTAACACTGTAACCAGCCAGTCAGTAACCATTCAGTTTCTCATTTGCTGCACTGATAGGCTTCTACCAGTTGTTGGTTGTCATTGGTTAATTTAGACACTTTTGTCCTATGACGGTCTTGATTCTTTGTTTACTCAGCATTGTATACTAATAGTAAAATTATATACTTCATATACTGTTCAAATCTTTCACCCCTTGCCACCAGATGCTCTGCCCAGCCCAAAACCCATGCACATGTCGTCTAGTCAGCAGCACAGGCTCAGGCCACTTTCCCCAGCTAAGCTAAGACTAAATGGCTTTGTTGGTGACAAGAATATCAACTTCTATTCATCCATTAACACTTACCAGTTATTATATGTATGTATATGATGTACATACATATAATATTAATGTCTGTTAATATTATTGTGTTTGTATATGCTATAAAATTACAGCATCCTAAATTTCAAACATTTTTCCTGTCTGTGTTTCTGGAATATTGTAGCTAAATGCTAAACCTAAGGCAGCCATGCGCTAAGCTCAAAATCAGTTAAATGATTACACAATAGCCACAGATGATCAGTCACACAGTGGGGCTAATGTTCAGAATATGTGACCTGTTTTTACGTAGCCTGGTCTGAGTGTACAAGCGATCAATGTAAATTCAAGAGAAAATTAGCTTTGGTCATTACCATAACGCTCATTACGACCAGTGTGGCTTGTGCCAAGTTTAGGTGACCAGTGTTGCTGGTGTAATCATAGGTACCATTGCTGATATGGTGTCATTTTGACTAATGTTTTTGGCTGACTAGTAAATATTTTTGACTGTGTATACGGAAATGTATAAATCCTGTTTTTCCAAACAGTGCCAGCTGTCATAAGATTTGCTGAAGTAAAATGTCAATGAAATTGACAAAGCAGCCTCTAATGATAAATGACAATAATGCCACATAATGATAAAAGACAATAATGCCACATAACAAAACATAGAAACTCCTTACAGGAGAATTACAGCTAGTAATTACAGGACGTAATTAATACAATAATATTTACTAAAGCCCGACAGAAGCTGACGGTGGAGACGTGAACGTGAGCAGAAAACAAATTTGAGACAAATGACTTTTGGACTCTGGAATTTGGATGTAAATTAACATCCAGCATCAGTTTGGCTGGAAAAGCCAAGGAAGCAGCTGCATGCCTGCCTGTGCACACCAAAGGTTTATGTTACCTTTCAGGAAAGGCTTACAAATGCTGCCCTTTAGTAAACCTACAGTCATTATGAGAGCATCCTTAGAACATCATCAACATCTGTTTGCTGGAATGTTTTGGATGCCAGTATGCTGACAGAAGGTAATGGAGGAATGGAAGTTGATATTCTGCATAGGTTGCATGAATGGTCGGTGCTGTTTTTTCTCTATAGGGGAATTTTTGGTCCACAATGACTACTGGCATTCTCAAGGAAAACAGGGATTTAATGGAGACATTCCTTTACGCTCAGCAATTAAGGACTACCTTTGATCTGTAAACTGCGGAGATCGGAGAACTGCTGGTGTCCCAGCCCTAGCAAGCTGTTTAGGAACATAGTAAGACCTTTGAGCCAACACAGTTACCTTCAGTTATCTGTACACAGGTTTAAAGACCCATTGTGATTAGTCTAACTGAACGGTGGGGGGTGGGGAACCTAAGAAAGTTAATCAGTGGAAATCAACAAGTGTTCATTCTTGACAAACATCTTCCATGCTCCCTTTAACATATCGGCCTGCCTGGTGGAAGCGAGTCTATCTGTCTACAGCAGGATCAAACGGCAATGAATCGGCTTTTATTCCTGGGCTAGGTGGATGAGGTTTGTTAGCCCGGTGCCTCTCCAAAATAGAGGTGTTTCATATTTATGCAAATGGTCTCTGTTTATCGGCCTGCCTCAGGCAGCCAGGTCTTTAATGAGATGGTGAATGCCATTGTTGACGCTCGCAATGAGGAAAAAATAAAAAAAAGGGAGGGGTGGGTGGGTAGGGAAATATATGAATATATTAACTGGGAAATCAACATTCACCATGCGGTCCAATTTAGCCGCAGGCACACTGTTCGTCTTTTCATGTGGGGATGTGTGCATGCTCTACCCCTCAAAGACTGGAAACTCTGTCTGAAATATGATGGCATGTTTGATGCTTAAAATTGAGACATTTTCACGCTCCCCTTCCCTTCTCTGCGAAATCAAGCGCATTTCGGAGCTTGCCAGTGATAGCAACAGCAATTTGTAATATCATTGAGCTGCAATTAAACAAGCCTTTGTCCTTTCTTCATTCTATAATGGGAAAATAGTGGAAAACATTGGAAATAGAATGTATCTGCTTTCAAGACGGTTATGAGGGGAACCAAGTAATACATTAAAACAGCAAACTAACTGTCAAAACAGCCAAATGACACCCTTGTTACATTCAGCGGACCCACAGGCAGCGGATAACGCGCTTAGCTTAATGTACCCATGTTTTTCCTTTCATGTCTTTCCCCTTTTTCAAGCAGTTAAGACTGATAAGTATACAGTACTGCTCAGAAGTTTACCAACCCCAGTCATTTATTGAATTCTCAGTAAGCAAAGTTAGTGTGTCCACTTTGTTTTGCCTGTATCAGAGCTTCCATTCATTTCTGGAGATGTGCTTTCCAAAACACCTGCAGTGACACTTATCCACATCCCCAAGGGTCAGTCTTAGAAGTCCTGCCTGAAGGAATTAAAAAGCAAAAGTGATGGAAAATGATATTTTAGTTCCTTTAGTGTGTGCCCTGTCCAGAGCCCTGCTCTAGAAGCACTGAACCCTCACAGATCCTGCATGATATGGATGTCAGAAGCAGATAACAGAATCGGGACCAAACTGGTGGTAGAGGAGAGGAAAGAGGTGAAGATTGAAACACCGGCACCTGAAAGCAGCAAAACAGGATCGTAAGTTGAACCCTTGTAAAGTCAGGTGTCTGACTGTGATTGGCCAGAGTAATGTAATAGTGATGCAGACACTGGAGTCCTCCTGGCAGAACATGTGCTAAAGTATTCATTCAGCTGCTCCTCATGATCCAAGTAATCCCAAACACATTCAATCATGTTGAGGTCTGGACTCTGGGGCGGCCAGTCCACTATTCTGAGAGCACCAGTAGCTTCTTTGATTGATCTGTACTGTTCTTCTACCTGCCTTATGCTCCATGATAAACGTCTGGGGAGGTGCAAACAAACAGTGAGTTGAATGCTGATATCCGAATATGACATAAATGAAATAATAAATAATCAAATAGCAAACGTCTTCAATCTCAATAAGGCACATAGAGTCCAGAAAGGGCTTCTCGACACCTACACATCTTTCGTGTCCATAGCATTAAGCTGTCTTTGCAAAGTGGAATGATATAAAGAAATGCTGGACTTTTTTCAGATCTAAAGCAGGAGTAGAGCTCGATTTTCTCCTTTTCTGCAAAAGCTGCTTTTCATTGCATTCCATTCTATGAGTTTGACTCAGTATGTCCATTTATGTTTTTCATTAGGCAAACATGGTACTGGGTCCTGTTTTTGGTAACACCTCCACTGAGGTTCCAAGTGAGCTGAGCTGATACCACAGGGTGACACGAAAATGCTGCAGACCACTGATTGGTTGGAAAGAATCCCTGAGAGCAAGAAGCCACTTCAAAGCCTGAAGACGTATGCTAACACTAGCTACCAGGTATGTACCCTCTTGCAAAGCCAGAATCAGCTTGTCGTCTGAACTCTGATGCTGTATTTCTAAACCTCTCCTGTTCTTTCAGCCGCTGTACGGTTTGTTGCCATCGGCTTCTTCTGAACAAATTTTACCTGCTTCATGCCATGGCTGTTTTATGAGGTGTCCTCTGAGAACCAACGACATTGATGGGGTACTACTGTGAGGGGGTACTACTGTGTATTGGCTTTGAACAGTAGTTGGTACCAAAACTGAGTAGAGCTGAGTCAAGCCGAGCTGTACCATGCAGTAGAAAAGCAGCTACACATTAACAGTTTATCTGAAAGAGATGGTTTTGGTGGTCTTCCAGGTAATGTGTAGTTATGTAGTCCCATGGTCTCTGTATCTTTGAACTTCTCTTGACCTTTTCTAGTCTTCCCAGAAACATCTTAGAACCTGTCTAATTCTAAAGGTAGGAGAATGTTTTCTAAAAACATCTCAGGTCTCAGTCTATAAAACATTTTCCAAATGATGCGCTGTGAATGAATTCTTCTTTTGCTATCATGTAACATCATCTGTGGCCATGACAACATCCTCAAAACACCCTCTGAACTTTGCAATAATGAATAATAATGAAGCTTTTTGCCACAGTTACCATGTAACCTTATAGGGACATTATCTGACATTATAAACACCTTTTAAACCTTTTTTGAACATTTTTCTTTAAAACTTTATTAAAACTTTTAATCAGTGTTAGCCAAAATGTGGAGAGCAATCTCTCTAATTCCATCTCGACAGGAAATCAAAGGGTGGTTTCTAACTTGTGTACTGTACTATTTTTATATACTGCTTCAACTAGACAATGTTTACATTCAAAATAGTGAGGTCAATTCATTTTTCATGCTGTGGGCTGTGGGCTCTTTAAAATGAAAATGTTCTCCAGTCTATTTCAGTTTCCAAGAACAACAACTTGCTTTGATGGCGACAGTCTCAGAGGACAGACGCTCTACAGTACAAGCTCATGTATTTCACATTGGCAACTCAGACTCCATCTAGATCCATGATATTCCGTTCTGTCCACCGCTGAGCGAGATCATTTCTGCATACCCCTACATCCCAGTGCACATCATCATTCCTGAGGCAAGGTTATGTTGGAGGACAGAGAACTATGACTTGTTTTTGATTTGTATGAGCGTGTCCAGAGCAGGACTAGAGATGTTCCCTAGGGTTCCTTGCTAGATGAGGCACTTTTGCTTCATGCTGGGTAGGTGGGGTTGCTGTGGCACATTCCGTCTATCAAACTGAGCCTGGTGCTGCAGAGCTAGAAGGATGATGTTTTTGCTTTAGACAGAGTGGAGGATGAAATTGCTGGGCCATTACGGCTGTCTGGGGTGGGCTGGCCTTTGCTATACTTTGGCTACGAAGAGAGAGTTGCAGAATGGAGGTATGTGCCAACTATTCAGGTGTTTACAAACCTCGGTTCTAAAAAAGTCAGAACGCTATGTGAAATGCTGAAAACTCAAAGCAGTGAGTAGTAAATTGTTTGGTGTGTATTGAACACGGTGCAAAAGCATGTCCAGATGGACCATAAAACCAGTGTTGCACCTCTCAGGATGCACTCACACTGTTTATACCTTGATGCAGCCAGCACTGTACTACTTGTTCTCTGGCAGTGTACTATTTTATTTTGGTTCATGTATCATTTAGGTATATAAACACGCTCCTTCAGCATGGGTCATGAGAGCTCTACAGAGAGCAGCTCTACAGCAGAGTCTGGAATGTCTGTGCTGTTACTCAGTGCTCTCCTATCTGCTTTTGTTTTGTCTCCCGTGAAGGAGTAAAACCACAGTATGAGCATGTATCCTTTGACCTTTCATCAATAATCCAACTTCCTGATGCTGAATGTCAACCAGAAACCTTACATCTTCTCTGGACTCAAGCTCATCTGGAATACGACTGATCCATAGTGGGAATGTGCTTCGAAATGGAAATGGCTCAATCCCATGGACTCTTTTACAGAGACATACTCTGCACATATGAAGCCATGGTATTATGTTTTTTGGTAGCACTTTACTTCAAGGGTGTCTGCATAACACATTCATAACATCTTAAATAAACACTTCAGAGGATATTCTCTCACTCCCTCACTCATCCAATAAACTGCTTAGTCTTTCTGGGTCATGGGAGGTCCTGGAGCCTATCCAGTGAAACATCATGTACAGGGAAGTCTATCCCAGCGTTTAAAGGCCAGAGTGCAGGACACACTCTGGACAGGCCACCAATCCATTACAAGGCAGACAGACAGACTGACACATTCACTCATACACTCACACCTAGGCAGAAATTTAGCATCTCCAACTCACCTGACGTCATGTCTTTGGACTGTGGGAGGAAAGCAGAGCACCTGGAGGAACCCACACAGATGTGGAGAACATGTAAACTCCACACAGAAAGTTCCCAGATGCCTCACTTGGGAATCGAGCCCAGGTTCTTCCTACTGTGACAGCAACAGTGCTACCCACTGTGCCACTGTTCTGACTGTCATGAACATTGATAAAGTGTACGTGTATTGCATTATACTAATATGAATCACTATGTCAGTTTACTGAGAGACATTTTTCAAAATTAAAGTCCTGGTTTATAATTTTGCTAAACTGGATTATTTTTAGTGAAATGTCTAATTTCTGGACAAGCAAATTAAAATAACCTTACTTAGGTCTAGACCTATCTTAATTTGGACTTTCTTTCTTCAGTCTACACTTTCTGTTTTTAGTTATTGTGCCAGAGAAAGCACATGCATAACTGTTGTAACTTAATAACTTAGTAAACTTAATAATGTTTTCCTTAACAGTGTATGGGCTAATAAATGAATAAATGGCAGAATATATATTTGTTTACAGAGGACATAAAGTAAAAAGGTGTGAAAGATTAGCAAAATTACATTAATAAATAAATAAAAAGTGCAGAATTACATAAACATATTTAAATGTGCTTTAAAGTTATGTAAAACATGTACACTGATGTAAACTTTCATAAAGATGTCTCGTAAAATGTAACGTAAGTCATTTGTTACCATTGTTTTCTATTGTTCATTTTCAATTTAATTGTTTATGCATGTAAAACATAATGTCTGGAATGATTTCTCTTTCTTGTTTCTCTTTCTTGTTTTCCAAAAAGCTACACTTTCTGTACTTTCTGTATAGGTTTGTAGACATTCTGTATCCGCTATATGTAATAGGTATCCCACACTATGGCATCAACTCAAGGTCATCTATACTGAGGCTCTGCCAACATAAGCAATATTTGCTTGGTGGAGTATTTGCCTTGCTCCATCATTTGCTGGCAGAAAAAACAAACAACAAAGCACCCTGTGTGATTCCTGTAGCTGGTGGATGTCAGACACGCAGGTTTGTTTTGTAGTTCTCGTAATTTTCTCCCTGTTCTTTTTGACAGGCTATTCTCCATGCCTCTTGCACCTGGGCCAGCAGTAACTTGCTGGTCAATGAAACGCAGTTTATTCTGCCTATCTTGTCACCAACTGTAAAGCCTCTATTATTGAGAGCCTGTATAATTTTAACCAACTGCACTCACGTGTAGCAAATCACAGCTGGGGAATAACAATAGCACTATGTGGAAGAGTGGGTAGGCTGTATGGTTTTCTATGATGGGGTAAAGCATTTAGTCCATCAATCAAGCTTTATTTAAACTCGGAGTACATTGAGGGTGACCCTCATTTACAATGCAGTTGGGCATTATTCATGAAAACAGAAGGGGGTGATGAGAAAGCGACTGACGGCCACACAAAGCCTCTTGGTAGGTGCACAAACTCCCTTTACTGGTTATGTGCATGTGGTGTGTTAATCTGTTTCTGGGCTTACTGTGTTTTGTGTTGGGGGTTGGTCACTGGTGAAATGGATGGCTAACGCTTGGCTCCCTGTGGTGCCTCCCATGTGCCTTATTCTCTTTGTGAATATATACTCATCATTAAAAGAATAGGAAGGAGGATAAAGGTTAGAAGGAACAATAAGTGATATCTATTGTCTCATATGGGCAATATTTATCAATGGTCAAAAACAGAAAGTGGGACTCATCACTGATAATGACCTGCTGCCTTTCTAAATTACTTCATGATAGTGTGGCACAACACCATCGCAGTCTGATGACGCTGGCGTTGTGTTAAAGGCAGTCATCGTAATGGTCTGCGTGCATGCTTTTGCCAGTGGTGCTGGCACTAACAAGTTGACTAATAGATAACAGGTTGACTAATAGGGCATGACTGCTTGCCGAATGTCCACAGTTGGGCCTTTGGGATAGTTAGGTAGCAACCGAGCTGCTAGATGGTGCATGGTAGCTGCTAGATGGTATTTAACACTTGAGTGAGGCTGCACTACCATTTCAAAGCAGAGATCATGACTGTTTTGGTTTTCCAATATTATAAAAGCTAGTTTTATATACTTGGTGGGGGGTTTTATTTGTCATTGAAACCTGCCTTCCATGGTGTCACAGACTCAGGTTACATATTAAATACTGCCTTATACAGACTTGAGTTGTCAGAATTGTCTCTACCAAAACATATTTTCTGCATTAGGTAAACTTTTTTGGGTAAAAATAAAGATCTTATGATCCTAAGCATGTATAACAGTTCAAAGATGAGTTCACTATCTGTGTTCAACCCTTCCTCTCTCAGTGGGCCATCCAGTTGCTAGTCCAGTCTCTCGTCATCTCAAGGCTTGACTACTGCAACTTACTCCTGGCTGGTCTTCCTCTTTAGGCGATTAGGCCCTCGCAACTGATCCAGAATGCGGCAGCTCGGCTCATCTTTAATCTTCCCCGGTTCAGTCATGTCACTCCACTGTTGCGCTCCCTTAACTGGCTTCCTGTAGCTGCTCGCATCAGATTTAAAAGTCTCATGCCTACGAAGCCAAGAATGGACCATTCCACCTTTCCTACCTTATGGCAATGGTTAAGAGTGGATCTGTATCTCGAGCCCTTCGAGCTTCAGGTACAGCTTGACTTGACCCACCATCCCTGAAGATGCATGGAAGACAAGCATCCAGACTCTTCTCTGTCCTGGCTCCCAGATGGTGGAATGAACATCCACTGGTTGTCCGAACAGCAGACTCTCTTGCAGTCTTCAAGCGTAGACTAAAGATCCATCTCTTTGTAAAGCACTTAGGTGAATAATCACTAATAGATGTAGCGCTGGCTTTAAATATCTAGGTAGTGCTCCTATGCTGTATATAACTCTGTATTCTTCTTTCTAGGTATTAGCACTGGCCCTTGTTTGGACAGCGTCAGAGCTCAAGGCGAGTTTTAGACTTTAAACTTTTTTGTACCAGCTAGAAATATTCTCAGAATGAACCCTAAACATGGTTCTAGGTTGCTGCTAAATGTACTGGCTAGCATTTTTGAGTTATGCTCAAAATCAGCTAAAATTATCAATACCAACACATTTGGGAAAGTTTTAGATCTGAAAATCTGAAAGGTTTTAAATTAGTTTAAAAATGAAACCTAGTTAACTCATATCGTCATTTAATCCAAAACCTATGATGGCCGAGAAAGCCCAACGCACTGCGAGTTAAAAACGCGCTGCAAAGTCTCAAAACACAAGCATCAAAATGAGACCGCTTGCAAACCATTAACCGAACGCGCTGCAAAGCCTCAAACGCGCAGCAAACACTGAAAACACACATAACTTCCACAACACATGCAAAAAGCCTCAAAACACAACGGAAGTGTTTCCGAGGGACACTGAAAGTGGACGGACCCATTTGAGAGCGGGCTGCGCGGACCTGGACGTAGAGCCGAGACAGCCCCAGTTCCAGCAAAAGTTTTATCTGTTTATTAATGAATATTCATTCGGTTTATTGGCCAGTTTCTCGTGTTTACATTTCGTTCCACCTTAAACAATGCACACCGAGTGGCTAAAATGAAGGTTTTATTGTTTATTAATAGACATTCTTTCTGTTTATTGCCCAGTTTCTCGTGTTTTACGCAGCCCGCTCTCGAATGGGTCCATCCACTTTCAGTGTCCCTCGGAATCACTTCCGTTGTGTTTTGAGGCTTGTTGCATGTGTTGTGGAAGTTGCATGTGTTGTCAGTGTTTGCTGCGCGTTTGAGACTTTGCAGCGCGTTCGATTAATGGTTTGCAAGCGGCCTCATTTTGATGCTTGTGTTTTCAGATCCTGCAGCGCGTTTGGCTAATGTTGTGCAAGTCGTGTCATTTTGATGCTTGTGTTTTGAGACTTTGCAGCGCTTTTTTTTTACTTGCAGTGCGTTGGGCTTTCTCGGCCACCATACAAAACCATTGTAGTCTGAATTCCAAGCCAAGTTTTTTTAACTCCATCTGTGAACCAGTTTTGTAGGATGATTCATAGAGTGATAAGACAACCAAAGGGTTGGTTCTGACCTTGCGATGGTTCTGTGGCTATTCCCATAACACTGCATCGTCATGCAATATAAATGGCAAAGTTTGGCTCAGAGAACACAGAGAGGCTGTCGGAGGAAAATATGAACATAACACTCAGTCCTCCTGATTGTGCTCAGTTCACCCAACCAGAAGTATGAAGAACGATCCATACAATTGATCCCACAGTCGGCCCAAGCCATTATCCTGTGAACTAATGCAGACGAATACTGCGGATCGTGTTAACAGGGTTCAAGATAACTGAGATAGGATAAGTGTTAATGATAACCCTCTCCAAACAGAAGCCACTCCACTGCTTTGCTACCTCTGCAGCATTTCAAATTGTGACAATACGGTACGATTTTGAGTGCTATTATGTGTACACACTGAAAAATAGATTATCTTGTCTTATCAACAGCAATAAACGCATGGTTACTTCATTGTTCATAGTCCAAACCAGGTCAGCATCTCTATGACAACAAATAGGGTGCCAAGCACCACAGCAGCCTGAAACGAACAGGGTCTTACACATTGATTTTTTTTTCCAAAGAGCACAAAGGTCCAGTCATTTTCCAGCACATAACATCACTGGCTGAAGTACAATAAGGTCAGGATTGTCTGAGTGGAGAACTGTACAAGATGGTTGATGTGTTGCTGTGCCGAGCTGTCGGGATGCAGTGGCATGTCATAATGAAGTCTGATCAATTGCTCTCTTCCTCTCTGGATGCTTTATGCTGTTGTTAGCATTGCAAGCACCTCAGGCTTGCCGTGGAGGACATGAAGGACATTAGAACAGCATGAATGCATTCATCATTTACACAAACACACACGGCTGAAAGGTAAATATAAAAACATGCACATCCTTGAGAATACTTCTTCTCCTTTTACCTCCGTGATACTTGAGCTCTTTGGCGAGTCGTCTGCTGTGATTAACCACGTGCTTGATGCCTGGGCAGGATGTTAGGAGAGTGCACGCTGAGCCTGATTCTAGATCCCGCTGTGGTTAACCCCGTTCATTATGTCCCTGCAGGGAATAATGCATATGTGCACTGGGACTGATTCCAGATCAGCAAGCGCCGCTGAGCACGGCTTGAATGTTGCTTTGGCTCCAGGCTTCATATGAACCCCGTATCCTCTGCGGTAATGAGTTTGACACCGGGTTCAGGCACACAAATAGGACCTTATATAATGCAAGGTCAGGTACTCCATCTTCCCTGAAACCCTTCAGAGTCAAAGCACTTATAGACACCAACGGAGCAGGCGCGGAACTGAGGCAGTGTTTGAACAGCCGTGCCGTTGGTCCACTTTAGCGACTCTGCTCCTTAGGTGTGGAGGCAAGCGCTACACTACTTCTTCTAAATACTAAATCAAGAGCGCGAGGGTCACAGCAGAAGCGTGTGGCATGCTGACGATATGAGAAGCTGTTTATAGCTCCATAAAAGCCAACCTGCTATCTCTGATATCCTCGTGTCGTTTTTCAAAAACGGCGAGTCGGTGCGATCTTCCTCTGCCGTTGTTATCTTTAAGAAGACGAATGGCGCGATGGAGACTGTGGAGGTGGGGATGAAGAATGGAAGGATGGGAGGAAGAGATGAGATGTGTGAGGAGGGGCTTTACGTGCGTGATATTTTGTGACGTTTGGAATGGAGTGTGGCTGTTAGGCCTTGTTGTCAGCAACATTACAAGCCTAATGTCCGTATGATCCTCCCCTGCACAACAGAGCCATTAGCTATAATGGAACAGGCCCATCCCCTTGCCTCCCTTTTTTAAAAAATGAGTTTAAAGGGGAATCCTGTATGTGGATATCGCGTATAAGTACATAAGTATAAAGCTAAGATGTAAACAAAGTCACCCGGAGTGGTTTAATGTGAAATACTCCATTTTAGAGAACCTTAAAGAGGGAATTTTTAATAGTGGTGCTGATATAAACCAGACATCTGAAGAGTTAGCTGCCTCAAAAAGCTCGCCCACGGAAAGTTATGAGAAGAAATAGTTATGAATACAGTGCATGATGCCTGAGGCACTGTTTTACTATACTTCCGTCAACAGTTTAATGCCTACAGCATTTGTTTTTATTGCAGAAGTATATGACGGGTGTTCTGGGGTGAAAGAGTGAAGACTGATTTATATAGCACTTTTTATCTCAATCAAAAAGCTGAAAATCCTGACACCAGGAATCAAGCCTGTGATTGGACAGACATTCAGATTAACCAGTGCTAACCGATGACTCCTGGTAGAGACCTATCAGAGTAACCAACTGTAGCATGCAGATCACAGTGCAATTAAAGATTGAATTATTAAATATGCAAATACTGTAAATCTCAGGTGCATGGAATTTTAAGCTTAAGCTACTTTCAATTCATTTCATTAGCTTAACATGAAGTCCAAAGCAACTAGCAATTCTCTCACTAGCCAGTTCATTCGTGTTCATTTGTATGTAATGTGCATTTACAGACAAAATGCATATTAGCTCTAGACGGCCGGGATGAGGGGCTACACTGAAACAAGCAAGATGCAAAGGTTTAACTTGGTTTTTGCTTTAGGGATTATCTGCAGCCATTAGACGCCCTTTTATGGCTATGTTGCCTCCAGCTACATATGGCTATGATGCTGGGCAGGACGAGCAATGGCCCACTTAATGAGAGTTGAAATCTCTTTGCCTGTGCAGCGATGTCCACCTCAAATCAAAACTCAAATCTGAGCAAGTGAAATCGAGCCCCTCGAGTCAAAAGAGTTTACACTTGTAGGCAACAAGCAGAATTTGATTGAAGTCAAGCTTTTATGTTCAGAAATGTTCTGTTATTTGCACTAGATTTGAGCTTTTAATGGTTGACTATAATATTTTTGAGATGTACTTCGATATGAAAATGCCCCAGAAACAGCTTTTAGAATTTTAGATTTTAGAATAAACAAATCATACAAGCCAAGCAAACCTAGTGCTCCCCCAGACCTGTCAGTTTCCCCGCTCTGGTTATTCATGATAGTAACCAGGAGATCCAAGAGGGCAGAAGAACAGAGTTGGGTACTTGCTATAAATGGATAGCTTGTACATCGCCTCTTGCCGCTTCCATGTGTGAACATGTTGGGAGGTGGATGTGTCTGTGTTGGGTCATTGACTGAAACAGACCCACACTTTGCACCACATGCTGTCCTGACTGCTAAACAGTCGGACCGAAGGGGCTGCTATCGATTTCCTGTCACAGCAACACGCAAGCAGCGCCACGTTATCGCCACGCTGACTGATGGACACTCTCAGGTGCCCAGAGGGGTCTGTGTACCAGAGTTCACGCACCTGCAAGGGCACACACTACACACTGGCACGTGACTGTACCGATCATCCTGTAGCCTATCATTATGACTCGTGAGCTTCTATAGTATCTCCTCTTATGGCCAGCCTTTTATTGCATTGTGTCCAGAGGAAAAAGCTATTTGAAGCTCCTACAAGGACAAACATATGATAATATGACATTTCACTCCTGCCCTGTCAACGGATCCATTCTGGCATTTGCCATCAAATGTTAGGCAAACATAAGCTGAGCCAAACCCATCCATATTAATAAAGCCCTAGATTCAATTAATTAATCTGCCCCGTTTCCGCTCCCAGAAGCTAATTGATCTTCACCTGAAATGATAGTTTGATGACACATGACTCAAGTCAATTAAAAGGTCGTTAAGGCGCTTTTCTTAATCAGTCATAATTACCCTCATAAATTGTGCCTGGGGCAGTGGCAATCTGCCACACTTTAATGAACTAGGAAATTAACCATTGTTTTTATCAGAGACCTTGAAGATATGATAATAGGCTTTGATTAAGGCCTCAGTCCAAATCGAACAAGAGTGCCACAGGTTCCCCAAAACTAGCTATATTTAGCAAATAGTATATAGTTTATGCTTTAGATGCAGCATTTTGGCTGAAAAAGACATTTAAATGGAAATTTAAATGGATCCCAAGATATTATATTTAATTTAAATGATAATAAAATTATCAAACAGTAGTTAAGACATTTTCCGTGGCTAAACTAGTCGGTGTGTTCAGTTTGAACCGCAGTAGAAAAAAAAACTATTGTATTTTCAATGGGGAACATTAGACCTGCGGTAGTAATCATTGTTTATCCTGATATCGTATCTAGAGGGGTTACAAGACTGTTTCTATATTTCCATTCAACAAACACTCAAAATCTGCCAAAATGCCTGAAAGTCACCTAGAAAGCACAAAAACAACAAATCAAAACCAAAGAGCACAAGTTCATTTTCACCACAATATGAAATAATATAGCAAGCCACCAACATGTATACCATTCCAGCATTTATACCTTTCTTACTTTATGTTATCTGTAGAAATCTTGCCTTCAAAAATTGCAATGTTGATATATTGGACTGTATGTATTTTCAGTAAAAGTGTTTTTATTTTTCACTCCTACAAAAACTCAAAAGCTTTTCATGTCATTTTTAGTGTTCCTGTCAAACATCTAAGAAGCTACAATCATTAAAAAATATTTATTTGTATAAAATTATTTATTTATATATATCATTTTATAACACTAAATGATATCTGGTCTTGGATACACAGAATACACCAACACAACTGACAAAGAAAGGAAAGTCCCCATTTGCATATCAAATCTATCTGTCTATCTGTAGCCACAGGGTGTAAATCACAAATATAGCCACAGAAAACAAGGCCAAAACAAGTTCATTTTGGTAAAATGGTTTTATGTATTGTATATTGTGTTCAGTCTATCCTTAACCAACAATATCAGTGTGTTTGTTGCATTTCTTTTAAGTTTCTATTTCAGTTAGAAATGTTCATTTCAGTGCATCACTATTGCAGCTATTGTTATTTGATAGAAATGCCTGGATTGGTAGAATAAGCAAGTATTTGGGAAGAGCAGACCACTAAGTGTGCCCCTACTGCTGCCTGTTTATAGGCTAGAAACTGTAGCACCAGCAGTCAACTAGCCTGTTAGTGACAATCTGGCCTCGAGTGATGATTCACCCAGGTGTTACTCAAAACAAGCAATATATAAACAACTACTAGACTTCTGCCTTCTGACACACGTCTTAGAGGCCATCAGTCCACAAAGCCTTACTACACATCTCAGAGGGAGGTTTCTCTGTTATCTGTGTCTATTACCTCTGTAACTGTTTTAGTTTGGGAAACTCATGATTTGAACTTATTTTCCTTTGATGTTTCCTTTGATCTTTCTTTTTTTTTAATCAGAAAAACATGTCATTTGGTGAGGGGTGTCCAAACTTTTACACAGGACTCTATTTAACTCCTTAAACTCTGCAGCTACATACAAAATGAGCCTTATTAGTCAGTATCTACATGGACAACACTACAAACTGGCTGAGATATTATGAGGTTATAAAAATGTGTAGCATAACTTTGGGCATGTCAGTGGGTTCTGGTCATTTAGGGGGTTAACATATCCTTCTCATTATGAAACTGACGCAATCATATTTGTGTCTTATTTCCAAAAACTCCAGGGGATTTTTTAGATTACTTACATTATATTTAAAAGATTATATGTGATAAGATTCATGCAATCCAAAGAGACATTCTCAAGCACAGCCATTCCTCATATGCAGTTTAAAGACTTCCTATCTATGTCATTATGAAATTGATCCAAAAGTATTCCGTGTCTAGCAATCAGCGATGGCACAATACCACTATTTCTTTTCCAGTACTGATATTGAAACCTTGAGTATCGGCCAATAGCAGCCCAACTTCCAGGCTTTTTTTAAATGAGCTATTTTTAATTGAATCATTCTTTATTTATGCAGGATATCCTTTGATACAGCTTATCTGCCCAGCACCCATCAATACTAATATCCCATCTCTATTAGAAACTCTTAGAAAGCATGAAGCTGATGTGAGAATATAAGATCTCTTCCTTATTTTGCGATTTTGTGATACTTCTTTTATTCCTCTTGTATTCAACAAAATGATCTAATCCATGGGCAGATGATATTTAGTATCAAACACTAGATTGGAGATGATTTCACATGCCAAAGTATCATTATTTGCAGAGCAGGCCTGTTGTGTGTGTTAGGCTCTCAAGTGGGCTTACAAATTAAACTCAAATAACTCTCTCCTGGTTTGTGTATCAATCATTTGAATATATTTGGTTTTTAAATGATTATTTTGAATTAATTCGTATTTTTGAAGAAGATCACTGCAGCCATTTTCTAAGACATGACTTCCTGATGTGGGAATTGGGACCCCTTTGAAGGTCACAGTGTGGTCCAAGATATATACTTTGTCAAACACAGATATAATCATTCTGCCGAGCAGTTTCACCAGCAGGCCACAGAGAACAGGCTAGTGTTGATTATAAATTTGCACTGGCTGATCGACTATTAAACTTGAAGCCATTTTTTAACACCGGGGAAGATTTTTGGGGAAGTGTGAGCTCCGGAATTCAGGCCCAGGGAGTGAGTAGACTTACTACGCAACTATTCTGCTGTGGTGACTTTGTTGTTGGCAAAAACATGTCTGGTTGTCTGTTTTCTCTGGTTGTATGTCTGTCTGTTTTCTCTTGTTGTATGTTTGTCTGTTTTCTCTTGTTGTCTGTTTGTCTGTTTTCTCTGGTTGTGTGTTTTCTCTGGTTGTGTGTTTATCTGTTTTCTCTGGTTGTGTGTTTATCTGTTTTCTCTTGCTGTCTGTTTGTCTGTTTTCTCTGGTTGTCTGTTTGTCTGTTTTCTCTGGTTGTCTGTTTTCTCTGGTTGTCTGTTTGTCTGTTTTCTCTGGTTGTCTGTTTTCTCTGGTTGTGTGTTTGTCTGTTTTCTCTGGTTGTCTGTTTTCGCTGGTTGTGTGTTTGTCTGTTTTCTCTGTTTTCCAGTTTTCTCTGTTTTTCTGTTTTCTCTGGTTGTGTGTTTTCTCTGGTTGTGTGTTTTCTCTGGTTGTGTGTTTGTCTGTTTTCTCTGGTTGTCTGTTTTCTCTGGTTGTCTGTTTTCTCTGGTTGTCTGTTTTCTCTGGTTGTCTGTTTTCTCTGGTTGTCTGTTTTCTCTGGTTGTCTGTTTTCTCTGGCTGTCTGTTTTCTCTGGTTGTTTGTTTTCTCTGGTTGTCTGTTTTCTCTGGATGTCTGATTGTTTGTTTTCTCTAGTTGTATGTTTGTCTGTTTTCTCTGGTTGTCTGTTTGTCTGTTTTCTCTGGTTGTCTGTTTTCTCTTGCTGTCTGTTTGTCTGTTTTCTCTGGTTGTCTGTCTGTTTTCTCTGGTTGTCTGTTTGTCTGTTTTCTCTGGATGTCTGTCTGTTTTCTCTGGTTGTCTGTTTGTCTGTTTTCTCTGGTTGTCTGTCTGTTTTCTCTCGTTGTCTGTTTGTCTGTTTTCTCTTGCTGTCTGTTTGTCTGTTTTCTCTGGTTGTCTCTCTGTTTTCTCTGGTTGTCTGTTTTCTCTTGTTGTCTGTTTTCTCTGGTTGTCTGTTTTCTCTGGTTGTCTGTTTTTTTCTGGTTGTCTCTCTGTTTTCTCTGGTTGTCTGATTGTTTTCTCTGGTTGTCTGTTTTTCTGGTTGTCTCTCTGTTTTCTCTGGTTGTCTGTTTTTCTGGTTGTCTCTCTGTTTTCTCTGGTTGTCTGTTTTTTTCTGGTTGTCTCTCTGTTTTCTCTGGTTGTCTGATTGTTTTCTCTGGTTGTCTGTTTTTCTGGTTGTCTCTCTGTTTTCTCTGGTTGTCTGTTTTTCTGGTTGTCTCTCTGTTTTCTCTGGTTGTCTGATTGTTTTCTCTGGTTGTCTCTCTGTTTTCTCTGGTTGTCTGATTGTTTTCTCTGGTTGTCTGTTTTCTCTGGTTGTCTGTTATTCTGTTCGTCCGTTTGTCTGTTTTCTCTGGTTGTCTGTTTTCTCTGGTTGTCTGTTTTCTCTGGTTGTCTGTTTGTCTTTTTCTCATGTCATTTCCATGTGCCTTTTGTTGTCCTGTTCCATGTGCTTCTGTTTGTTTTGTGTTTTTGCTCCTCCTGTCTCCGCCGCCTTGTCAGGCCCCTCACCTGTCCCAAGTTTGTAGCTCCGCCCCTCCCTGGTCATCCTCGTTAGTCCTTGTTGTTTTATACTCCCTGTTGTTCCCTTTGTTCTTGCTTGGTGTTTTGTGTGTATGTCGGTTGTTTTAGTAACCCTTATCCATGGTAGTGTTTTGATTATTTTTCTTAGTGTCTTTGGTTTTTGTTTTCTATTATTAGTTTTACATTAAAAACTTGCACTTGCATCCTGCCTCCTCGTCCTGTCCATGTTACAATAAGATTAGGAGCCCCTGTTTTATAACAACATCACATGTCTAAAATAAGTGTGCTCCCAAATATCGATGTTTCCTAAATGTTTACAGTGTTTTAATGCAGAGTTTCTCAGCTTGGAGCTCACTGTCCAATCAAAAAACACATATCTCCAGTTTTGTTGATTTTTACTTCTACGCATCATGCAGCTACGCAGCAGCTGATGAACGGCTCAACAAAACTGACCCAAAATCGCTTGGAAAAAAGTTGGGTTCCTTTGACGTCAAAAATCAAATTAGGTTTTTGTCCTCTTCTCTAAACCTAACCTGTCCATTTTGGAGATACTTGTTTATCTTTGGACAGCAACAATACGCTAAGTTTTCCATATTTTTGAGAAGACCTTTTTCCGTAAACTCCCCCTTGGACAACGCAATTGCGTTCCTGGCCAGTGAAACTGAAAACGGCTGTCTGAATGTTCTCCAAGTGTGCACTGCTGAGTTTATCGCTGGCTTTTCCTTTTTCTTTTCCTCTTTTATTTCCTGGAATTGTGCCGACTCTATAGTAATTAAATGGAGTGGAAGGGGAAAAAACAACATTGCATGACAAAGACACACAAAGGAATGGACTGTCCCTTCTCACCCCGCCAATCCTCAGGCACTACATTCATAGCTCTCTGCTCTTGTTTACTGTTTACATTTGGATTTTATAGATACGGCAGCTCTTGCTCTTTTCACCCCTTTTATCTAAATAAGCTCATCTCTCCAGTCACATGCTTGCTCATGACTCATCTTCCGCATCACAATAAAAGCCTGATTGAGTTAGAGGGAGAGAGGGCCTGTTTCAGATGGCCTCCAGGTCTTAAAACGACTAATACAGACTCTTAGAATTAAGTTTCTGTGCTTGAACACTGTCGCTTACACACAAAGCTCTGCCTGTTAATGTATGTTCCTCTGCTCTATATTGCCACTAGCGTCTTCCTGAATGTGAAATTAGGTGGTGGTGTTTGGGCGCAGGAGTCAATCAGATTTCGTCTGTTTACAACCTACAGCAAATTCTTGGCTTTGTTTTTAAAGAATGCCGCTTACAAGACATATGGAGTGTGGCCAGCTATGGAGGCCATCTTGCTTCCATTCGCTAGTGCAAAATTATGAACTACCTTCAAATAACCTCCGTCTAATGCCGGCATAAAAACACAATCATAAGACTAAGCTGCGAATTGCACAATGAAAGGGGCTGTTTAATTAGTGATTGTGATTGCCGGGTGATAGAGGCCAAGCACCAGCGGCTAATTATACAGCGTGATGGAAGACCCTGCCGCGAAGCTCTGTTCGACACGAGAAGTTAACAAGGAAACATGGTGCCCTCATCTCACGCCTGATAAACACAATGTGCAGATCAAAGGCAGATTAGGTTAATTAAAAGTTATTTTGTTTTCCACTAATAACGTGTCGCTTTGGTTTAGGGGGATGCGGTGTAGTTTTAGAAGTCAGGGCTGCGGAAGCTAAACTGGCTTGGAGTTCATGAGCACATGGGATTGTTAGTGATGGATTAGTTTAGCTTATTTTGGAGTAAACACGGCACTTACCAGAAATATCCAAAACATGCTTGGGAAAATGTCTGGTTCTATTGACTTGCATTTAAATTCACTCAGGTTTTTGCCCTCTCCTGTACAGCTGAAAAAATGTTTTGAAATCAGGTTCTCACACTGGAGCCTTTTTCACGAACTCTGTGAGTTAAGTTTGTTGCTCGGCTTCACACAAACTCTAGTGTGGCCCGCTGCAGGTGTGGAAGCTATCCACTCCCGGCACTGTGTGTGAGTTTGCATGAATGGTTCATTTTGTAACGTGAGAGCTTTGACTTATTGTACAAGTTACAGGATGGGACTGTTATGGACAGAACGTGCTGTGCTTTGCTGCTTGAGTGTTTCTATCTGAGATATAATGTCATTTTGCACACCTGCATGCAGAAAAGTGGTGTACCGAATTGCACAATCAGTCCACGGGTCAGATGGTGAAAACAAACCAGCGATAATGAGTCCAGTGCCCAAAACAGGCCATGGAGTGTGAAACACCCAAAGATATTTACAGGTGCTATGTTATGAACTATTTAACATCATTTTGGATATTTACAATCTAAATAGATCCAAAATAACCATCATTTTATTAATAAAATGACCCACCTTTTCATGTCACTGCTGAAACACAAGGAGTCTTATTTTAGCCACACCCCTGCATTATAGAGGACGTGAGACTGCATCCCTGTCCCTCATGACCACATGGTAAACAGCTAAACCCCAGTCCTGTAAAGTAAATGTGTCCCGTAGTCTGAAAATCTGTGTATAACATTGACTGCGACTAGTGAAATATATATTTCAGTTTGTATATGTTTAATAAATAATAATTATTAATAAATCTATAATTAATATATACTCCTCTTGTCATCGGGGGGCTGTGTGGAGGTTTGTGGGGTAGTGTTTTGGTCCGCTAATGCATACGCTAACATACACATGCTCAAGAACACTCTTTAAATATTACCCAGTTCACATCTGTAATGTAGGGGTTAAACCAGCGACCCCGTCTGAGCTACATTCAGACTGAGGAGCTTCAGGCCGACTCTGTGAATCTGAACACAGTATCATCCAGTTTACAGTGCTGCTTTACTACAGAAGCTAGTTGGGCTTTGTGAAGATTCCAGAAGTGACAGACGTGCTCCTCTGCCTGCTGTGGAAGTGCTGGCCTACAGTGATCAGATCTGGGTTCGTAAGACTGCTCGTATTCACACATCAGTGTTTGATGTAACTGTCATGTGCTCTTTATTGGGTCTGTCCGCTGCGGCAGGAAGCTGTGTGTGTTTATTAGTTTATTAGATCTTTATCTCTGTGGGTTTTAGTTTTCTTCTCTGAACAGATGTGTCTGTGGTGAGCTGCCGTACGATATCTATGTGAGTCTGGTATGTGTGTGAATCCAGCTTTCTGATTGGCTGCTGTTGTCTGGTATCAGGTTGCTGGGAAATGTTGTGTTGATGCAGTGATCCCCATTGCAGGACTTTAGCTGTGTCTGTCTGTGTGTGAAGTTTTGGAGGGGCTGGTCTGCCTTATGTATCTCCTGGTCTGAAAACAAGTCCCACTCTGGCCCTTGTCTTACATGAGGGAATCTTGTGGTCTGGTGTTCAGGTTTGACTGCTAAAATTAAAATGACTTGCTCTTAGTAGTGATTCCAACAATGTCCATCTCTACTCCAACTCTAGATGACTCATGTTCTAGTTCTAGTATAAATCACCATATATGCTCAGTTTCATAGACATGCAGCTCTAACCCTCAGTGAAAATATATAATGTTTAAAGAATGAATTAAATGAATATTATTTGTTAAAGAAATAACTTTAATTTTTAACTTTAAGTTCATTTTAGAGTGTGTACTTACATATATGTGTGCTTTAAAGTGACTCTTGTGTCCATTTACATGTGTGTGTATACATATATATATATATATATATATATATATATATATATATATATATATATATATATATATATATATATACCTAAATCAATACTCAAGCTTCCCAGTGGTGGTTCTCAGTTGGTGTACAGTCAGCGGATAAAGAACACTGACTCCACCTGTTGTGGGAGCTGCCATCACTTCACAGATCACATGTAGGAGGAACGTGGGGTTTGAATCCCAGTATGGGTGGACCATGCTGTGCCCCACCAATAGAGTCCTGTGGGCAAGCACAACTACTTATGGAAGAACCCAGAGCTGTGGTGGTGGACAACCTCAAAACAGTACAACTGAACTGTACCAAACCGGATGTCTTGATAGCTACTTGCACTCATATATTTGCACACCTGTATAGATGTTATCTATCTATAAATATATATATCATCTATAACTTTATATATATATATTTTTCAACTAAATATATATATATCTCTCAGCTTCTTCAGCCTTTTTATCACCTTCAGTACTTTTTGGATGCTTAATTTATCCTCCTGCCTGATGACAGTAAGGTAAACAGGCTGTGTGCCAAGTTGTAAGGTGTGTCACGTTTTTATCGGTGATATATGTGAGATAAAGGAAAGAGGGTCCTCCCCAGTTGTTGTGGTTTTTTGTTTTTCTGACAGTCAGCAAATAAAGAACAGTTAGAAAACTCCAACTCTGTTGTGTTATTGAACCCAGACCCACGACAGGATTCATATCCAAACCAGTTGAGGGTGCCTTCCACATGAAAGAGTGTACCCAGAAGTGCCAAGAAAACATCCCCAAGACTGCGATGCTGCCACCACCAGCTTGGGTTCTTCCATAAGTAGGAACTTGCCCACGGACTCTTATTGGTGTAGCACAGCATAGTCACCCATACTGGGATTCAAACCCCAGTCCTCCTACATGTGGTGGTGGCAGCTCCCTGGTGGGTAGTGGTGTTGTCCGCTGAGATACACCAAGTGAGATACCACTTTTGCTTGAGTATTGATTTAGGTATAGAGTCACTATGTGGTTAAAATGGTTTTAGTCTAAAGTCTATGTATAGTGAAAGTCTGAAGAGTGTTCTTTAACGCTGACATTAAACCAGTTCGGTCAAATGTGTTTGTCGCAGCAACCCTGTTATTAGATTAACTAGGATGCTGTTGGCTCTGTGTGTGAAACTGCGTTTAACCGAAAAGGAATAGTAAAGGTGGAGGGATGTGATGGGAGGGATGAGAACCCCACGCTTTAAAAAACAATTCTCTCTTCATCCCAAAGACTCAGTTCAGCTGCTGTACAAATAGCGGCAGATCTTGTCTTATGTTGGTTGTTTGCAAAAACACACAGGCTTGTCTGAACACAAGCCATTGCATGTTCTCAAACAGCCCAGTCTTGTACAGTAACTCAGTAAATGTGTTTGGTTAGTGTACTGTACGTGGTTGCTTTGGTGAATCTGAGCATATCTGAAGTATCTCCATTCTAGGGAACTTTAACTCCACTACATTTCAAACATCTTACCGTTTACTCCACTACATTCTGGCCAAATCTGTCCCTCCTTTTGGCTTATGTGTACATAAAACGTAAGATCGTCCAAATTAAACAAATGTGCAAAGAGCCCACCAATCATTTACATTACATTTACATTTATGGCATTTAGCTGACGCTCTTATCCAGAGCGACTTACAGGGGTAATCATATTACAGGTACGTCAATTTGGTGTTAGGAGTCTTGCCCAGGGACTCTTATTAATGTAGCACAGCATTGTCACCTAGACCGGGAATCGAACCCTAGTCTCCCACATGTGGTGGTGGTTCCCTGGAGGGTAGTGGTGTTATCCGATGAGCTACATCAACCAATCAGGGTGCACCAACCAATCAGGGTACAGTGATCACTTTGCGTTGAGCTTGTTTTGACTTGTTGGACAGAGCTTGGTTCTAGCTAATGGAAACTATTTGCCTTCAGTGTTTTGTCCTTATAATAGGCATCAGTGTCAGACTAATAGGTACCACTTTAAAATGAGGCTATTTATAAATGTTTTAGAGCTATGCCATAAACACTTTACAACGTATTAATAAGCAGTTATAACGATTAATAAAAAATGTAGTTCTTCCATATGATGAATATAAATATGTACGGGTTTAATGCTGACTAAGTGAAAGGGCAACGTAAGATCAGTAAAGATCAGAATCTGAGCTTTAACAGTATAAATGTGGGTTCACTTTTTGTCAGACTAACAACAGGTCACTATTGCCCATTATATGCACGTGTTGTGTCACGCTTCCGGGCTTCCCTGTTCCTCCCACTCTTCCCAGAGGACATCGCTTGATGACGTCAGCTCCACGTGCTCGCATGTGGACGTGCCAATTCGTTTGCCATCACCTGAGTTCTAGTCAGCTGACTCAAATGTGTTTGTATTTGAAGTCCGGGTTTTCAGATACTCTTCGCAAAGCTTTGCCCACCTTATAGCAATTCTGAGCGTTCTCTTTGTTTATGGTTATTCTGGTTCTGACTCTCGTTTGTTTCTTGGCTACTCCTTTTGCTGATCCCCTATATCGGTTTGTGTCTGTTATCTGGTCTTTGAACTCTGCTCTGGATTATCTACCCTTCTTTAGCTTTTCCCTTTAAACTTGGTCGCCTTCGCTGACTGCTTTCTCCGGTGTCCGTCCTGTGCCTGTCCCTGACTACGCTTTCTTCCTTCCTCTTTATCTGGTTTGTCATTGTTGCTTAGCCTGTGTTTTTATAATAAATCTGCTTTGTTTTTTAAACTCTGCAAACGTCTTTCTGCAGAGTCTTTTTCCTGACAGTTGTAACTGCTTATTAATGATTTTCAGGTGTTTAAGCTTTGTTTATCTCTTTTTAAGCTATACATAAATGCTTTATTAAGACAGGCTTATTATAAAGTGGTACTGACTAATGAATGACCTTCTAGTAAAGGATTGGTGGACCCCTGGTGACCCTAGAGTCTCTTCTCCTACAGTGAGCTGATTAAGAGTCTTGTTCCAGCACTGACAATAGGACATTAGAACCATAGTAAACCATGCTACCCCTACTCTCCATGCTTCGGCACATTTGAAGGTAAATGCTGTAGTTCTGAAGAGGTCTAAAGGAGGAACTTCTGCTGTTACTGGAGGAATATTTTACCTCGGGTATCTCTACTTCAACTGAAGTCCAAGGTTTCTGTACAGCCTAAAATGAAAACTCTGAAAACTCTGTGTTGGCATGCGGCTGCTAACAATATTTATTTTATTCGTGTCTTCATGGCTATTGCTGACGTCAAAGGCCAAAGGTATTTAAAGGTTCTTGGTAGTTTGAGATGCACTGGACGGCACTGGCTGTGCTATAAACTTGACCTAAACAGGTTTCTAGTTTCTCAAGGCTGTGAAATCAGTCTGGGCATTTTTTTTTGTCAGAAAATTCCCAAGTTCAACTTTGCCTCTCTTATAGAGGAAGGGAGGGGGTCATTTTTCTTTTATGGAAGGACAGGACCTCCCCAGCTAGCCCTTATTTTAGATTCTGTCGTTGCACCTTAGAAACATCTCCGAAGTTACAGCAAATTGAATTTATGTTTGTAGTAATGTCGGTTTAATCCAAACAGAAGGCCGCTAGTAAGGGGACAGCATACATGGGGAGGAAGCGTACGAGACTTGTGTTAGTGAGTCTGGTAGAGAACAAAGCACTTGGAAGCCTTCCAGCCCGTGAGGAGACACGGGGATTAATCGTTTTTCACACCACTTGGATTGATATTAAGGCCGGTTACAGTGGAACCTAAAAAAAAAAAGAACAGGAACAGAAAGAAAGGAAGAAGCAGCTCTTTTGGGTTGCTCAGGTTGCTCATCCTGCTCAATAGACGTTGACCTTCATTAGAGCGCAGTAAGATAAGAAGAAAAGGTTTTCAGACATGGCATGAAATAAGGGAACTAGGTGCAAAATAACAACTGGTTTCATCATACGGCACAGAGCTTTCCCCCGCAGATGAGGGAGCACCTTTTCCTCACTTCCCTCCACTTCAACCGTTTCTGATGATTTCGTCAGCATCCTCCTTTACCTGCCGATAATCATCAATGCTGGTTAAGAGGAGAAGAAAGCGAGGGGTGGATAAGTGGGAGTAAGACAGATTGGAAGAGCAAAGCGCCCTGAAAGCAGGACAGTGGAACGAGTGTCGGGGAACGTGATGACGCGAGGATGAAAGCGCTGTTATTTCTCAGTAATCCTTGGTGAAGAGACCCGGACCCAAGACCTCATCTTCAGCGATTAGCGCTATATCCTCATTTCCCCGCCTTTCTTTTCCACAACACACACACACACACAGAAAACAGGCCGGTTACTTGTCCGGGCCTTCTCCTGCTCAGCACATCTCTTCAGCTGATCACTTGGCAGAGGAAACAGAGAGGTTTTTAGAGCTGTAATTGATTTCTACTCTCACAGTGAGGTTTTTAGGATTGAGAACATTGATTTCGCTTCTGCCAGCCTCATGGAGAGGTTTGAGGGGCTTTGTCAGAAAGCCTTCTGCTTCCTGTGGAATACAGACCGTCCATCCTGGGACTCTATTACAGAAATAGTCTAAAGCTCAAATCTTATCTGTATCACAACTGTGACAGTTTTAAACTGGATGATATTTAGGCCCTTAGCTAATACAGAACGACATTCCCAGTGTTTTCCATCACCATAACTCCAGATGGGAAAAGCACAAACTGGGGACTGTATATGGTAGTGCAGCTTTGTCTGACCTGTATTAATTGACCACAGAGCCAAAACACATTGTTTGATGATTTACATAAATGTTATGCCAGCAACAGAAGTTGTGACCAAAGCACATTTACCACTGTGTTACATCACCTTTCCTTTTAATGGCACTTAATTATCACATAGGGACTGAAAACACCATCTGTCTAGCACCAGCACTTCCTGAATACTCCTCCATGCTGTAACACATGCAGTATGTGACTTGGTCTTATCATCTTGAAATAAGCATGGACCTCACTAAAGACATCATCTAGAAGGCAGCACATCAGCGCTTTCCAAAGTCAAACCTGTAGAAGATTTGTACCCAGCAGCTGCCTTTTGCCCTGTCTGATAGTTGCAGAACAAATGCACCAATAGAAATGGGCCAAAATTGCATCCACTGACGTTAAAATAAATGTGGGGTTTGGCCCTCTCCTGTGAAGCTACGACTATGGAGATACTTGCTTACCTTTGGACAGCAATGATGTGTTAAATAATGATGCCTTTACAGATGTGCAAGTTACTCTAGCCATGGACACTTATGCACCATCCAAAACAGATCCTAGCTTGTAAAGAACAAACAGCCTACTGAACAGTTTTTACCCACAAGCCATCAGTTTCCTGAATAAGCTGTGAGCCTTTTACCAATACCACCAACACCACCAACACCACCAATACCACCAATACCACCAACACCACTGCACTCAGACACTTTGTTATTATTAATACTCTTATATAGCACAGCTATGGACATCATCACTGAGTCACTTTATACAACAGGAATAGACATAAACATACATATTTATATATAGCTCCACTCTCTCGTAGACTCTTCTTGTCTAATAAATGTGTAACAAATGTTACGTATTTTGTATTTATTTAATATAACTTTTATATCTCTTTATTTTAGTATGTTTAGTATGTATAAAGTGTTGTCCTGCTGTAGAGTATCAACCTGAGCCTCATCACAAGCATTTCAGTGCATAAATGTCCTGACATGTTCTGCAAATGACAAATGACGAATTGAATTTGAAAACTAAACTTTTCGCTGGTAACAACTTGGATAGTTTTTTTTTACTCCTTTGGCCCAGAGAAACTCAAATCCATCATTGCCATACTGATATATATTTACAGTGCATTAGTCCATTTCAGATGATTTGCTATCATAATGTAATCATAATATCTGAAAAATCTTATTTATATATTACCTCAAAAAAAACTATCTATTAATGTTTTGTCATGTATTATGCATTGTGCAGGACTGCTTTCAGAATTGTTCTTTCACTACAGTAATTATATATGACGTAAATACACAATATAACTATTGTACAAAAGGTACCAGAACCTCCAAGCCAGCAGCACCTACCAGAACATGACTTCAACACTATAGACTGTTACTGACCTTACCCTGATCACTCCAGCCGCTAGACACAGGGCTCCACTAGCCCTAGAACAGAATGCACTTGCACATTAACTAGACCTCTATGCTTTAAAATATCCGAGCTGTGTACTTCATATACTGAACGTATATGCTGTATGACAGTTTTGACTGTTTGTCTGAATATCAGCTGCTATGCTCACCATCTGTATTGTACACTATTACATACACATCTACTGTTTACAAACACATACTTAATTTCACTTCCTCAACATACTGTATTTCCCACGATGTACATTTAACAGTAAGCTGGGTATCAGACGACGGCATATGCTAACTGCTGTTTGCACCTCAGTCTGAGTAACACACTGACATTACTGCTCCTGCACATCCTGCACAGCTGTTTCATTGTTTATGCACATATTATATTCGTGCCTCTGTCTTTTTGTCTTTGCACTATTACTTACTAAGTTAGCGATTTTTTAATTACTGAACTGGAGAAGTGGCCTGATAGTGTTTCATTATACTGTACAACCCTCTATTGGTATAATGACAATTAAATTAAATTAAATTAAATTAAATTAAATTAAATTAAATTAAATTAAATTAAATTAAATTAAATTAAATTAAATTAAAATTAAATGAATTGAATTCTTTCCCCATGGTCATATAAAATATTTCTGATGTACAAGGTAATAAAAAGGTATTGTGTTTCCCAGCAGTGACATGAGCTAAAAACAGCCTGCCTCAAACCACCCAAGAGTCACTGAAGTTTTTAAAAGTTCCTTCTACCATGACACTTCTACTATCATGTGTCATCAGATAGGAGGTTCTCCTAGCCTTTGAACTCCTCACTCCAGAGACTACCACACAACACTTTTTACAGATGTAGTGATGAGTGCCCTCTTAAACATACATTATTCAACATTTTACTCTAAACTAACAGCTTCAAAATCATTTCGTTGGTACACTGACTTCTAACAGGGAGAAGGACAGCCACAAGACCTCTCACTGCATAACGCTTTATGGCACCACATCACCCAACAGCAACTATGGGTCTCCAGCTAGCTACACAAGAAGCTAACTTGGTATTCCCAGCAAGGACATCATGGCAGATGCTGCAAAGAGACAGAAGAAGATGTTGTGGGAAGAGAAGAGGAGAAAAAAAGATACTTGAGAAGAGTAAATCTCTGACTGGCTTTTACTCAATGGTGAGAGATAATTGGATGTAAGACATTCTCACAGCTACTTGGAAAACTGTAACTACATCTCTGCCAATGTGATTTATACGGTTATGATGCAGACTGTAACCTGCGTAAAACTATCTAATCACTCTCTTTATGTTATTTTTCCAGATGCTAGAAGTTGTCCAGTCTCGGGCTTCATGCAAAGAAATAAATAGATCTCACACCAAAAGGTTTGATCAGTCTGTGTCCTGTAATTCTACTCTACCCATTACTCTACCTGATGTTGTCTTTTTGTTGTGTTGTGATTTCTAGCAAGCACATCACACAGGCATAGGGACTCTACAGATTACACTGGGAGTTCTGGTTATTTACACAAAGCGCAAATCGCATTGCCATAATCTGTACTGCCCATATGCCTGGGTAACAGTAGTGCATGCAAATAGGAGTTGGATGCTGTATCCTTCAGCTCATCAACCGAAGCACAGCTGTCCATTTGGGTGCTAGTGGCAGGATGCTCAAAGGACGACAGTGGTGTTAAAGTAAATTACACTCCGTAACTATAGGGGGAGCCCAAGAGCAAAAAATGGCAATCCTTGCATAAGGCTACTTACAATGTGATGATTTTGGTGGACGATAAAACAGGAAAAAAGTTTTTTTAAAGCCCAATAGCCGTTCAAATACAGTTCATCCCTTCATCCAAGGTTTCCCCCAAAGCAGAGTGCTGCCTCGGCTAGAATGCTGCATACTGGAGCTTACATTACCCTTGTTGGAGCCCCTCAAAGCACAGAGCACTCTGAAAGCTTCAGATGTGCTATGCAATCTAATTACCTGTCCGACTGATGCACAGCAATGTTAAGGTCATTCTTTTTGCTGCTCAACTCCTTACTGTTCACTCATGTCTAAAGCTGCTGCAGTCATTATCGTTTCAATTTCAGTTCTTTTTTGTTTTTTTGTGATTTTTGTCAGAGCAAGACTTTGTATGCAGTTTGCAGTTTGTATTAACTAGCTGTTGCAACAAGTCTTAACACCCCTCAAGTTTGTAACTTGTTAGTTATAAGGCTAATACACAGCTTCCTCTATGTGCATGGACATGCAACACGATTGGCTAGCAATTAGATAAGCCTCCTTATGCTGACAGCTGCCAGAAAGTAGGAGAAGAATATCCACATATTACAAAATTTGTTCTGACTTAAAAATCAGCGACCCCACTATTAAAATGGGAAATGCAATATAGCCACTGCTCTCCATAATTGTGTAAAACCCGGCATGAGCAACAGCTCATTGCCTAAACAGAAAAGTACTGTACTGGCTTCAGGTATCTAGTCATGCACAAATAGTTGCCCCCCAGAAGGAATCGACCAACAGAAATTAAACTTTCCACGCATGATCATTAACAAGAATGGGTGTTAGCGCTGTGCCTGACTGACCCAAAAGCCACGACTGCAGACATTCAACACACCAGCCTGTCATTGACTGACTTAGAATGGCAGCAGATCATTTTCATTGACTAGTCCTGCTTTTGTCTTGGTAGAGATGACCAACGAATCAGTGAAAGGAGGCACCATGGTCAGTACCAAGATGATCCGTTTGTTCTTGCACATCACATGTCCAGACGGCGTGGTGTCACTCCACCTCCACCACTACCACAAAATCTGATGGATGTGTTACTGGACACCATTAGGAACCTCTGCATGCCAATGTTCCTGGTAAGCTTCATCTTCCTTCCCAATAGCATTGCAATCCGACACTTCCTTCTGGCTGCGACCTTACTAGTCTTTTGATGATGAGTGTATTAACAAAGTCTTGTTCATTTGTTCTCATGGTGTAGTAAACCGTCTCTCACAGCTCCTGGAAGATTTAAGGGAGAGTATTTTTATGAAGTACCAAGTCATATTTTTCATATTCTGTCCAGCTTTAAACGATGGAATAAAAAACAAATGATAAAAGCGAGTGATGCTGTTTCATCCAGCATTGTTGCTAATGGCTAAAGAGACCAGGCCTTGGCAGCTTTGGAGAGAGACACTTGACCTGTTTAAAAGGGCAGGTCCTCTCACAAAAATGATCAACTGCTTCTGGAAATGGCTGTATTCATGCAGTGCTGCTGTCTAAGGGCTGTGAGAGCCCTTCAGTGCTTCTGTTTGAGGCTTGTTAACAGAATAATCCAGACCCTGACAGAGGCTATTTCTATCTAGCGCCCAGTGGCTGCACTCCTAAACATAAAGATACCAGAACTGCGTTCTTTGGAGCAATGCAGTTGAAGAACTACCAGTGGTCATTTCTATGCTTTTTATGGATGGCACTTTTAAGCATTAGGTTGGTTAAGGTCGACATCTTCAAACATCTAACATTCTTTTGTGCCTGCAGTCCAAGTCATTAAATGACTTCTGGCACAGTTACGGCACTGCTGCTTAGAGGCAAACTGAATGTGAGCCCAAACTGTGTATGTGGCCCATATCTTGCAAGCAGTCTGCCCAAGTGCCATAAGTCCATGCCACAAGTGGGCCAGATGACAATGGGGAATGTGCCAGAAAACTGAGCCAGAACATGATTGTTCCAAGGGAATGGCTAAATAAAGCTAAAGCAAAGACAAACGTGTGAGGGACCACTTCTTGAGGGAACTTGCACAATACTAGCACTTTATATGTGTTACGCCTCCATCTCTCCCCGGCTTCTCCGCTCTTCAGGACTCCACTTCCCAGAGGGCTACGCTCGATGACGTCATGTCTAAGCGCCCACGGTCGGACTCTGTGACTCGCTCTAGATCGCCCGAGTTTTAACCCTAGCTGTATCCAATTACTTCCTGTATTTAAGCCACTCACAAACATTCACACTTTGCGAAGCTTTGCCAAACCTCGGTTAGCAATTCTGAGCGTTTCTTTCCTCGTATGGTTTTACTCTGGTTTCCGACTCCCTTCGTTCTTGGACTACTCTTTTGCCTTATCCCTTTTGCTTGTGTCCTGACTCTACGGTTTGTACCTGTTTTCTCTCTTTGGTGTTACCTTCGGTTTTCCCCTTTAAACTTGTTCGCCCTCGCTGCTTGTTCTACCTGGTTCTGACCTCCGCCTGTCCCTGACTCTGATTCAGCTTCTCCCATCGTTTTCGCTGTGTGCTGGTGCTTGCTGTGATTGCCTGTTTTGTAATAAACCATTCCTGGTTTTTAGTTCTGCACACGTCGGTCTTGAAGTCTTGTGTCTAACAATATGCCATTTATATTGATTATCAGCCCAACCCTAAAAGGAAACCTTTTCATTCTCTAATAGATGGTGTCTCCCGATTCATGCCTCAGAAACACTGTGGTTTTTATTTATTTATTTGTGATTGCAATGGTGATTCGTGCCACTTTTATTGTTTAGTAAGACATAAAACTAATCAGGCCAATGACTACTAAACCAGGTGGTCTTCCCCCCCTCCTAGTCAGTCAGTCACCATCAGAGCAGTAAAGCCAGGCAGTAAACAGCTCAAAAGCTACGTTACAATTGCGGTTTAATCTGGTTATACAGAGTGAGTTATTACAGAACTGTAATAAATATACTTCAGTTTATCAAAACGTAATAAAACTTACAAAAACAACTCACTGTATTTTATCAGCTCATCATAACACAGGGGTTGGAACCAGTCCGACAGATGAATGAGCCAGGTAGTACTTTACTGGTCCACAGGGGATATGTGTCATTTAGTTGTATGGTAGCTACCTCCACAGATTGGGGTTAAAGTGTCCCTAGTTATTATAGCTTCTTCTATACAGTGTTATTATAGATATCTGGATTTGTTATTGTGAGCTTTAATGCATTATTGGGACAAACTAGCCTTTTCTTTATATCTTGATTTGGAAGCAATGGACTGCTCATAGGCTGATGGAATGTCAACAATATGGCCATGGGAAGCTTGTTCCGGGTTTTGGGAATATTATCTGATGCCGTATAAAAGTATGTTGTATTTAATGGGAAGGCTGTAAACAGAAATTGGATCATGTCAAATACAAACCTTCTGCTTTTTTCAAATGTCTTCTCTTACCTGTGCTGTGCTCATTTGTCTTATTTATGAATGGTCTAAAGCATTCCCTGTGGAATCCAGTAGTACCTGAAGCTTACCTGAAACACATTTAATCTGTATATTTTTAGAAACTGCACTGGCACTAGTGTCAAGATCTCACCACTGCGGTGCATGGTATATTTCCAAGGGTTTATCCTGCATGCAATGTACAGATACAAACTAAAGACTCTCAGGAATGTGGTCAGACATACTTTTTTAATTGTATAATAAAATAGACACACGTGTGCACACAATAAATCCACCAATATGCTAGACAAGTGGAGCAGCCTGAGAAAAATAGGCCACTGATGTGTTTAGAAGATGTTAATTATATTACAATAGAGATTAAGACACTGCTGATATTCACACTTCGGTAGCCTTGCTTCTGGAATTACTGGAAATCAGAATAATAATAATTATCATTTTGCGGTAAACAGTGTTTTTGATAGATTCTCTGATGTTCATGTTTAGACTCTGGCTGCTTAGTCCTGACAACTGATCTGATTGGTTTGCTTTCTCACGGTGTATAATGGATGAGCTGGATCTCTCACCTCTGGATTTCAAGTTCTTCCCTTGTTAACAAAAAAAAAAAATAATAATAATAATAATAATACATATATATGTATATATATATATATATATATATATATATATATATATATATATACATATATGTGTGTGTGTGTGTGTGTGTGTGTGTGTGTGTGAATACAAAAAAACTTGGCAGGGATTGATGAAGTGAACATTTGTGAGGCTTAGCCAACAGCCTACAAAGACTTTTTCAGTGGATAAGATGTGTAAATGATAAAGCATTATATTAAGCTGAAGACTTTTCGCATCATTTTAACAAGGATTATTCGGTTCTGCGCAAACGACCATGAGCTAAATGATGGCTAGTCGAGACATCCATTAAGTAGAAGTTATTCATGTTTCAGGAGATATATCTGAGAAGACATTTCCCTTCCCCTACAGAAGATATTTCCCTTGTACTAAAAAAAAAAACATCAAAGGAAAATATACATTTAAAAAGGTTCCAATGCTGGAGATCAAAATATCACTAATAAAGATACTGAAAGAGAGAAACTGGGGCTCATTATAACTGTGCAAGACACGGTAGACCACCAAAACTGGGACCACTGAATACAGGAGAGGACAACATAGGACAACCCTACTCATGCTCACACACACACATATATACCCACACCTCAGACACACATATAACTCACACACATTATACACACTACTCACATACACACACCTTATACACACACACACATACACGCACACACATACACACACCTCACACACACACATAACTCAAACACCTTATACACACACATACACACACACACATACACACACACCTCACACACACATATAACTCACACACCTTATATACATGCACACACATACACACACCTTACACACACACATACACACACACACCTCACACACACACATAACTCACACACCTTATACACACTACTCACATACACACACCTTATACACACGCACACACACACACACACCTTATACACACACACACACACACATACACACACCTCACACACACACATAACTCACACACCTTATACACACGCACACACACACACACCTCATGCACACACATACACACACACACCTTACACACACACGTAACTCACACACCTTATACACATGCACACACATACACACACCTCATACACAAACTTACACACACACACCTCATACACACACACACCTCATGCACACACATACACACACACACCTCACACGCACCTTATACACACAACTCACATACACACACCTTATACACACGCACACACATGCACACACCGTTTACACACGAACACACATACACACACCTCACACACACATAACACACATGCACACACATACACACACCTCATGCACACACATACACACACACACCTCAGACACACACATAACTCACACAACTTATACACACACACACATATACACACACCTCACACACAAACATACACACACACACCTCAGACACACACATAACTCACACAACGTATACACAAAACTCACACACCTTATACACACGCACACACATACACACGCCTCATACACACACGTACACACACACACCTCAGACACACACATAACTCACACAGCTTATACACACAACTCACATACACACACCTTATACACACACACACCTCATACACACACATACACCTTACACACACACACACACACCTCACACAGAGAAATAACATGTGGCTCAGTCATTTGGGTAATTCGCTATTTTTGAAATTGTGATGTTCTGTAAACGTCAAGGCAGAATGAAGGAGGAGCAGTGCTTTAACACCTCAGTGGAACCCGTACTGAAAGTGCTTGCCTAAACAGGCAGCTCAGTTTCTCACACTTCCAGCATTTCTGGATAATTGATGTGGATCTGATTTAACAGATGGGTAAAATCTGTTCCTATGAACATACAGCTAATGAAACGAAGTTTTACCTCGCTGCCATATGTTTTACTCAGAGTTTAAAAATGAAGTGAAGTTTACATCGGAGATGGGAAGCTTGCCAATAGTAACTATCCACCTTTCTGTTTGTCTCATATTCTGCCTCCATAGAAGCATTTAAAGTACACCGAATTAACAGATCATAAATTTGAATTCATTTAAAAACTGATACAAAGCAGAGTTTCAGACACAAAGCTGCCTGGATTATTCCATGCAGAGGGGCTTTAAAGCTGGACGTCAAGGCTGCCCACAGTAGACTTTAGTGTGCTAATTAGACTGTGGGTAAGGAAAATGTGTAAATGCATTCAGATGGCTCAGATGTGCCACATAAGGAGGAGGTGGTAGTTGGCACAGTTTTCACTTTGTGACATATATTAAGATAACCCGACCAGCAGTAAACGGAAGCTGAATATGTATTATACAGCTATTATACAGCTATATTGGCATGTCCTGGGAACAGTGTATCTATATCTGTATTCATATCATGCATTTGTGTCAACCTACCCCAACTTGGGGTTAGTTTTGGGATGTTTTGGGATAGTTCTAAAAATTAGGCTATAAATTCACATATAAATAATCTTTTATATTTAAACCATATCACCAATATGACATTGATATTAAATTAATTATAGTAAATCACAAACTCAAGCTCAAGTAGGAGTCTTCTGTTGATATTTCAGAATCAGAATCAAGCTTTATTAGCCATACAAGGAATATGTCTTTGGTTGTATAAGCTCACAATGCACAGAGTGGCAACATTTCACACAATACAAACACACACACGCACACACACACACAGACACACATGCACACACACACACATATCCACACACACACTCACACTCTCTCTCTATCTCTCTTAGAAACACACAAACACACACACACACACACACATATCCACACACACACTCACACTCTCTCTCTATCTCTCTTAGAAACACACAAACACACACACACACACACACACATATCCACACACACACTCACACTCTCTCTCTATCTCTCTCAGAAACACACAAACACACACAAACACACACACAGACACACACGCACACACACACACACACTCACACTCTCTCTCTATCTCTCTCAGAAACACAAACAAACACACACACACACACGCACACACACACACATATCCACACACACAATCACACTCTCTCTCTATCTCTCTCAGAAATACACAAACACACATCCACACACACACTCTCTCTCTATCTCTCTCAGAAACACACAAACAAACACACACACACACACACACACACACACACACACACGCACACACACACACACACACATATCCACACACACACTCACACTCTCTCTCTATCTCTCTCAGAAACACACAAACACACACACACACACACACATATCCACACACACACTCACACTCTCTCTCTATCTCTCTCAGAAACACACAAACACACACACACACACACACACAGACACACACGCACACACACACACACACACACACTCACACTCTCTCTCTATCTCTCTCAGAAACACAAACAAACACACACACACGCACACACACACACACACATATCCACACACACACTCACACTCTCTCTCTATCTCTCTCAGAAATACACAAACACACATCCACACACACACTCTCTCTCTATCTCTCTCAGAAACACACAAACAAACACACACACACACACACACGCACACACACACACACACACGCACACACACACACGCACTCACACTCTCTCTCTATCTCTCTCAGAAACACACACACACACGCGCACACCACTACCTTACATACCTATTTCACATATGCTGGTTTTGCATATACAGCATTACAGCTTGCATTGCTGGTGATAAGCTTACCAGTATCCAAAACAGCATATATGTTGATACTGTTGCTGTTTTATTTTTTCTTAGCAGATACCACAGAAACCGCTAGCAACAAAATCCTCTCAGGTGCATGGACCCAGCTGTTGCACAGCTAGTGACTTTAGGCAATGGTGGATAGCAATGGGTGCTAAGTAGCGATAGAAGGGCTGAGAAACAAGCCGAAGGCCGTAATGTTGACTATAAAACAATGACAAGATCAATAAAGACCAATATTTTAGGGTGATGGATCCTGTATCAGCAGTATGTGCCTTAAGTGAATGCATGTGTACCTAGGCTCACAAGCTAATGAACGTTTCTTAAAAAACGTTGGAAAAGGTTTATTAACTGATAGTTTATTACTGTGTATCATTTGTATGAAAAGGTCAATCAGCATTTTCAGGGGGTGCTAATGGGGTGCAAACAGATTGCTGGGGGTTGGGGATCGCCTAAGCACCCCTAACACCCTACTGGCGCCAAGCAGTAAGACTAATAAGCTATAGTTAAAGAATTTATACAAAATACACAAAGGCATCCTTCAATAGCATTTATAACTGAGGGGAATCCTTCCAAAAGTCAGCCTTACAAACAAACATATACAACCAAATTCAGCCCTTCATATAAGTGTCTAACTAAACAGTGAGGTCCTGCAGAAAGACATGGTGTGGCTAAATGGAGGTAGAGAAGGAGGTGTCAGCTGTGTTAAAGTCCAGAGTGGAGGGTGGTGTTATAGTCTGTTAAAAGGCTAAATGCTCAAGGCGTCTTACTTAACACAAGCAGCTGACGCTCACTTTGCTTCCCCTGCAGCTGTTAAAATGTGAGCGAGGCAGAAACTCTTCGAGAAGAAATGCCATGACTGCTGACTGATCTTCACGCATAATTATGGAACGGAGCTGCATTGCAGACCTTAAAGCACACCAAAGCCTTGTTCAAGCTGAGCGGACATGGCACGATTTCTCACCGAGGATGGCATATTTACTGCACTCCCGTGAATGCAATATTAATGTGTTATGTGCGTAAATTGGTGGCTATTATTTAATATTTGATATAGCAAAGACCCAGGTTCTCAGTGAGTGCTGAGGGATGTCACTAATGGACGGTTCCCCTCGGTTTAAGCATTTGGTTAGATGGAGCCTCAAGTGCAATAATCCAGCCCTATCACGGTGTCCTCACTGCTGAAGGCTTTCAGACAGCACAACACTTGGGTCTGTCTTTTGAAGTGCTCAGGCTGTCTTAAACACGCATTATTATCCTGTCTGAGGACAGACTGGTCCACCGTGTGCATATATGTCCGTCCAAGCCATTACGGGGGCCGGTGGGTGGGCAGCGGGGAGTCTAATGCTGTACTTTAAATCTTTAAAAGCTTACTATTATGCAACAGCCAATATGAGGACTGCCTGTTCTACCCTCTTACCATGACTCTCTTTTTCCAAGAGTCATTAATGAAGTGGTTCATTTGGACGTGATGTTGAACTTTGTACTTAAATGTTAGAGTTGGCTCCACTATTAGAAACGCTTCTCTCTGAAAAAGGAATCGGCGTTAGCGGGGGCGGAGGACTAAAAGACTCCTGCTTGAGTGAGAGGACTCTTACAGTTACATCATTTACTTGAGTGCAGGCAAAAGTCTTAACAATACAAATACAATAACTTTCACACTCAGCCACACATGACATGGCAAGGACAAACCTAATCACTGTACCTAAGTGACCCAACCTGCCATGGCTGAAGACATTTGGCAAGAAGAGATGCCCTCCATGAATCATCCTGTTAGTGCCAGCACCATTGGCAGACGGCTGCCCTTAACACCACGTCAACATCACCAAAGACTGGAATGGTGTAGTGCCAGACTGTCATGGTGTGATTCAGAATAGTAGCGGGTCATCTTCAGTGATGAGTCCCACTGGGGGGGTTGACCAACAAATCCATGTGTGGGGGCACTGTGGTCAGCGCCAAACTGAGCAGTCGGTTGCCACGTGTTCACATCAACCATACGTATGTGGGATAAATGTGATTGTGGTGATTTTGACAGTGTGATTGTTGGTGCCAGATGGTTTGAATATTTGTTGAGCGTTTTGGATATCTCTATAACTGCTGATCTCCTGGAATTTTCACATAGCAGTCTCTACATATTACTCAGAATGGCGCAATATAGACAAAACATCCAGCGAGTGGCAGTTCTGCAGACAGAAACAGCTTAATGAGAGAGGTCAGTGGAAAATGCCCAGACTGTTTGAGCTGAGACAAAGGCTACGCTAACTCAGATAAGCTCTCTTCATGTGTATTTGCACAATTTGTTTATGAAATGCACTCATACATAAAGGGTCAGTGCTAAGCTAATAGTTACCGGAAATAAATGCTACATTAATCTGCCACTTGGGACTGCAAGGCAGGAAAACTCAGGAGTTTGTTGCATCAACTTTTAAAGACATTACTGCAAATGCGTGTAGCACAGCCGTTATAAGGGCATGTAGAAGATGATAGAGGTCCACAAGTCAGAGCGCCCGACCCAAATACATGTAACATTATTCAAGCTCGATGCAACCTTCTCCCAAGCTCTTTCTGCCATGCTGTGCAGTGGCAAATTAAAGTAGCATTTATTTCCAGTAACTAATATTTTGGTATTGACCCTGAATTACAAATTGTGCACAGCGCATACACATGGAAAGACCATCGTTATATCAGGGACCATTATATTAGTGTTCATTCCATACATATCAGTGGTCATATATCAAGGTCCATTGTATATACAGGGGTTGGACAATGAAACTGAAACACCTGGTTTTAGACCACAGTCATTTATTAGTATGGTGTAGGGCCTCCTTTTGCAGCCAATACAGCGTCAGTTCGTCTTGGGAATGACATATACAAGTCCTGCACAGTGGTCAGAGGGATTTTAAGCCATTCTTCTTGCAGGATAGTGGCCAGGTCAGTACGTGATGCTGGTGGAGGTTCGTCCTTCTTGGTGGTATGCTGACATTACCCTGGATACCGTGGCTCTTGATACACCACAAAGACTTGCTGTCTTGGTCATAGATGCACCAGCAAGACGTGCACCAACAATCTGTCCTCTTTTGAACTCTGGTATGTCACCCATAATGTTGTGTGCATTGCAGTATTTTGAGCAGAACTGTGCTCTTACCTGCTAACTGAACCTTCACACTCTGCTCTTACTGGTGCAATGTGCAATTAATGAAGATTGGCCACCAGGCTGGTCCAATTTAGCCATGAGACCTCCCACACTAAAATGACAGGTGTTTCAGTTTCATTGTCCAACCCCTGTATATGTATATATATATAATTTTGCCAGGTCCATTCATTTATGGAACTTTGGTATATACGGAGTGAACTTTTGATATATACTTTAATATGTATAGAATAAACATTAATATATATATGGAATGGGAAAAAGTCAAAGTTCATTTAATATTTTGTATTTGGCTTGCCATAATATACATACATATCCAAAGGGAACAGGCCAAGGCTGCAATCCCACTGGAGGGTCTATGTGTGAACACGCTTTGCTCCAGTGTATAAGAACTACTGTTTTGGCAGTCAGTCAGTATCTCTAACCTCACATGATTATGTTCGTATGTGAATGCGAGAGATTGTGTCAGCACTCTGGCTGAGTCAGACATTAGGGTGCCAAAGTGGCATAGCACGGCTCATTAGATTCAATTACACTTTCGTTTGAGCTAATTAAAACCTCCTCGACTCATCAGGATAACACAAAAATAGCTTTAGGTTAACGTGTTAAAGTACACGGCTCACGAGGCAGATCAAGCCTGTGACCCACATCGAAAAAGGCACCCTGGGGACAAGACCAGGGCGTGATATCCTTGCTAATGATAGCAGCATGCTATTCTAAATTTTTAGTTGGGGGCGAAGTACGCCGTGCCACACTGCCTGGGACTGAGAGTTTAACTAATGTGCTTGCTGACTTTCTTGCAAAAGGTGTCCTCAGATAACACTGAGTGTCTGACTAACAAGGGCCTCGATTCATCAGGGGAACCTAAACCGATCAATTGAGGAAGCTAATTTGCTCCAGCCGCCGGTGGACGCAGTGATTCTGTACTGTGCAGAAAGTCAGATAGGATGTGGCTGAAATGAGGTAAACGGTGTTAAATTGCTGTAATGTGTGGATGCACTGAATATACTGGAAAGAAAGGAAGTTCAGGAGGAAGAAAGCTGAGGTATAGTGTGCATGTGCTGCTGTCAGTCGTCCTGTAAAGCCTGAAATAATAACCGGAGGTGTCTGGCCAGATTTCATGGGACTTTTTTGGACCACATTTGGTTTTGCATTAATGTCAGACACACAGGCTCAAATGATGAAGATATGATGACAACAGTAGTAGTTCACTGTCACTCTTAGAAGGCATGTACTTCAGGTTCTTTTTCAATACTCTCTTAATGTGCTCAGAATCTTTATCCACTCAGAGAAGAGGTCCAAATTAGAACCGATGTTACAAAATGTTCTTTTGCGTATAGCATGTGATTACACATTTCCTTCAGAGAGGTCTCCAAACCCCCCATAGTGCAGCTTAAAAAAAAAGAACAAATCTCACTACTGAGGTTCAGTCCAGTTCTTATTCTGTGTGTTCTGACATACATGCTGTTTCAGAAACTGAAGGCAACTGCATTTATTTGTATTTTTATTTGTGGATGATTTTAGTCTGCAGTGTTTATGTATGACTGCTGAATAATAGAAATTACAATACAGGTGTCAATAGCTATTGTTGCCTTTTGGTTGCCACACAACCAACTCAGAAACTTCTGAGAGGGTTCATCATAAAATACAAGTTTCCCACTAGTAAACACAACATCGTGGCGTTATTCCTGTGTGGTCATCATGGAAATACCAACATGACCTGAGGGCAGCATGGTACAGTACTTCCTACTCTAACAGAACACAGCTATGGGCTTCAGAATAAGCATCCATGTAGGAACAAACCAGTGAGAACTAGCCTTCTAATACTGACCTTTTTAACATGCTACAGTGTATCCAGCTGTCCAGTGGTAATGTTAGCTCTCTGTCTTCCTTCTGTATTAACCAGCTAGGAGGGGAAAACATATTTCTATCACTCCGAAAATATAGTCAGTAGCAGCTGCTCAAAAGTCACTCCTGTGTTTGAGATACAGACATTATTTTTTACTAAAGACTAAAACAGTGTTGTAGTGTTGTAGTAAGCATGTTCACAATTTTAACTCCATCAACCATGCATACAAAAAGCACTAACACTTGCACTATCACTCTCTCTCTCTCTCTCTCTCTCCCTCTCTCTCTCTCTCTCTCTCTCTCTCTCTCTCTCTCCTTCTTTCTCTCCTTCCGTCTTTCTCTCCTCTTCTTAGTTAAGCACTAGAATTTACTCCGGAGCGATCACATCAGAACCCCCAGGCACCTGAGCATCAGCGCCACCGTGGGTCTCCTGCCCTGTTTCATCGCCCGGCATAAACCTTTACACTGACCTGAGTCTGGCTCTGATCATGAACTCTATCTATGGGTCAGCTCCATCTTGCAGTTACTCCCTACTGGACTAATCAGACTGCATCTAATCAGACTGGATCTAATCAGACTGGATCTAATCAGACTGGATCTAATAGATGTTCTTCTCCTGTTAGTTCTGTCTTTCTCGTCTCACCCGGGTTCGACCTAAGGAGGTTGGGTTCCGCCCTTGAGCCTGGTTCCTCTCGAGGTTTCTTCCTTCTCACAGGAGTTTTTCCTCACCACTGTTGCCTCTGGCTTGCTCCAGGGGGGCTTGGACCCGGTTTTTCGCCACCCCCCACCCTCAAATGTCTGTACATTAACTTTTGTTTTTTTCTTTCCTTTTCTTATATATAACAAACTGATTCTCTTTGAAGCTGCTTTGAGACAACCTTGGTTGTAAAAAGCGCTATACAAATAAACATTGATTGATTGATTAATTGATTGCTTGTGGATCCGTAGCATTGGCTTATTTAGAAGCACAGGACCTATATGAATTTGAGACTGGCCACTTTATTGACCTGTGGCTGACGATGAAGGTCTATAGGATGACTAACACATGGCTAACCTCTTCAGCAGAGGAGCTATCATCTCCAGCAAGGCAAGATTGTCTAATAGAGTGGAGAGTGAGTGGACACAGGACCCCAGCGGGCAAGTACTGTGTCAGACAAGCACATACCATCACAACACGCACTAACACACCACCGCCAAGTCAGTGTCACTGCAGTGCTGAGAATGATCCACCACCAACATAATACATACTCTCTGGAGGTCCTGTGGGGGCCGTGACCACTAAAGAATAGGTTCAAAGGGGGGAAAAAAAGTATGCTACAGTCTGTAACTGCAGAGCTACTAAGTGCTCCTATGTGGCAAGTGATGCTGAAAAAATGGACATTGAGGGTAGATACAAGGTGTGCCTAGTGGAGTGGCCGGAGGATGTGTCCTGCTAATGTATTTTATATATGATGTAATGTAGCCACAGCTAAAATTCAGCCTTTCTGTGCTAATCCTTAAACAGGTATCGGCTGCTAGAGATAATTCAGGTGTATTTCTGGTTTTATTATTACAGTGACTTAAATAGTCTCCTATTAATAAATTCCAGCAATCGGGTTGGTTCCAGTAGCGTGTAGCGTCCTGTGGAAGATCCTAAGATAGGGTGTAAACAGAGCCTTAGAGTCATTTCCTAAATATGAGGTGAAATATGAGAATACTCTGAACAACGTGTCTCTCAGAGGAAAACTGCATCAACCTCCTCGCCGCGCGGTTCTGAGAGGGCAGCTGGGAGATATGAAGCAGTTGAAACATTAATTTGGTGGAGGTATGCATTGCTTTGACACAATTACCTCAGGAGCCAGGGCCGCACCTTCGCCGTTAGAGTTGCCATGGACACGGTGAAGACATTAATAGGAAATGTTTCCTAAGCGTGACAAACTCTGCCGTTTATTCATTACGAGTCGCTTTGTAGCGCTAACACAGTCATCCTGCAGCATTCTGCTTATTTCTCCATCCTTTTCACCAGACCTCTCTGCCATCTTTATGTGGACCTTGTTTCCCGGATAAGCAGCATTGTTCTCACTTTTTAGATAAGTTTGCATTTGGGAATTGCAATAGTATAAACTCATGCAAATGAGTAAAGGCGATGCCAGAGCATAACACTTCATTTACATTTATGGCATTTTGTAGACGCTTTTATCCAGAGTGACTTACAAAAGTGCTTTGTGTTCAGCCAGAGTATGAATCCCAGCTAATAGGTAGTTCAAACTACCTCTGAGCTCATACCCTACCAGAACAAGGGGCAGCACTAGTACCTAGAAAGAAACATAGAGAATGACACACAGTATAAGTGCAACACTTAGTTCTATTACCTTAAGGTGCAGTCCAATGCCTTTCAATAGGTACTTAGATTAGTGCTCACTTAAGTCTGCAGTCTGCATTTGAGGACTACAAGAGAGTCTGCTGTTCGGACAACTGTACTTGAAAGGCTTGACATAAGGTAGGAGGAACTGGTCCAGCCTTAGCTTCGTAGGTAAGCATCAGAGATTTAAATCCGATGTGAGTAGCTACAAGACGCTAGTGAAGGAAGCTCAGCAGTGAAGTAACATGAACCTGCGAGGACTGAATACAAACCATACTGCTCCATCCTGTATCAGTTTAAAAGGGCCTGCTGGTCTGCAAAGAAAAGACCGGCCAGGAGCGAGTTGCAGTAGTCAAGCCTGGAAATGACAAGACATGTGGATAGCACCTGGGTGGCCTCCTGATGGAGAAAGAGTCGAATCTGCTGGATGTTGTAGAGGAGTAATCTGCATGACCGAATCAGGTTCCCAATATGGGCTGAAAACGATCGTGGTCTCTGGTCGACGAAAATCACCACAAGGCTTCTTGCATCTTCAGGGGGAACAATCAAGAAGTTGGCAAAATCATGGAGCTTCAGGGATTGAACAGCAGCTCAGCTAATCTATGAAGAGAGTGTTGGGTGCTTTGCCCATATGTAAAATCTTAGCTATATATATTACTGCTCTTATATTGTGTATTATTTCTTCTACATTTTGTTGTATGCAAGTACATTGACGATAAAAGGATTCTATCTATTTTATTCTATATGTCAGTCAAACATGCTGACGTGTGACTGCAACCCTGAGAATCAGATGGTAGGAAGGAAAGCATTAGTTGAGTGTCATCAGCATAACAGTGGTCAGTGGTAAGAGAAGTCGTGAGAAGAAATTACATCATGAAGAGAATGAGTAAAGATTGAAAAAAGAAAAGGACCCATCATGGAGCCTTGAGGAACACCAGTGGAGAGCCTACATAGAGTAGATGTGGATCCTTTCCATGTTACCCTGTAGGAGCACTCCTTCAGACAGTACTCAAACCACTGGCATGCAGAGCCAGCAATTGCAAGATCAGTGATGACAGAAAAGAGGACCTTGTGGTCGAGTCAAAAAGAACCAGCCACCAGCAGAGGGCGACGGCGATGAGGCACAGATAATCCAGGAGACTCAAAATCCCAGAGTTCCCAAGGGTAATCAGTGCCAATCAGGCTCACCTGTCCATACAAGATTTAAGGGTGTCGCAAGCAACACTGCTTTGTCCCACCTTTGATTCAGTGCGACTGGTAAGGTATTGGTGCTGCAAGAAGGGAAGGGAAAGAAAAGAAAAGATAGACAAAGGGGAAAGAAAAGAGAAAGCCTTAAAAAGGGTGTTGAGGGCCTTAAACAAATCTAAAGTTAAAGGAGGTCTTGTTGGTGGCTCCTTGTTCCCCCTTTTTTGTTTGTTTTGTTCGGGTTAAGCTTCCTTTGTTTAAGCTATGCCATGTTGGCACCCCCTTTGTTTGAAGGTTCCCACTCTTTTCCCTTCACCATTGAAAAGGAGTGGAGTTTGCACTTCCGCTAGTGGTTTCTGGTGGGGCAGTGATAGCTTGTGAGGTAGAAGAGAACAGAGTTGCCATTTACATTCCCTCTACTGTGCACAAAAACACTCTGTGCTCCATTACAGTGTACAACTCATAAATAAACCACTTTCGTTCTCTGGGTTTACCTTATACCCGCTCCCCATGGGTCTTCCCCTCTACACTTGCGTCCCCAGACCGTCCCGTGACAAAGAATGACAACCGATATCAGATTGGTGGATTTTGTTGCCTAGAGCTTCTCTGTCACTGCTATGAGGGCGGTCTGTTGAGTGTATCAGTTTATAGTTAGACTAGTTGAGGGTCCTGAAGCTGGTTTCTGGTTAAGGACAATTGATTAAAGACTGCTCATTCAAAAGTTTTTAAACTTAGCTGTCCAGCCTGGGCGTCTTCAGGATGGGAACCACCCTGGCAGTCTTGAATGCAGAACACAACCTGACGACAAGGAACTGTTAAGGATGAATGTAGCTGTAGGACATCATCTGGGGAAAGAGTAGAAAGCAGATTAGGGAATTAAAAGCAAGAAGATGAGAACTAATAGAGGCAGTGGTGACAGAGAAAAAGAGTCAGACAGATATTATCAATGGTGTCCTCAAAGCAGGTGACAAAATCCTCTGAAGTAAGAGAACAGGGTGGTGGGGGACAGGGAGAGATTATGTGGATCAGATGCGGATGTTGGCAGCTTCCCTCTGTAGAAAGACTGCAGTAGGTACTTCAGTCTTAGTAAGGAGAGATTGGTAGGAGTGAAGGTCTGAGTCAAGCTGGGATTTCTTCCATCTTCTCCCAGCCCTCCTCAGCTCTCTCCGGTTGTTGCACAGGACACCTGTCAGTCAGGGGGCAGATGGGGAGGATCTTGTTGACTTGGAGGAAAGAGGACACAAAAGGTTACAAGATGAGAGTGAAGAAAGGAAAGCATCTGTAACTGTATCTAGGGACAGAGACGAAAATAAATCAGGGTGGGGAAGGATGGTGAGGATAGTTACAGCAAGAGACAAGGTAGAGGTGAGCAAATCATGAACATGATGCATGGACAGGAAGAGCAGGGAGGGACAGCAAGGGAGGAATAGCAAGAGTATCTGTATCGCGACCTGTATCAGGACCTCATGCAAGAACTGCATAATGCTTTACCGTACCACCTCACACACCTATGGGTCACACACCTATAGCTATAAGAAGAAGCTAGCTCAGTATTGCAAGCATGGGCATAATGGCAGAGTCACCAGATTAAATCTTGGACTGCCTTTAATTGTTTTCAAGAGTAAAGTTTGCATATCTCTTCTTTCTCTTCTTTGCCACTGAATTACGACTCCCCGAGGGAATCCAACACCCCTTCACTAGTATGCATGTTATGCAGGCATATGGATGCCACAGATTACATTTACGGAAGCAACTACAATCTGTAGCGTCCATATGCCTCACATGTGCACAAGGGCCGTACAAACACTCCCCAGAAACATGAGGGGGTGCGATTTGCATTTACACTTGCGTAATGCTGTATTAATGGCAGCAGCTAAGATAACTGAACAGAAACTTCCATAACCTGGCCAAGTTCCGGTAAAGCCCTGAAAAAATCAACCCAAAGGCTTAATGCGAATCTGAGTCTATGGGGGGTATTTGACTGGGTTATGGTGTAGAAAGAGGGATGTTTTGTGCCAGTGATGTGGCTCCATGTGGCCAAAGTTTTGGGTCTACATCACTGAGGCTCGATTTTGAAATTAGCTGAACATTATTTCACCAACTGTCTACAGTATTATTGTAATGGTACAGTAGAAAGTGTGAAAATGCTATTTCATGTTATGGATCACAGTGACCTCAGCAAACTGTGTATATTTGTGAACTGTGTGTGTAAGTAAGAGAGAGACAGTGAGGAGAGAGGCTGAGCTTAGCACACTATGTTATTGTAAAGAAACTGAGAAAGTAACACATTTTAAATGGATTATGCTAAAATCTGCCTCTCTTACCTTCCCTCTCTCTTTCTGGCCTGAATCACCATGAGGACATGAAGAACCGTATTGTTTTCTCTCCTTCTTTTCCTTTCTCTCTTATTTACTCACTCTATAAACTCTTCAGTACTAACTAACTGTAAAATCTGACCAAGAAGCTGCCGTATGGCCTTATCAGAAATGTCATGAGCATTAAAGGAGTAATTATAAAATATGAATAGCCTATATCAGCGTATCTGGGGTAAGTAGTTATATTAAGCTGAGTTATTTATACTTTAAGAGTGTTTTAGATTTGACCTGGTCTAGGTAGAACGTCATCTCCATGCTCCTTACACTAGGAAAACCTTAGCAGGAGGGGACAGGCAATGAAGTCAACCCAGAAAAAAGGGGGTTCCGCAGGCTGATTACAGGAACAGATATGAAGCGTCACTTTATGGACAGCCAATAACATTCTTCTACAAAACCCTGACCAGTGGTTTCACGTTCAGTTATTAGTGAGAAATGCTGACATGTTGCAAATGAAGCGTGATGGGTGATGCACAGCAGGTTTTAGAAAATACAATGCACCTGAAACCTGTTGGTCCTGTGCTAACTTTATTGCTGCAGTGCTTTATTACAGTGGTCCTGCTGATAAACCAATCCAATCCAAATAGGGTTGATGTTTGCATACAATCAAACTGCAAACAATTGGGTTTTTAAAAAGAGACAGGCGTAGGATGAAATGCTCAGGTTTTTATGTTGTTGTTGTTGTTGTTTTTGTTGTTGTTTTATACTTGTATCATTTGAACACAGTCTGCATCCCCCAAACCTCTGACTAACTACATATGAGTCCAACCCACAAAATATGTGAATATTCTGCACAAAATATTAATCTACAAGTAGACAGACTTTAAAGCAACATCAGAACGAAGTCTTATTGCCAAGTTAGATGACTAGAAACCCCCAGACTCCCCCCCACAAGTACTTACGAAGACAGAAGACATTTAATTAAATTTCACATTCGGCAATGGGAGATAAAGTCTTCACAGCCCTGCGTCCTGACAGGTGCTTCTAACATGGCGAGGGTGGGCTAAGTGCCAAGCCAAGTTTATTTACACCAGAGAGTGGAGTTAATCTAGCCTGACGCGCTGTGATCTCTAATCAAAGAGAGGACAACTGTAAATGTCCTGATAAAAAGAGATTCTCCTGAGTTACTCGCACGCCCCAGGGGCTTTGGGATTGAGGTTGGCACAAGGAGGACTGGTGTTTGAAAGTATAGCGGAGGAAAAGAGCAAACTCATCAAAACGGCCCCTGGAATCCAAATGAGGATCACTTCACTTATCTTAATGTGAATAACCTCCTTGGACAGAACAGCTAGCTTAGATCACTGCAGTTTGCATAAAGGTGGAGGAGGAACGAGGAGTGCTGATACCTCCAAAACGAAACTCCGTAGATGCGCGCAATTGATCCTGATAGGGAACTTAACATGCATCTAGAATGTTAATGATGACACAACACGAATACCCCTCCAACGTGCAGATGCATGGGCTCCGCTGCATAACAAGTAGACATCCGTCCGTTAATGTTAATGCAGCACTTTCATGCTTCACTTTGCTAGTCATGAGATTCTGGCCGTCCAAGCCAGTGTTAATTATCTTCAGATTATGACTTTGATTCACAAGGTTTGGTCATGAATCTTTTAAAGACCAAACACAGCTTGGTTCTGATTGTAGCTGTTGTGAATTAGGGACCTGTATTCAAGAAGCTTCTCCAAGTACGAGTGCTGATTATGTGTCTCTCTTGTTTACTGTGACCTTACTGACAAGAACAGATCCTAGATCAGCACTCCTGCTCTGCGCGTTTCCTGAATACAGGCCCCGTACCAAGACCAGGAAAGAAATATGAATAAACCATGAAAGCTTATGTATCGCATCATTAATGTGCGTAAAACTGAGTGAGCTTGCTAAACCGCACAGTTGATCCTGATAGTTGTTGGAAAACCATACGGAAATCAGGGCAGTTTTCTCCATATCATTTTAAAAGACTATAGGAGTGCTATACATAATAACTTTTGGTTCCTAGTTTAGAGCCAGCTGGGGCGTCCGGGGACCTACCTGTATAGAGTGTGCATGTTCTCCCCGTGTCTTTGTGGGTTTCTTCCAAGTGATCTGGTTTCAGGTGAACTGGAGATTCTGAATTGCCCCCTAAGTGTGAATGAATGTGTCTGCTCTGTGATGTACTGGTGGCCTGACCCGGGTGTTTTCTGCCTTCAGCCCATTGAATACTGGGCTAGGCTCCAGCACCTCTAGTGCTAGTGCTTTTTAGCAGTGTTAGCTATCCGTGCCAGCAGCAAAAGCAGCAAAATCGAGGATTGCAGATCAAGGATCCTTGGATTTGAGCTTCCCTTTGAAATGGATCTTGTTGGTTGTGTACATGGTCTTTTTGCATGACTGCCATCTTGATATCTATTCTGAGACTGAGGTAGAAAAATTTCAGATTGTACAGGGCATAGAGAAAGCAGAGATCTCAAAATGTTGTGCAATGTTTTGCTTTGGTTTCCAGGTTGAACTACATGCTCTGTGCGGAACAGTGTGCAACAGGCTTTGAGGTACACTTTCCTTCATTTGGTAAATGTGTGAGAGGTGTTATCCAATTAGCATGTATATTAAAAAAGCAGTGTGCACAATGGATGCTATAAAAGATCTCCACAATGCAGCCGCTGCAGCGTGATGTATGCAAAAACTGAAGAAGACAGAATATATGTTTGTTGTACAGTTTGTTTATGAGGTTCTTTTGGAAAGGATGCCAAGAATGGCCTTCTCAGCTGCTATAGCCCATGTAAATAAACAAGTAACACAATGGACTATTCAATGCACCAATGTTCCCATGTAAATAATGCTTTGCTACTGTTTTCAGGGGCTGACCGCGCCGCCTGGGATTCCTGATGTTTCACTGCAACAGTGCCAACTGTATGGCTTATTTAACTTTAATTGTAACCATGGTAACACTGTATATTAAGTGTTGACTGACTAACACAAGATAATAGTTAACACGATGCAGTTAACTAATGTTAAGTAAACATGCATCTGTTACATGTTCACTTAACACGCCAACAGAAAACAAAATAAAGAATATATATATATATTATAATATAAATATAAAGATATATATCTAATAAAGAATGTACGTTAGTATATTGTACCCTAGCATGAGCGCACTGTCAAAGGTGAGTTCTTAAGGTCAGGGAGGTCATAGATACATCATATTGTCAAAAATATTTACTCGTCTGTCTTCATATGAACTTAAGTGACATCCCATTCTTAATCCATAGGGTTTAATATCATGTCGACTATAGCAGCTTCAACTCTTCTGACAAGGCTTTTTAGGAACGTGTTTATGACCACTCTTTTAGAAGCACATTTGTGTGGTCAGGCACAGATGTTGGTAGGGAAAGCCTGGCTCGCAGTCTGCACTCTAATTCCTCCCACAGTCATTCTATCGGGTTGAGGTGCAGGCCAGTCAAGTTCTTCCACATAAACTCACTCATCCCTGTCTTGGAATATTTAGTAGTGAGGAAATTTCACGACTGGACTTGTTTCACAGGTGGCATCCTATCACGGTACCACACTGGAATTCACTGGGCTCCCGAGAGTGACCCATTCTTTCACTAATGTGTGTAGAAGCAGTCTATATGCTTAGGTGCTTGGTTTTTTACACCTGTGGTTTTTTACATACTTTTTTTCAATATAGTGTAGCAAACTTATACATGGTACTGGACTGATGTCATACATACTGTTGACATACCACAGTTCAGTGCTGCAGTGACAGTGGCTCTTGTGAAGCCACCATTTGTACACAGCATGGTACCTTAATCCACTTGGGAAAGGGGTCTGAAACACAGTCGACACTACAACATGTTCTCCAGCTTCCTGACTTTCCATGCCCTTATATGGAGGGACTGCTTCCGGTCCCAGTGCTGCAGTAAGTGTAAACAAATCTGCTGTCCTCTGGAAAACTAATGAAAACATGACAGGATATCCCAGAGTATGTTCTGCATTGTCACTGCCGTGGGTCTAGACGATATGATGTGTGCAGCGGCACTTTGACGTGTGTTTACTAAGCACTCCGATCCCCCCTGTGCGTGGGTAGCCCACAGGGGGATGTGGGTTTTGGAGAGAAAATCTCATAGCAGATGAAAAGTCCAATTACAGCTGACAAACAAGATCCCCTCCAAGAGGCAGAGGGTATAAAAACACTGCTGCTGATACACAACACCCGGCCATGTTTGAACGGCAGTCCCAGAGGGCACTAATTGAGACAGCTGAAACCACAGCATTGGGAACAATTGCCCCACGTCAGCTTCTGATGCATCTATCCTTGCTTGAGCATGTGCACAAGAATGCTTACAAACAGCTCTTGTATTAAAGCTACCCCCATGAAGCACAACTACTTTCTTATGCTATTAAAGATACTTCAGCAGCTCTTAAGGACAGCTCTCTCGGCTTTAAACACCAGCCTGGATATAATTAATCAAATGTGAAATGTGTGGGCTGCCTTATTTTCTTTTTTGCCTCTTCTCATTTTTCCAAAACAATGCAAATGGAAGAATGTCCCCTAAACCGCACTGTTATATATTCATCTTACTCGGTCTCTCACGCAGCACTGCCGCCGACATTGTATGTATAAACACTCATCGTCAAAGGAATAGCTGCACCCAGAAGGAAGTGTTGGATTGCAATGCTATTGGGAAAGAAGATAAAGGACATCAGAACAATAAATGCTGATAAATGTATAGTGATATGGGTAATATGGGGTTTCCTAATGGTGTCCTGTGATAATTCATTTTCTCACGTAGTTCCTGCAGATTGTGTGGTAGAGATGGAGTGATACTAGGCCTTCTGGACGTGTGAGGCATGACTCTGATCATGGTGCCTCTACACACAGATTTGTTGGTTGTCTCCACTAAGACAAAAGCAGGACTCATCACTGAAGATGACCTGCTGCCTCTATGATGGTCTGGCACAACACCATTGTAGTCTTTGGTGATGTTGAAGTGGTGTTAAGGGCAGTCGTTGTAACGGTCTATGCGCATGTAGTTCTGGTGCAGTCTTCTGCCAATGGTGCTGGCCCTAACAGAATGACCGATGAAGGGCAGTTCTGACTGAATGTTTGCAATGGCTGTCAGTCAAGTGCAGTGATGAGGCCTGTCCTTTCTTGAAACTTGAATCATATGCATGTCTTACAGTGTCAAACCTAAGTTTCATTCCTGATGGTTGCTTCCATCTGGGTGCAACTATTTGTACAACTGTTCTTTTTGAGGATGGGTGTGCATGTACAGTCCACCTTGCTGGTACCAGGTTGGGGACCCTTTTGTCAGTCTGGCCATTTTTCTTGGACCAAGAGATGTGCATAAACACCCCAGTAGATCAACAGTTCTGAAACAGACCAGCCTGTTTAACACCTATAATCATTCCAATTTTCAAAGCCACTTAAATAACCCTTGCTCTCCATTCTGATGCTTGGTTTAGACTTCAGCATGTCATCTTGACCGTGTCTACAAGCTTACATGCACTGAGTTGCTGCCATCTGATTGGCTGGTAAGATATTTGTGTTAAAAAGCTGCTGAACATGTGTTCCTGATAATATATCGTCACTGTCCAACGAAAAACAGGTATCTCCAAAATGGCAACTTTACAGGAGAGGCCAAAAAACTCATTTAATTTGAATGGAAGTCAATGGAACCAGACGTCTTTCCAAGCTGATTTGGGCCATTTCTGTTGGTCCATTCTTCATGGAATTTCCACACAGTGTAAACAGCAGCTTATGTGATCAAATGAGACATAAAAGTAAAAATCAACAAAAATGGAGATACATGTTTTTCTTTGGACAGTGACGATATGCATATAGAATATAGTGCAGAATAATAATGTGAAATTGTAATGGTAATATTGTTTAGATACACGGATACCAAATACTAATCATTATTACAAATACAAATTTATCTTTTTGCTAATAGAACAACACAATTAATTGCTTTTACGGTCCTCTAGATGGCGCTAAGATTTTTCAGGTGTGTTGAGAGAAAACTGGCAAACGAGGAAGAACAGTGGAGAAGAAAATCACAAACGCACCATCGGCATTTACATGCAACGTCTGGACTTATTTGGGATTTTAACAAGGAAAGTTAATGGATGCTTATGGAACGTAATGCAATTAAAATACTAAAATATGATAAGAGAGCTAGCATTAATCGATAAGGGTGTTGCATCCGATTCAGTTCTCCAAATTCACTTTCGCAAATCAAGTCCTGAGGAACCGCTGAGCAGAATTCAGCACTGAACCACACTTCTTCTGACCTCTGTTCTGTTGATGGCAAAGCCAACATTGAATTAGCTCCACTAAAAAAACACAGGACACACGTAGCTACCTGACAGAGCCATCTTCTACTTCTTAGCTAGAAAACATAAACCTACTTCATGTGCAAATACCTGCTTCCATAACACATTGTTGAAAACAAAGGTTTTTCTTACATGCTCAAGACACTAGGAGCTGGTGTATGTGACTACACAGGAGTAGTGACCCTAAATCTGCAGAGAAGTGAAGCTTAGAGCTGAAGAATCATTGAGTACCACATAAAGGATTGCATTAGCTTGCGGTGCATGGACATCAAGGGCAGTGGATTTCTGTGTGACTGTAACAGCACATTATCTCACAGAGGATTGACGACTGCTGTCTCACATTCTTCAATCTAGAGCAGTACACAAAAGACACACTGGGGCAAACATCACAGACACCCGGCAAACAGTAGGACAAGAATAAGAGATTGTTGGAATAAATCTGGGGGCTGTATTTGCAGTTGACAACGGTAACATACACTCATCTAAAGAACAGCTGCACCCAGAAGGAAGTGTCAGAGTGCAATGCTATTGGGAAGGAAGATAAAGGTTACCAAGAACAATAGATGATGATGAATTTAGACCGATACTGGCAATATTCATTGAGCTACATATTCAGAAGTAGTATCTCTCAATATGGCATCAGGTAACCAGGCCTCTCTGCATAGAGATTTAGAGGTTCCTAATGGTGTCCTGTGATAATCCATCCCATGCAGCTTGAATATTCTCACACAGTTCCTGCAGATTTTGAGGTAGGGGTGGAGGTGGAGTGACACCAGGCCTTCTGGGCGTGTGATGTGCAACAGCAAACCGTTCATCTTGGTGCTGACCACGGCTTCGTTGGTTGTCTCCACCAAGACAAAAGCGGGACTCATCACTCCATGACAATCTGGCATAACACCATTGCAGTCTTTGGTGATGTGACGTGGTCTTGACAGTGGTTGTAACAACCTGTGTGCATGTGGTAATGCGCTGTGTGGCACAGGATGACTCATGGAGGGCATCACTACTCACTGAAGGTCCATAAGCGTGGCTGTTGAGGTATCAGGTGCAGTGATAAGGGCCGTTCTTGCATACGTCACATGCATGACTGAGCACGAAATGTGATTGTCTCACGATCAAACCTACCCAAGTTTCATTCCTGTCAGCTGGTTCCTTCTGGGTCCAACTATATATGCATCTATTGTTTTGAAAGTGTATGTGTATATTATTACAATATTCAGCATATCGCTGAGTAATGTGTTAGTGTGGAATGTGCTGGTGTGAGTGGATCAGACACACTCACTGTCCACTCTGTTAGACACTCCTACCTTTCTGGTCCACCTTGTAGGTGTAAAGTCGTGTAAAGAGATGATGGCGCATCTGCTGCTGCATGTGTTGGTCATCCTCTAGTCCTTCATCAGTGGTCACAGGACGTGGTTGGCTGGGTAGTTGTTGTTGTTTGTGGACTATTCTCAGTCAAGTAGTAACACTGAGGTGTCCAGGAGCACTGCTGTGTCTAATCTACTCAGACCAGCACAACACTCCCTAACACACTACCACCACGTCAGTGTCACTGCAGTGCTGGGAAGGTTCCATCACCCACGCAATACCTGCTCTGTAACAGCCTGTAGTAGTAAAACTACAAAGTGCTCCTATTTGGTAACTGAAGCTGATAATATGGACAGTGAGTGGGTTTATTGTTTTGTCTGATTGGTTTATGTGTGTGTATGTATGTATGTATGTGTATGTATGTGTGTGTGTGTGTGTATGTATGTGTGTGTGTGTGTATGTATGTATGTATGTGTGTATGTGTGTATGTATGTATGTGTGTGTGTGAATGTATGTATGTATGTATGTATGTATGTATGTATGTGTGCATGTATGTATGCGTGCATGTATGTATGTGTGTGTGTGTGTGTGTGTGTGTGTGTGTATGTATGTATGTATGTATGTATGTGTGTGTATATATGTATGCATGCATGTATGTATGTGTGCATGTATGTATGTATGTGTGTATGCATGTATGTGTGCATGTATGTATGTATGTATGTATGTGTGCATGTATGTATGTGTGCATGTATGTATGCATGCATGTATGTATGTGTGCATGTATGTGTGTATGTGTGCATGTATGTGTGTATGCGTGCATGTATGTATGTGTGTGTGTATGTATGTGTGCATGTATGTATGTATGTATGTATGTGTGCATGTATGTATGTGTGTGTGTATGTATGTGTGCATGTATGTATGTATGTATGTATGTGTGCATGTATGTATGTGTGCATGTATGTATGCATGCATGTATGTATGTGTGCATGTATGTGTGTATGTGTGCATGTATGTGTGTATGCGTGCATGTATGTATGTGTGTGTGTATGTATGTGTGCATGTATGTATGTATGTATGTATGTATGTAGTGTATGTATGTGTGTGTATGTATGTATGTATGTATGTGAACATAAATATTCTTTATTCTTAGCCTCTGACTAAACTCACACTGGAATTATGAGTGGTAGCTGAGGAGGGCGAGCTCGCTGATAAAGCCCCTGAGAGGCCTCTCACAAAGGCGGCCATTAAACCCCTCTTTTGCTCCAATCTACGTTGTGAAAAGCCACCATATTTACAGAGAGCGAGTGGGAGGTTTTCATCTCGCCCAACTACGTTTTATCTGTTCAGTGAAGACACATTATTTCCTGTTTAGTAGGTGCTCGGCTGGATTAGGAGGGGAAAAAAAACGAAAAAAGAGACACAGAATCCAATCTCCTCCCGCTGAGCCTGTGTCAGGCCGCCCGCCTGAATATAACGAGGTTGCATCCTGCGTCGACGGGCTTTGTATTAGAGATTCACGGAGTCAAATCTCAAATCTCCATTGTGAAGCAGTCCAAAATCCATCTCTCAAGCCTTTTAACTCGCCGTCCTCCTCCACAAACACCAGCACTACACGTAACTGCTTTCTGTAAGCTGGGGTTCCGTGAACATTCCTTTTTCCAAACTTTATTTATTTATAATAGATTTATTTTTTTACCTCTTGCAAATGAAGTCTGCCACCCACTACTTACCCAGGAGATTATTTTCTTCTCTGTTTTGTTCGCAGTAGATGTATTTTGGCTGGGGGTTTTTTGGCATGTAAAATTGAGACTGAACAATTTGCATGCAATTTAGCTCCATGATTGTGCTTTTATATGAACACACCATCAGCTCATGCAGAGATGGCTGATTGGCTGCTTGCTCGGTTACAGATAATACTAAACTAACTATTATTGTTATTTCTTCAGAGCTAAGCTGTATAGTCGTGTGCAAAAGTTTGGGCAAAATGAGAGTTTACACGTCCTCGAAAGGGAACAAACTTAATTGGGACGTTTTTCAGCTCGTTCTAGTGCACAATTACTGTTCATTGGCTGTTCAGTGTAACATCCTGGGGAAAAAATTGTTATATATTCATTCAGCAGTGGCCTGGCAGGAGGCACGGAGCACCACGGGTAGCGCCTCAACAGCAGTAAGAGACACTACAACTTTGCACCCAGTAGGAGGTGTGGAATTGCAAAGCTATTGGGAAGGAAGGTAAAGGTTACCAGGAACATTAGATGATGATGAATTTAGACTGATATGGGAATATTTATTGAGCTACAGATACAGACGTAGTGTCTCTCAGTACGGTGTCAGGCCACCACATTTGTTAACTCAACATGCAGACTATCTGAACAGCTGGCTAGCACCAACACAGCTGGATAGTTTCTAAGTATCAGACCTAAAAAAAAAAAGCTGGCTGGTATTAAAATAGCAGGTCTATCTACACAGTAGGCCTATCTAAACAGCTGGATAGTATGTAAACAGCAGGCCTATCTAAACAGCAGACCTATTTCAGCAGCTGGCTGGTATCAAAATACCAGACCTATCTAAATAGCTCGCTAGTATCTAAACAGAAGGCCTATCTAAACCACCGGCTAGTATCTGAACAACAGACTAGTATCAAATCAGCTGGCTAGTATCTAAACCACCGGCTAGTATCTGAACAACAGACTAGTATCAAATCAGCTGGCTAGTATCTAAACCACCGGCTAGTATCTGAACAACAGACTAGTATCAAATCAGCTGGCTAGTATCTAAACCACTGGCTAGTATCTGAACAACAGGCTAGTATCAAATCAGCTGGCTAGTATCTAAACCACTGGCTAGTATCTGAACAACAGGCTAGTATCAAATCAGCTGGCTAGTATCTAAACCACTGGCTAGTATCTGAACAACAGGCTAGTATCAAATCAGCTGGCTAGTATATAAACAGCAGGCCTATCTAAGCATACTCAAATAAATGAAAAATTAAAGTATATATAATAAAAGTAAAAATAAAGAATATAAATTTATACTTAAAATAAAAGGAAGCAAGTCATCAGAAAGCCACTTTTTGGTTCCCTAAGGAACTTTTCAACTGACGGTTCTTTACGGACCCACTTCAATGAATATGTAAACTGAGAAGAACCTTTTTAAACATTATTGAAACTTCACATCACCTACCAATTACTGGTTAATACTATATACAATACTAATACTCTGCTATTAATTAATACATAATCCTTTTACGTTATGTGGAGCTTAAAATGGGTTCTTAACACTAGCGCATCTCATCCATTGACATCCCATCTACAACATCGCTCCAAAGAATCCAATTTGGCACCTTTATTTTTGAGTCATCCCACAATATGGGTGCTGAATGAACTCGCTAATTGGATTTTTGATTTTTTTTTTTTACAAGAAATCACAGGTTCTCCATTTTTAGATTTTTCTGCAAAATAATAATGACAGTTAGAGCTCCATCACACTGACGAAGGGGAATGTGACAGGGTGAAACATTTCAGTGTGACTGCTCTCAAGCTTAGACCTTCTAACATCACTTTGTCAACAGCTAATTACTGGGACTTTTCAGAGAATAATACAAAAAAAAGTACAAGGATCATAAAAACCTGTTTTCTTTGCTCATCTAATTTGTGTTACAGTGTAGACATTTTATTAAGGATGGAGAAAACAGTGATAGATGTTTTATAAAAGCCTCAATTACCAGCTTTTAACTTCTTTGCTTCCCTGAAGACTATGCAAACTGTTAAAACATATTTCATGTTGCTTAATTTGACAGTACCCTATTTCTGTATTTTCACCACTATATTTATGTAGTTCATTATGTAAAATGAATGTGTTGTGTATTAATTTATGCACCCACAGAGCACTTTATTAAGCACACCTTCTCGTTTCCACACTCACCATCCAGTTTAGTAGCTGCACTTACTATATAGGAGCACTTTGTACATGCTTCTCCACTTTGCGATCCTCCTGCAGTGGACAACCATGAAAGAATATGGGAAAGTGGACTAACAAAGTATGCAGTGAACAGATGGACTACAATGTATAATTGTAGAATGACAAGATGCCCCTATATGGTAAGTAAAACTGATAAAATGGACGATGAGTGCAGATACAAGGACGTGTACCTAACAGTAAAGTGCTCTGTGAGTAATGTTAATGCGGAAACATTAAGAAAGCACTTCTCAAACTGAACATTAAGTTGTTCATCCCCACATTTCTAAAGGGATTAGATATGAAATACACCACCTGCAAAAAAAGAAAGTCATACCAAAATATGTAATATGTCCAAAACAAGATCACCATAGCGCTAAAAAGATCAAATGGAACACCCAACAACCGTGCAAGAGCTGGTAGACCACCAAAACTGTCCCCATTAGATCTTTGAGGACTTCTTTGAAAGTAAAAACAGGCTCCACATTTCTGTCCATCCTTTTGATAAGAAGACAACTCAACAGCATGGAAGGATGTGAATGTGCGACTGTCGAAAAGCCCTTATTGAGAAAAGGCACATGAGCAAATCAAACACAGAGGCTGCTGGTACTCTTGGAGCAATGGACAGGCCACCCAGAATCAGTGGTGAGTATTACTGAAATTGTAAGAAACTGAAAATGGAGCCAGCTTCTAAGGCTGAACTTTGTATGGAAAATGATCCCTGCAGCTTTCTCTGAAAAAAAGCTGTAATAAAGGTGAAGAGTAAACACTGGACACTAAGTACTGAAAAATGGATATTATATTTGTTAGTCTAGCCATCCATGCAATATCCAGTCAAATGTTGTGAGTGTTTATTAATGGCACTTTTTTATGGAAAGACCCTTTTTAAGTTTTATAGTTCATTTATACTTAATCCTTACTAATTCAGGTTCTTCCACAATGTAAAGATTTCTCATTCAATACATACACCATATTGCCAAAAGTACTCACCCATCCAAATCACTGAATTCAAGTGTTCCAATCACTTTCATGGCCACATGTGTATTATACAAAGCACCTAGGCATGCAGACACCTGCTTCTACACACATTACAGAATGATTTGGGTCGCTCTCAGGAGCTCAGTGAATTCCAGTGTGGTATTGTGATAGGATGCCATCTGAGCAACAAGTCCAGTCATGAAATTCCACACTCAATTGTGAGTGGTATTATAACAAAGTAGAAGCGTCACAAAGTGGTAGGCCACGTACCATGACAGAGCGGGGTCAGCGGATGCTGAGGCACATAGTGCACAGAGGTTGCCAACCTTCTATAGAGTCAATCACTACAGACCTCCAAACTTCATGTGGCCTTCAGATTAGCTCAAAAACATGTAGAGAGCTTTATGGAATGGGTTTCCATGGCCGAGCAGCTGCATCCAAGCCTTACATCAGCAAGTGCAATGCAAAGCATCGAATGCAGTGGTGTGAAACACGCCACCACGGGTGCGGGGTTGCTTTTCCACAACTGAGCTCAACCCCTTAGTTCCTGTAAAAGGAATGCTTCAGCACACCAAGAGGTTCCCGACAATTTCATGCTCCCAACTTCGTGGGAATAGTTTGGGGATGGACACTTCCTGGTCCAACATGACTGCACACCAGTGTACAAACCAAGGTCCATAAAGACATGGATGAGCGAGTCCTGACCTCAACCTGATAGAACACCTTTGGGATGAATTAGAGTGGGGGCTGCGAGTCAGACCTTCTCGTCCAATCAGTCTGACCTCAAAATTCAAAATTCCCATAAACACATTCCTAAACCCAAAAGAGTTAAAGCTGCAAAGGTTCGGCTGACATCCTATTAAACCCTGAGGATTAAGAATGGGATGTCATATGCGTGTGAAGGCAGACAAGTGAATACTTTTGGCAGTATAGTGTAATTTTCTGAACTGCATGCACAAGAGACTGCTAGTTGTTTTAAAGGGATATCAAACAGCATCTTAATTGCATTCTTAGGTTAAATAGTGTCGGCTCAGTTGCTGGTAAAAATCTATGCTATCAGGATGAAACACATGAGTGCGAGAAGTCTCCAAGCGACCATCAAGAACTTTCTCCACGTCAGGAATCAAGTGTCTGATTGAATTCTATTTGCGTGCGTATGTGATGTCAGTTCAGGCACACATATTTTGCTAATGAAGTGAAGAAGAAGAAGAAGAAGTGTTGTGGAGCTGTGGGATGTTTAGCCTGTGGTGCAATGTGTACAGAGCTTCTCGATGTGCCTGTCGCTTTGACGTATCAGGGCAGAAGAAATCCACTTAATCTCCTCTTCTCCACTGAACTTTCTGGAGCGTCTTCCAGCTCCATACGCCATTCTGCCACCCACACAAATGGATTCGGGGAAGTTAATGTGTCTTAAGCAGCACTCTCACTCTCTCACTCAGCCTCTTGCTGTCTCCCGATTCCCGCACAGATTGTTGCGGGTCGGTGTAATGTAGAGTTTTCCGGCTCTGCGTAGTAATTGGATTTTATTAAAGCCAAAGAAAATGAAGTTGGCTTGGTGTAAGCTCTTAGGGATAGTCCTAGGCAAAGATGAATTGCCAGTAACAACATAATTCACTCTGAGACTGGCTGGGGGGGGAGGGAAATACACCCATTCAAGTTTAATCTAAATTGAGCGTATTGCACATTTTTCAATATGTACTTTCCTTAGGTTCAATCGGCCCACCCAACAACAGGCAAACTTTTAACCACAGTCACGTAAAACTCCACTGGCTGTCGCTGTAAAACTGAGTCTGTCTTGAAAATATGCTCACCCATATGGCTCTGCCGTCTTCAATCTGTGGCAGAGCTGAACTTGAACAACATAAAGAAGCAGTCGTGCATTAGGCTTCAGTATAGCTTATTATTTGTCCATTAAAACATAGAAAAGCATCAGGCTCAACAGTCTGCGTTTCACAGAGGACCGTTTTAGCACTTCGTCTAAAAAAACAGCCTAAAGTGAAAGCTATGCATGAATGTTCTACATTCCACCAACCTCCAGGAACCACAGCAATGCAGTTAGAGTCCTTCGACTAAAACACCAAACCCAAACCCGCCCCATTCACATACACCCCTACAGAGAAGCATCACTGAGATTTCTGCATCTCTGCATGGTCAAACAATGTTCCTCTTGATTGCTCGGTGCTCAGCCTTTCCTTGATGCAATCACTGGACCCGCTGATTAGGTGAAGCTGTCTAGTGTGGAACAACTAACAAATGAAACTTGGCACAACTTCAAAATCACAGGCCTTTGAAGCTTTTGTTAGTTAGTCACCATCTAGATTTGCGTATGTGCTTTACAGTATTAGAACGTAACGTGTCAGTACAAAGGAAAAGTAGTTCCCCACACCAAGGGAGTTACCACGGTTAACCACAAGACACCAAATAAACCAAGTAAGAAAATAAAAGTATGCTGAAGAATATTCTGTGCAAACAGTGTGTCCTTCCTTTTTACATTCTCGCTCTCCTCAAATGGCTTTTCCAAAGAGCAGATGCCGCCCTCTAGAGGATGATCTGGTTTTTGAAGCTCCTGTTGAGATCTTTGTGAGGAAGCACGATCGAGTTTCGAATGATGACCTCTGATGGAATGTTCACATTGCAACCTAGGAGAACAAATAACAAGCACATATAAAACATATATACTTCATACATGCAGATTATTGATAGACACTTAGCTAATTCTCTACTACAGTGGTCGCCACCTGTGCTCTTGGAGATCTACCTTCCTACAGACCTCAGCTCCAACCATAACTGATCAATCTCGATTTTGCGGCCAGAAGTCCTTGATTAGCTGCATGAGGTGTGATAGACTTGGTTTTGGAATAAACCATGCAGGACGGTAGATCTCCATTAGGGGGTTGGTGAACACTGAATATCTAACATCAACTGTACCCTAGAAGAGCACTGTATCTGCATGTATAGAAACTGACTAAAAGCAATGGCTCCATCTACTGGGCAGACATCCTGTATTACAGCTGATTGAGATTACTATATTATGTTTGGATATAGGTTTAGGGCCGGGGTCTCAACTCTCCTCCTAGAGGTCTGCTTTAGTTTCAACCTGCAAATAACCGCGCTTATCACTGTGCTGAAAACACTAACGTATCTAGTCCAGTCAATCAAATCCTGTGTTCTACAGGATGTTCATGATCACTGTGTTCGTTATAAATGACATGCACAGAAATACTTAAAGTTACTACAACACAATAACAGCCATTGTGATCAGTCATATCAGTCAGTGACTCTAATTCAATTGATCCAACTAACTGTATTCTATATGATATTGTTAATTAGCTGAAAGTATTAGCTGCATACCCAAGATAGTGATAGAGGGAGTCAAACCCCCATCCCTGAAGAGGGTCTCACTGTCAATTTTAGCATAGGGGTCATTGGGGTTTGGATCACTTGGGGTCCCCTCCACTCTGGCCCACTTTCCGATTGTGCTGTCCCACCCAACGATGCTGTTCAACACACAGCAGTGATCCTGCAACAGAGATCAACAAGAATGATGTGTAAGTCATTTATACTTTTAAAGTTAACACCTACTAACATCACACATGTTCTTCATTCACTTCATTCACTTCATTCACTAGGCACCAGCCTAATAGACATATATGTGCAACAGTGTATGGACACCCTCTTGATTGGGTTCAGGTGTCCATTACTAACAGGTGTATACAATCAACCATATAGCCATGATCATAGAGTTTAGATTCCGTTCCGTTATCCACATTAACAAAATGACAGGACATTATGGGGTGTTTTCCTCCACTACAGTTATGCAAAGAAACTTTACATCATGTAGGCTTCCGGGATGAGGAGCTGCATCAAAGCCGGACAGATTTAATCAATTTTTCTTAACTTTGCAGAATCTGTTATTGCTTCCTAAGTGATATGAATTTAGTTTGCATGGCAAAGCAGCAGAACATGAGCCTAAAATCACAATGTGTCCACAAGAGTGGTTGAAAGCAGTAGAAATGATGAATTATGCTATTATCTAGCAGTGTGACGTATGAATCTGGGTTTTGCAGATGCCAGAAGAATTCTATGTACCAGAGTGCATACGAATGCCAAGAGAAAAGTTTGATGGAGGAGGCATAATGGCTTGGGCCTGTTATTCAGGGTTGAGTTCCAGTAAAGGGTGATGTTCATGCTACAGACATGAGGGAGGTCCATATAGACACAGTTTGACTGTTTGGTGTGCACAGAGCCTTAACCTCACCGGACCATCCGATTGAGAGGCAGAGCTTCTTGTCCAGGACGAGTGCCAGACCTCACAACAGCTGGAGGATCACAGAAAGGCGGCGCGTCCATATTATTGCCCATGGTGTTAGAATGAGAGCAAGCTCATATAGGTGTGATGGGTACACTACAATTACTGTCTGCACCACAACTGTTTATTCAACTCCCATCTCCATCATACATCATCCATTAGTTAATGACTACTGCTGTTGACTAGTAGAGTGTGTAGTGCTGGTATCAGGCATAGAGGTGTTGCTGGGGTTTTTGCCCATCAGCATCAGATGTGACTAGTGTCTAATAAAGTGGCCAGCCAATGCAGTGGTTTTAGGCCAACACAGAAGTACTTCTACTTTATGCCTTGACTACCTGAGAACACAGTGAAACCTATGGAAATGTTGTACTGGAATGGAAACATCATCAGTGGTGAAGCAGACAACCTTTATAAGGCTTTCGCTTACTATTCATTTAACGAAATCACTTAACTGTACCTGCAGTGTAGCTCCATGTAAGACGATGGATTCCCTCAGTCGAACTCCTGCCCCAATTGTCACTCCTTTCCCTATCGAGACATTAGGACCCAGCTAAAGGAAAATTAACACACAATCATGCAGTCAGGAAAAGTATTACTTTCTAGTGGTTGAGAAGATAAGATATGTAATATGATATTCTTACCACAGCGGTGGGTTCAATACTAGCTGTTGGATGGATGTATACATCTCCTGGGGGTGGACAATAAGTACATACAAAAAGATATTCAAATATATTGTGGATATTTAGCTGTGTAATAACCATTTAATAATAATAATAATAATAGTAATATTAATAATAATAGCTGTTGTTGTTGTTTATAACAATAACACAACTATTTTTATAATTAATAATAAAATAATTATTTTTATAATAAAAAATAACACCATGTTTATAATAATCATTGTGTACTATCATTATTAAATATTTAAGTTATTATTAAATTATTATCATATATTAAATAGAATAACTAGTATTTTTTTAGGGATGCACCAAAGGTTTTGAAAAAACTAACAATTCTGAAAAGATTCAGAGCCGAAGATGTCAGCATCAAACTGGAAGATATAAATGAGAATTGACAAAATCTGTTTAATTATTATTACTATTATTATTAATATTAGTACTAGTAGTAGCAGTAGTGGTAACAGTAGTGGTACCTATTATTTTTGGTCCTCCTTGGTTTGCGGCCAGTCTTTCTGGATGGGTCTCATGATAACGACTCAGGTACAACCGACTGGCATATATTGCGGACCTGTAAATGAAATTAGATCCCATAATTAGTTACATAATTACATTTAAAGTTGAGTTAAAAGAGATAAAGGAAGAGAGAAATGGAATGTCTTAGAGGATAAGAATGTCTGTCTGTTTTCCTCCCATACCCTGCAGATTTGATCTGGCTCCAGAAGTGCTGTGTTTTGTAGACGTAGAGTTGTTTCTGTCCTGCTAGCCTTGTAAAGATGTCCTGCTCCAAACGGATCACTTCTGACATCAGCCTTCCGCATGGAGGATCCTCTCTGCGCAAACAGATCAAAACACTTTCAAGTCTGATTCAGGATCAGAATTCATCCCACACTGGCACAAGGACACATCACTGGATCACTGATCTCCAAACTTACAACTTCGTAAGATATGGAAGATTTTCTAAAATATCTGCATGATGCAGACTGAGAGTCATTCAGAGTGCTCTGGTGTGAAAGTGTTCCTTGCTGAGAATGCAGTGATGAGGCACATGGTGGTGATGATTTCTGTGAGGGAGATTTCAGAAGCATTAAAAGCTTAGACGTCTGGTTCCTGCCATCACAAGAATTCTGACCCTCTGTGTTTCTCTAGAATGGGGCATTTCACACCAGACCACTCTGAATGACTTTGTTTACCCTTACAATTTAACTATGCAGAACATTTGAGAGATGAAAGGAATTAATGTTATGCTAATATGTTAATGTAAAAAATTAGCCTGATGAAATGTGAAACAATATGTTTGCAATTACCATAGGTATACAATATCTACAGCTCTGTGCAACAGTCAAAGGTCACCCTTCATTTACTGAATATCCATACAAATTAGCCATTAAAGGAGCAATATGTGAAATCTTAGTCATGTTTCTTATAGACTGGTAAGAATTGAAGTGGGAAAGGGGTGGGGCTATGCATTTTCTGGTGATGTGTTGCCCCCTATTGTTTGATGTATGAATCTGACAGGTTGCATCACCTTACAGATTCCTCCTTTAAGTGTTTCAGAGGAAATTACATAGAAGTTAATGCACCTGCATAAGAAAGGGGGGAAATAGGTGAAGTTTCCACAGCTGTAGATTAAAATGATCCATGTAAAGGATCATCATGGAAGACCTGGTAGACCACTAACACTCTGAGAGAGATCTGAACACTTCCACAGGTATTTCTGTCTATCTGTCCACTGCAAGAAGACAACTCAACACTATGGGACTGAAAGGATGTGCTGCTGTCAAAAGAGCTGTTATTGAGAAACAGGAAATATGTGAGTCACACTAAGAATTTGCTGGTGTTCCCAAAACAAACCAGCCAAACCAAACCTGCCCCAACCAGTCCAGACCTCAACCCCACTGAGTGTGTCTGGTATTGCTAGCCTTTAGTAACGAAGGTGTACACACTAAATACTAGAAGAGTGATATTATATTTAGTTATTGAGGGTTCTGAGTACTTTTCTGTTTGTCCTGCTTTTCCTTTTAGTCTCAGAAAGGAAGAACTTGTACTCAATTGTAACTTTAACAGGTACTTAAACGGTCTTTGACTTTTGCACAGTCCCTGGAGTCTTTCAGGTGATGTTTTACCGTAGTCCCCAGAATGATTCCGCAGTGGGAGCCTTCGCGCTGGCGGTGGAATCGGAGCATGTCTTGCAAAGGAAATTCAGAGCACACATCGGCGTTCATCAGGAAGAATGCAGCTGGCCCTCCGGACAAGATCTGGTCTCAGAAATGATAAATCCCACCCCCTGTGCCTAAGGCAGCAAACTCCTGCAGGTATCTGCACATAAGTCATCAAAAGATATCAAGATGGAGGGGATTAACACAAAGACTGCTTGTTTGTCTGTCTGGTTGATGCTTATCTTTTATTTTACCTGAACAGAAGCCAAACAGATCTATCAGAGTCTAAACAGAACTAATCTAAATGGAATCTTTTTACCAAGAGCACCTGAGTTAAACCAAAGTCACAGGCCAGGACAAATTAATAATCACAAATGATACTTTTGTTAGACACTGTTAATACAGAGCAATAAATCACAGTTTTATTAGAATATCACAGTATCAACATAATACTAGAGCTCTCACTATTAGTTACATCATTACCTGAATGATCTAATGATTGGCAATAACTTGAATGATCTTTTTAGTTATATATATTTTATTTATCCTCTTATTTATGGCAAACAATAAATTTGTTTTAGTAATAGCAATGGTTCTGTTTAGAACCATGAGTATAAATAATTCAATTATTAAAATTAGAATTTGCATAGTGTGTGGAGAATGTGTTGCATATGATTCTATATAGAACCTTCCAAAACAAAAGTTCTTGTATTATAATAATGCAACAATAGAAGAACCTTTTAGTGCTATATAGAATCATATACAGTACATTCATAACATTAATAACACAGTGGAGTATTGTAGTATAAATACATACAGATAATTCTGCATTCCTACCTTATGGAGATTTTAAATTCCTGCTGGGCTGAAGCTAAGAAACGGTTAAGCTCCTCATTGGGCTGGTAAAACCCTATCAGGATGATCTCTTTCATATCAGGAACCTGTTGGAGAAGAAAGCCCCACTCACTGTACAGTTCAGGTCAGTACTGCATCGTATTCGTACAACACTATAAAACGTGAAGGCAGAATGTAGCCATGCAGGCCAATACTACTGAACACTGTTATTCTCTTACCTTGGCACAAGCTTCTATGTGATGTTGCAGCATAGGGACACCAGCCACAGGAAACAGAGGTTTGGGCACCTCGAAGGATAAGGGGCGGAAGCGAGTTCCTGGTAAAGATAAAATCAACATTTGGTTTATAGTTCATTTCTGTTTAGACCCTGAACAGTAAGAGGTTTAGCAGCCATAAATCTAAATCTATGTAGGGTGGATTAAAGTATACTGATTACATGGCATTATAGGGCAGTGTGTCCGTGTCTTACAGTTTTCTAATATCCACTTCCTGCCTCCAACAGTCCACTTCGTTAAGAACATCTCCACTTAAAATATAGGTGCACTTTAGTTCAGTTACCGACTGTAGTCCATCTGTTTCTCTGTATACTTTGTTAGTCCCCCTTTCTCTGTTCTTTAATGGACAGGACCCCCACTGGACCACCACAGAACAAGTATAATGTGGGTGGTGAATCATTCTCAGCACAAACATGGTGCTGGTGTGAGTGGATCAGACACAGCAGTGCTGCTGGAGTTTATACACCACTCAGTGTCACTGCTGGACTGAGAATCGTCCACAAACCACAACTGTCCAGCCAACAGCATCCTGTGTTCAGCATCCTGTTCCTGAAGATCTTTGGCTTATCAAGTGTGGCGGAAACATGCATGAAGGGCACTGTAAGGCAAAGCAGTGCCTAATTTTTTTTTTCTTTGTCTTCGAATTTATCACTAGTTTAGCCATATCAGAATAACCAAACCTCTCTGAATAACTTGGTTTAATGCCAATGATTTAATAATGTTGACATCTCTAAAAAAGGACAGTGTCCTTTGGCTTTGCCTATAAGGACCAAAATCTCAGAAAGTTATGTAACATCTACCTTAAAGGGGAATCCCACCCAATTTCCTAAATTTCTGAACACTTCCTGGAGATGTAAACAGAGTCAATCCGGGTGCTCAGATGGGAAGTCTTTTTTTGCAGAGAAACATACAGGCGCTAATTTATTTACAGTGGTGGTGATGGGAACCAGGCGCTGTTGTGTCTACAACACAAATATAGTCATTTTATTGACTATTAAAACCACCACTTAACTTACTCCTGTATTATTTGGGATCTATGTTGCCTTATCATGCCTTGGATGTATCCCTGCACCACGAATGCGTTGAGGTAAATGGATTAAAATAGTGATTTTTAGCCAAAATCTTATTATCAGATAACTATCATGAGATAATGTGTAACCACTTCGTGTAATGACTTTCGTTGAGAGAGATTTCAGTAGCATTGAACTCTTCACACGTCTGGTTCCCATCACCACCACTGTGAACTATTCTGACTCGAGAAGTTTCACTAGATTAAAGCATTTCACTTTAAACCACTGCATATGACCCTGTTTACATTACAACAGTTTAATTATGTAGTATTATTTTTAAAAGTCGGTGGAGTTTCCCTTTAATGTTAACAGGTGCCGTTTACGCTGCGTTACTGTCAGACTGCCTGTAGTTTACTGATAAGAGCACTGCTACAGAGGAAGCTGGGAATGTCACTTTAATATTCCGGAAATTTCCTCAAATAGTGTCATGACAGTCATTCATTCATTCATTCACAGCGCCACGTCATCGCTAAGCGGTCAGTTATGAGGTTAAATGATCCGAATCTCTCCGAGTATCAATACTTCACCGATACTCCGGGTGTAAACACAGAGCCCGGCGCTCACGAAGGAAACACCTCACCTTTCTGAGGACCCCCAATGAGGACGACCGCTTTCAACATCTTCAGATTAGTTCCAGTCAGAATCACAGAAAGATCCCAAATAATGACACGGTTATCAAGACTGCTCCCTCTCTCTGTCTGCCTTCGAGAAAGAGAACCTGTCCGCAGTCGTGTTAAATCTCAGGCACTGTTTATAAGTCCTGTTTTAGTTTAACCATTAGATTTTATAAACGCCAGTCTCTGAGTTATTGACACTGCAACACCATCGTATCCAGTAAGTCCACTAAGGCGGAAGTTTGCGTACTACAGTATCTCCCCATCACTGCGGTTGAGTCCCAAATGTCTTCCTAGAGGACCTCTAGTGCACTATTTGTTGGTCCTGGATTTCGGCGCATGTGCAGTGCACTGTGTAGGGAGTAGGGTGGCGATTGAGATTGAGCCGGTACTACCGCCTTTAAACCCGCCCACAGAGACTTCCGTGAGAGTCACCGCCCTCTGCTGGAATCTGGAAAAGCTTGATGGTGAGAGAAAAAGCCTGACCACCTGTTTTTATAGAGCACATTTATGGGTATAATCCCAAAATTAACCGACACAATTACACTTCAGAAACACAGAACATACTAGTTAGCATATCCCTATGATAGCTTAGCGCAAACTGAGACTAGAGGCACGTAAACAAAACCTTAGTTTAAAAAATTGTATTAGTGAATTAACTGAATTAAACACCTTACTGTGTATTCTAGTTACAACCGAGGCAAAAAAAAAAAACATGGAGCTGTATCCCTGTAAAGCACCCCAATGAAAGAACACTTGTTTCTGCCTAGGCTAATAAGTGGAGCCATGCTAGCTCTGTGATTCCACAAGATGGCAGACCTAATCTTACATTCAGCGATAGTCTTGCTGTGTTGTTTCCAGATCATGAGATCAAATAAGCATTCTCACTGTAACTGGCAGTTCATCATAAATCCTGCTTTTTAAATATAAACAGTTCATAAGTAAAGCATGACATTTCTAAGTTGCCAGGCTATATAAGCTTGCCATGTGGTCTAAAGTCCTTGCAAACATTAATCCAGTCCAAAACATTACAGTTTATCTTATTCCAGAGGCGGAAAAGATCTGTATCCAGATAGTAGCCCAGACTGGTGCTCGAGCTGGGGCTGGGAGGGGGGTTGGATTTGATCCAAGGAGTTCAGGAGTTGAACATATATGGCGCTGGTGCTAGTAAACACTTTCCCCCTTACATTAATGGCACATGCAGGAGCTCATTCTCCTTCATGGACGTCTCCACGGCTCCGGCACTAGGAGCGTATGCTGGTTTTGAAGCAAGAAGTTCCCACACTAATTCGCCATCCCACCTCTATTAATTGTTTTTGGTTGACCAGTGTAAAACAGCTAGGCAGTTAGCTTCCCCCTTACATTAATGGCGGGTAGCCATATTGCATACCCCGCCCATCAAGTATGTGTATACTCCTCCCATTCTCCTCACTGGACTCCAACCATGATGGCACTTGTAGGCAGAAAGGCCCCCTCTAATGATGTTTGTAAACACTTTTCCCCATGCTAATGTATTTTAATAGAATGCTAGACACAGGGATGATGCTCCTAAACTTCAGCACGCACAGGGATATTCTCTTTATCTATCTCCTCCCACCTCTATTATTTGTTTTAATGGTCTGGAGTGTCTAAAAGCAGAGCCCAGCAGTTACTCACTGTATTGTGATGAGGAGTTTGTCATTGTCTAGCATTTCCCTCTAATGATTTTTGTCTTAGGATGCAATTTGTTTACTGGAGAGAATTTAAAGGCCAGAAAATACGCTTCTAAATCAGTTACATCATTGCAAATCTCTTTTTGGGACAAACTATATTTTTATTTTACTGCATTTTGGGTCACTGAAACATGTGCACTTGGTAGAAAATCCCATTTCCCATGTGTCAGGCCTCACTGTAGGAACCATGAAACACATTACTGGTCACCAATGGATATTCTTCATGTTTTAGCACATATTTTCACTGTCCAATGAAAAACATGGATTTCCATCATCAGCGTTTTTTTCCTTTTTTGCATTATTTGATCAGAACAGCTACACTGTGTGAAAAGTTGATGATTTATGGACCAACAGAAATGGCCCAAAAATGCTTGGCCAAAGTCTGGTTCCACTGGCTTACATTACAACTAAACGAGATTTTTTCCATCTCCTGTAAAACTGGCTTTTTTGGAGATACTTGTTTTTCTTTGGACTGCGGCGATATGAAAATATCCAGTTCTGCACAGTAAAATTAATGACAAAAACTCATCAATGTGACTTTCTTTTAGGACATCAATTTCTGAGTGGTCATCTTTAAGACAACACAGTGAAACATCAATATTTTAGCACCACTGCAGCTTTGAAATACTCAACACACCTTACAGCTGCAGGCCATTGAAATATGTGCACTTGAAAGCAGCTTTAATGTAAACAGGCAGTAGAAAAAACAGCAGTCTCTCTTTTTGGGCCTCATTATGAAAACATGGAGACATATTAAAAATATAACCATGACTTAAACATGTTATAGCAGGTGCCAGGAGCTGTCATAAGCTGTAATAACACATTGTGTTCAGTAATACACTCATCATAAAAAAGATAGTTGCACTTTGAAGGAAGTGTGGGATTGTAGCACTACTGGGAAGGAAGATAAAGGTTACCAGGAACAATAAATGATGATACATTTAGACTGATATGGGCGATATTTATTGAGCTACACATACAGAAGTAGTGTCTCCCAGTATGCCATCAGGCCACCATGTTTCTTAATATAACATGCATCTCAGCATGGGGTTGTAGAGGTTCCTAATGGTGTCCTGTTGGTTGATTCCTTTGTGCAACTAGTTTTTGACAATGAGTGTATAACCATGACATGCCATGTGCTGTCATAAGCTGTAATGACAAATTACATAACAGTGTTCCAGTACGTGCCTGTGATGATGGCTTATGTCAACATGCTAATTTTAGTGTACTATAACGAGCCACCATGACATCCAACATTATGTAATCGGTCATCACAGTTAAAGGAGCCATTTATCAAATGATGCAACCTGTCAAATTCAAGCAACGCATCACCAGAACATTGTGGTGTCCACTCCTAACATAAGAAATAAGGAAAAGCACAGCCACTCCTGCTCCCTCTTTAGTCTTTACCAGTCTAGAAGAAACGTGGTGAGTTCAGCATCACACTTCATCCCTTTACTCACCAAGAGAGTCTCCAGCGATGGAAAGCGAATATTACCCCTTGTTTCACCTCTGTCCGCCATGGCATGTTCAAGGTAATGTTATGTCAGCGTTAGCAGGGTCCAAGTAAAGTGTTATCTGAGGTAAATCTTATAACTTCTCACTCTCCAGCCTGTACCTGAATTTCAAACCTTGGTACATGAGATCCACTCCTAACTGCCTAACCCACCCATGTTTAAGAGTGTGCTTCTCTCCTCACTGTTGACAGTTGAGTTGAAAATGAGTTTATAGGTTTGACAGAAGCTCACACTGCAGTAGCTGTTGGTTGTTTATTAGTGTGTTCTGTTTGCAGCGCTCCCAGAGGCCGCCAAGGCTCTGCTTCTTATTAACACTTGAGCGAATGCAGAAGTCTACGGCATGCTGGATATGTATACAGATGTTGTCCTCTGTTTTAAAAGGAACGTGGCTCTGTCTGTAGCGCCGATGATCTCAGCTGAAGGTCATTTAAACCTAAAGATGAGGGGATCTTGTTGAATTCTATGTTTTAGGGGTAGAAGAACTGAAGTATCAAATATATAAAAGGAATAATTTGATGAAACCAAATCACACAATCCACATTTTCCCTGGAAGAGATAAGCCGAGTCATGTTTGGTGTCCACATTGTGCTTCGTTAGTTTTGCACTGGAGCTAGGAGGGCAATGTAGCGAACTAATGACAGATGTTTGTTAGTTAAAATGTATACAATGGAAAAGATTGCACTTAATTATAGGTTACACAAACAGAACATCAACTAATTGACTGCACTCATACATACTTTGAATGCCACTTGGCAAGATTATGAATGTAGATTTTAGCCTGTCTAGGAACTCTGGGGTACATGCCAAAGAAAACAAAAGCCTGGTACATGAGATCTGCTCTCCAGTTAAGAGTGCAATGGACACACTTGTCCAGAAAAAGGTTGCTTACGCACCAGTTTTGCAATATTTTGGTTTCCAAGCAAACAAACAAAAACAACCACTTGATTGTCATAATCATAAATGATAAAGTGATATTAGAATCTAGCTCATATGGTCAAAATTTGGCAATTATTATTACAGCCAGGCAAAATGTAGACTCTAAAGCTTGTGTGTGGTACCTCATAACTGAATCATAATCATACAATTTATGAAATAATGTTGCAGATATTAAGTAACTGTTTGTTTAAATTAAATTATCAGATTTTTTTTCTATGAAAAATACCCCAAGCCATTTCTAATGCCCTGGGACTCCAGTGAACCACAGCTGGCAACTTGGCACAGTGGTAAATCTTCCCAGAAGTGGCCAGCCTATCAAAATTCCTCATCCAGCGACAACTCATCCAGGAAGTCACACAGGAGCCCAGACAAGCATCTAAGGAACTTCAGGCTTTGCTTATCCCAAATAAGGTCATCATTCATGATAACAGCATCAGATAGAAACTGGGCAAAAACTGACCACTAACCAAAAAGGCTGATCTCACATTTGCCGTAAAACACATTGATGACCTTCAAACATTTTGGTCTTCAAACCAGGTTAAAAAAGCATTCCACAATAAGAACATTACACCAGTAGTCAAACATGGTGGTGGTAGTGTGATGATGTTTCAGGACCAGAGCGAATTGTCTTAATTTGATGGAACTGTAAAGTCTGCTCTCTACCAGAAAACTTTGGAGTAGCCTTGGCAACAGTCAGACTTGAACTTGACAGGTCTTTAAACAGGCAGTTCAAGGCCGTAAGTGTGGCTACATTAAAGCAACTCTGCAAAAAACGAATGAACAAATATTTCTCCACAGTGAAAGGAAGGCCTGCACTTTGTTTTTGTTTGTGTGATGAATATGCAAACATAGAGGAAACTTTAATACAGCAGTTGACATTTTAACAGTTTGTCTACCATAGATATCAATGCATAGACATTGCATAGACTGTTTCTGCCCATTGCTACTATATGTCAAGGTGTTACTGCCAGTATGCTAGTCATGTTTCAAGTTACTTCTAATGGTGATATTTATAATCACTGCAGAAGAGATGTGTGCATCAGTGTTAGGTTTATATGAACTTTAATCCTGACACTCTGGGCTGACCTCTGTCAAAGTCCTACAGCTAAGTGGTCACTGCAAAGCATGAACTTTAATCCTGACACTCTGGGCTGACCTCTGTCAAAGTCCTACAGCTAAGTGGTCACTGCAAAGCATGAAGGATTCATTGGTGGAAAATTTTCCTTCTTCAAGCTGCTTCCCACTGCCTCTGTAGCTCCTCCTCTTTGGGGAAACCTTAACAGGGTTAAAAAGTCAGCTAGCCAGCTAACTACAGCATGCTCTCTTATCAAGCTTCAGCTTTTATAGTCAGATATCTTCATCCCTAACTGTCCTAACATTGATATTCCATATTTCAGAAGAGATGTGCCCCATGTATACAGTATCACCTCTATAAGGAACGGCCTTTATAATGTGTTGTCACACAGTACACGTCCAGAAGGCCTGGTGTCACTCCAAGTCCACCCCTACCGCACAATCTGCAGGAACTGTGTGAGAATATTCAAGCTCCATGGGGTGGATTATCACAGGACACCATTACGAACCTCTGCAACTCTGTGCCGAGATGTCTGGCATGTTGCGTTAGCAAACATTGGGGCCTGAGCCATACTGAGACACTACTCTATGTGTAGCTCAATAAATACTCTGCATATCAGTCTAAACTTACCATCATTTATTGTTCCTGGAAATCTTTATCTTCCTTACCAATAGCACTGCAACCCCACACCTTCTTCTGCTATTATAGTGAAACTATTCTGTTGTTGATGAGTGTCAATAATCTTATTATATGTTGAAGACTTAGATATTAATAGGATTATCTTCATGAATTATTTCTCTCCTGTTTCTAAAGGGACGCAGGCACCCTTTTTTCTACTCTAGTGTATTGAAAGGTAAGACAAGTTGCACAGACCATCATTGCATCTGTAAGCAAGTGTCACGCCTGCTGGCTTCTCTCTCATCCCTATTCTCCCGGACTGCGTTTCCCATAATCCACCACTCGAGGACGTCACTGTCACATGTCCACCATCTCCCAATCCCGTTCCGTCTCTCAGGTCCAAGTCTCCAGAATATTGATTTCACCTGTAGCTGAGTAGCCTGTTTGTACAAATACCCCTCTCTCCCACTGACCCGTTGTGAAGTATTACTACATTGTGCGTACTGAGCGGGTTCCTCTCTGTTGTTGTTCTTGTTTGCTTCCCTGGTTTGACTCCATTTTGACTTTCTGGTTTACTCTTTTGTCTTTCCCCTTGGATACTGTTGCTGGTCTCCTCGTTTCCTCTCTCTGATTCAGTCCTTGCCCTCTTGGTTATGTCCGCTTGTACCTTGTGGCTGCTGTGTTGTGTGCTACGAGTCTGTGTAATAAACCTAGCTTTGCTTTTAGCTCAGCGCGCGTCACAGTCTGTCTGTCTGTCTGTCTGTCCTCACAGCAAGTCTATTTGATAGCATCCGACAACTTGAAGAGGTTTGAGGCGAGTGTGCAAAGATTTCGGTTTCCAGCTTTTTATGATGCTATTAATTTTGGGCTTTTATCTTTCATTTCTTGTTAGCTGAAGTAGCCTCTTAGCTCAAGTGCAAACCTAAAGGATTCAACTTCAAACACTAAACATATCTTGTTGATCGACTTCATTTGTTACATGCTGCCATATTCAGTATACTTCGTTTCAGGCCGTGGTTGCGGTCTCAGTGCTGAATGTGGGCCGAGCGCCAAGTGATCGTAAAGCCCCAGAGAAGCAAAGGATCACTGCAGCATCTGAGAAAGAATGCGAAAGGAAGAGATGGATCAATATGGATTAATATGCACATTAACTCTCATTTTCTGAGTGTTAGCCAGATATAAATTTCCATGAGGGCTGGAAAATCAAATATGTATCTTGGTAAGGCCCCCTAAAATGAGAAACATTTGCAGCCTCCAAAGCAAACAAACACTCGAACGCACGTGCATGCAAGCACACATTCATGCATAGTGTTAGTAATTGGGCCTGCAGGCTTCTCTAATCAGATGTAACAGGTTAACAGGCTCCCCCGGGCCTCTGTCCTGTTCTGGAACATTCCTGCCATGCTTTGTGCAGTCAGTTGCTCTTCATTTTCCCTGCTTTTCTCCAGCCCAGGGAGCTGCCTATTAACCATGACGATCAGTCAGCGATGGGTTGGCTCTAATGATAGCACATTTTAAATCTTTGCAGATAGAACCTTTTTAAAGCCTTGGTGTGATGTCTGGAACAGCAGTAAATGTCACTCGTCTATTTCATATGGAGCTTTAAAAGCTGAAGGAGTAGGAGATGTCTTATTGGTGTCTTCTGTTTTAAAGCAATCCAAATGGTAGGTTAATGAGAACGTAGTTATAGGTAGAGCCTATTTGTCTTTGGGGTAGGAGCATTAATAGTACGATCATTCAGACAAGAATGCACTGCATCGGGGTCATGGCTAATGTACAGTCTAAGGCTTTGCTTTATATAGCACGAGTCTGTTTGAAACTATGTTACATACTGAACACCTCATAGTAATAGTACTTGTGTATGCTCAGATCCCTGGCCAAGATAGATGCTCGCTCTCTGGAGTGGCTCTGCCTAAAAGCCTGAGGAAAATGTGCATTGTGTGACAGTGAAAAATGAGACACACGCCGTCTGTTTGCTCCTAATATGTCTGGATAATGTTCCTCCAGCTAGACGCAAAGATACTCGGAAAAAAAGAGAACTGAACTGGGTAAAGCGTTTACCAAGGAGGCTGTGGGGATGGTGGTGTTAATGACTGCAGTGCTTCTGGCAAAAGTTTCATGTTCATCTGGTTCTTAACCCACCTTAATCACACCCAGCTAGGCAACCAGTTCAGGCAGTTTAGAAGAGCTGGTAATACCATGTGCAAGGAGAGAGTAAATGTCCAGAAACAGCTGTAATAAAATACAGTTAAACTGATAAATATACACGCATAGTCAAAAGAGTAGTTAAAATAGTTTCACCCAGAATGAATCAACTGACCGAGTTGAAACTTGGTAGGTTGGGAGACATGCAAATGGTTCACGGTTTGCTCTTGACCGTGCATGTGACATTAAGTAAAAGACGGACCTTATTGCTGCACCTGACTGACCCAACAGCCAAGATTGGAGACATTCAGCAAGCAGTGATGCCCTACATGAGTCATTCCAGCATCACTGGCAGATGACTGCACAACGCAAGACTACATGCACACAGACTGTTATGACGGCTAACCTTAACGCCACGTCAACGCCACCAAAGACTGCAATGGGGAGTTGTGCTGGACTGTCAGAGTGACTTGGAATGGCAGAATGACAAGTCCCTTTTTCCCTTGGTGGAGACGATTAACGAATGACCGGTTTGTGGTCATGCTTTACATGTCTAGAAGGCCTGGTGTCACTCCACCACCAAGCCTACTGCAAAATCAGAACTGTAGTAGAATATTCAAACTGCATGGGACGGATTAATGCAGGACTTCATTAGGAATAAGAAGTCTGTCATGTTGTATTAAGATATTAATATTGCTAGGGCTGTACCCGACTCAGAATTTTGTCAGTTCGCCCGTCCTGGCCGGCAATTCGACTATTCGTTCATGTTTTTTTTACTCCATGTACATTATCTAGTAATCAGTACATCAATTTGCATACGTTTCAGATCTGATGTCCTCCTCATTTAGAAAGTCAGCAGAGTCACAGGAACATATTTCTGAACTACTTAAAGAATGATGATCGAAACCTTTAGTTACAGGATACAGCGCCGGGGAGGCGCGTATTTATGCTAAACGTTAGCGCTTATATCATTAGGATTTCACTGAGAAGCTTCTTCTCGTAACGAATGTAGTCATAGCATCCATATTTAAATTATTTATAGGGTATTATTACACGCGCTGAAATCATTATTTCTCATTTAGCAGCAGGCGTATTAAGTGACTGTACTCATCCTTAAATAAAGATAATCTCAGCTGTAGACTAATATATATAAATATCTGTAATTTAGGATCTAAAATAATGGAGTTATTATGAAACAAACGTCTCTGCTCCATTTTTCCCTCGCCGCAAACAGCCGTTATGTCTAAACCGAAAGTGAGCTCCCTCGTTTGGATTGTCACATTTGCAGTGTTGGATGTCTGACTGAATGAAGAGCAGAGTTAGCTTTAGTTTGTTCGGATTCTCTTCTTCAAAAGCTCCTCCAGACTTTCTCTGAGACATCGCTCCACCCGTGTTTTAGCTTTACAGCTTTACCTTCCTTGCGTCATAGCCCAGCTAGAACTTAAATATATATTTATTATTCCCCTTTGATAATTATTAAAATGTCTTTTTACATTCTTAAAGTTCTTGTGCATTTTTGTAAGCTTTAGTCTGTTTTACGAAGAAGAAAAAAGGGTCACTATTGTCAGTCGACTTGAAGGGTCTCAGTCGACTTAAAGGGTCTCGGACTGACTATTCGACTCGTCGACTTCTAGATGGCAGCCCTAAATATTACCCATATCAGTCTTAATTGTATTGTTTCTGGTAACCTGTATTTTTCTTCCCAAGAGCATTGTAAATCGACGCTTCCATCTGAGTGCAAGTATTCTTTGACGATGAGTGAATTTACAAAAATATGAGTAGAATAAATTACAATAACATGCAGTATGCATTTTATTTCATTTCATTTCCAAAGAGCCAACAAATACAAGTTACTTATTTTTAATTTTTTCATCAAAGCTTAGAGACCATCACTGTCCAAAGAAAAACATGTATTTCCAAAATGACGACTTTACAGGAGAGGGCAAAAACCCTCAATGGAAGTCATTGGAACCAGACTTTTTTCCATTTCTGTTGGGCGAGAGAGAGAGAGAGAAAGAGAGAGAGAAAGAGAGAAAAAAAAAAAAGAGAGAGAGAGAGAGAGATAGATAGATCTTCACTCTTGCTTCAGATCTGAAAAGAAAATCCATAGGTGTCTCTGTCCGCCCTTTCACTAGGCTCTTGGTGTGTTCTGAATGGTGAACTGACCACCTCAACTTCGTTAAATGTTTTCCGGGTTATTTGGATTGTGAAAGTCAGAAAATGCAACGGACATCTAAGACTGAACTTTCCTGAGCTGTGGAAAAATATCCCAGCAGATTTTTATTGGGAATAGTGGAATGAAGAAAATGGCTGCTATGAAGAGTGAGCACATGAAGTACTGAAAACCTGAGTATTATATGTAGTTGGTTTCTGCCTTTTTCAAACATGTGCAAATATGAGTATGTAGGCCAATTTGAAGTACACCTGCCTTGTACCTGTGCATACACTCACATGCCAATAGTCATGGGACAGCAGAATGTAAATTGATTATGAGGAGGTGTTATCTTGTGAGTGTGGTTAAACACTGGCGTTCATACGAGGCATGATGGTGAAATGCCTCGATTGGACCTATGACTGGCAAACACACAGGCCACACCATTCAACAGAACACACCAGAATGCTCCTCGAACCAGTTCTATTCGACTTTGCCCCCTGATGGTATGGTGCATTATCCTGCTGGAATATCCCATCATGAAGTCATTGAAGGGCCATAAATGGTCACCAAGCAATGAAATGTAGCAGCTGGTCTTGTTCTGGGGTATCAGTGGACCCAGCCCATGCCATAAGAACACAGCCCACATTAGTATGAAACCCACCAGCCTGCACAGTGCCTTGTTACCATCAGGTTCCATGGCTTCATGGGGTCTGCACTGCACCATCATTCTGAAAAATATGGTGCTGACCATAGGGGTTGTGTCCAGTGTTGTGATGTTAACAGAGGCACTCTGGTGGGTCTTCTGTTCCCATATTCTATGGAAGTTTAAGAACACTCCCCTTTACTTGCAGATGTGCATGTGGGGCCTCCTACATTAAACATGGAAGTGATTTCTACCAGAGTTGTTTGATGCCAGAGTTGCTGGAGGCAAGATGCTGCTGGTTACAATCTTTAAGCACCCATGAGCAGCCACTGCGCAGTCCACTGTGAGTGGTAATGCCTTCTATGACATATTCCTGGTACACACATGACACTGTGGATCCAGGAAAGTTAAGTGGTTACACAACTTCGGAAATGGAATGTCCTATCCGTCTGGCACATACTTTCATGCCTCATTGAAACTCCAGCAATTCATGTGGCCTTGCCATGCGCACACTGTCCAGTGTTCAACCTCTCACAAAACAGCACATACAGTAGTGGGCTTTCCCAAACCATTTCCTGAGGTAACGCCACTTCATAATTAACCTGCATATTCCTATTCCATGACTTTTTGTATGTCATTTTATATTACCAATTTAATCAGCTCTTCTTACAACATCTTACTCTACTACTTCCACACTGTGTCCACTCTCTGTCCACTCTGTTACACTCCTACCTTGTTGATCTACCTTGTAGATGTAAAGTCAGAGACGATAGCTCTCCTGTGGCTGTACGGCTTGTGTTAGTCATCCTCTAGTCCCTCATCAGTGGTTACAGGGTGCTGCCCACAGGACACTATTGACTGAATACAGTATTTTTGTTGATGGGCTATTCCCAGTCCAGCAGTGACACTGAGGTGCAGCAATTCTACTGTGTCTGTGCATCTGTAGTAGCACAACGCACATTTGCATGCCACCAACATGCTCTGTGGTAATCCTGCGGTGGTGCTGACTATTGATGAATGGGTTAAAGGTGGGATAACAAAATTAGGCGAATAGACTCGAGTCTGTAATTCTGGAAATGCAAACTATATATGTATCTATATTTCTATGAGACATTTCTATATGTATAAGAGGGAAGCTGTTACATGTTTCAGTTGATGTAGATACAAGTGAGTGTATGTTGTGGGTTAGAATGATTGCTTGGTATGGTAAATTTGAATGTAGAATGCATATATGCACATAAAGCATATTATACTCATTGGGATAGTTGCACCCAGAAGGAATCAATCTACAGGAAAGAAACTTGGTGGGTAGGTTTGACATTGTGAGATATGCGAACGATTTAAGTTTCACGCTCAGCCGCGCATGTGACATAAGCAGACCGGGCCTTATCACTGTACCCTACTGACCCAACTGCCACGATTGCAGACATTCAGCGAGCAGTGATGCCCTCTATGAGTCATCCTGTTAGTGCCAGGACCATTGGCAGACGACTTTTCGAGGCAGGACTACATGCACACAGACCATTATAATGACCCTTAACACCACATCAACGTCACCATAGACTGCAGCGGTGTCGTGCCAGACTGTCATGGAGTGACTCAGAATGGCAGCAGGTCATCCTCAGGGACGAGTCTTGCTTTTGTCTTGGTGGAGACGACCAACTAACTCATGTGTGGAGGCACCGTGGTCAGCGCCATAATGAACGGTTTGTTGTCTGCCATCACACATCCAGAGGATCTGATGTCACCCCACCTTCACCCCTACTGCAATATCAGCAGGAACTGTGGGAGAATATCGTCGCTGTCCAAAGAAAAACAAGTATCTCCAAAATAGCAACTTTCCAGGAGAGGCCAAAACCCAATTTAATTCTAATGTACGTCAATGGAACCAGACTTTTTCCAAGTCATCTTTGGGCCATTTCTGTTCCTCCAATCATCATAAAATTCACACACAGTGTAAACTGCAGCTCATGTGATCCAATGATACATAAAAGTAAAAATTGTCAAAAATGAAGATACATGGTTTTCATTGGACAGCGACAATATTCAAGATGCATGGGAATAGATTATCACAGGACACCATTGGGAACCTCTACAACTCCATTGCCAAGGCATATTCATGTTGCATTAGCCAACATGCTGGCCCAACACCACACTGAGAGACACTACTTCTGTATATGTAGCTCAATAAATATTACCCATATCATTCATGGCATTGCAATCTGACACTTCCTTCTGGGCGCAGGTATTTTTTTGATGACGAGTGTAGCATACCAGATCAGATCAGATTATGTTCTCCCGGATTTAATACACAAAAAATACACTATGCTTAATGTGGCAAACTTCAGGCAGATGTCGATGTTGGAATTTCTAAATGGCATTGTAGTAAATCCGTGTTAGAGAAATACACTGAAAATGGTGAATTGGTTCCCTGCAACTGATTTAGTTAGATAAGTAAGAGAGACATATGGTTACACTCTTTATACGCCAGTCCTTTAGAGAAAAGCAGCAACTCTGATCTAATTTAACTCTCTTTCCAATTTACGATTTGAGTAATGAGGCATTCCTTTTCTTTTCTGCGCTAGTCTGTGTTTATTAACCACTTATGAAAGCAGTAACAGTGCTGAACCAGGATATTGACTCTACCAGACACTTTTCATGTCCTCTCGGAGCTGTCCTTTTGCGTACACGCACACTCAGGCACATGCACCGAGCAGGAGTGTAACCAAGATGTTTATGGCCATATAAGGCAGTCGATGTAACATTTTAACATAAACTGTGGGAGACATGCGACTCGATGCTGATTGGTGGAATGCATCTCCAAATAGCCCAATGAGGGGCTCCCGTTTATGGAGAGGTCAACAGGTTAGGCACATCCAAACAAACACCCACGGAAAATCCAGAACACTTCTTTTCTGGTTTCTGTCCAAGTACAGAGAGAACAAGGTTCTCAAATCTTTCTTCCCCCTCACTATTTCTCTTTCTCTCTCTCTCTCTCTCTCTCTCTCACTCTCTCTCTCTCTTTCGCCATCAAATTTCATGGATTCCTAGCTGCATTCCCTTTTTCTCCCTATTTGAGCTTTGAGGTCCTCAATTCATCTATCCTGCCACACTCCCAGTTCTCCTTCTCCCAAAACAATGTTCACATCTATGTCCACCTACTCAGCGCCTGCTGGATTATGATGATGATGCCGAATGGCAGGCTTCCCATTTTGCCCACTTTTTCCTCTCATGCCCTATAGTATTCCAGTATTCCCTGTAAAAAGTTAAGGAGCCTCTGATCAACGATTAGTCTCAGTGCCACATCCCTTTCCTGTACCGCTGAGATGCTGATCCCAAAGCGGTGGTCTTGCGCTCTTCCCCAGGCTGTTTATCTCACTCCACCGTGGGTGCCCATGCACTGGAAGTGTTTCCCTTATATGGCAGCTGAGGTCCCCACTGATGCCATGCAGACATGAACCGTGTCCCTGTCTCCAATTAACCTATTATAGAGTGGAGACTAAGCTTTTAAACAATCCCTTCTCCTCCCATCATCCCCCCTCAATAAGCCCTCTCCCTCCCTCTCTATATCCCCCTCAATCTCTCCCTTTCTCTCTCTCTCTCTTCCCTTCTCTTTCTCTCCTCCCTCACTCTAGTCCAGGGCGTCTGTGCCAGAAGTGGCTCGAGCAGTGAGGCTGGGAGCCACAGAAGGAGCAGGACCTCCGCGTAGTTCTTAATAACCGGGACCCCCTCCCTAAAGACTCCTCGCCACAGGGGAGGAAGAGAATACGCAATAAGAGGTCCGTGGAGATCCTGGGAACTCTCCAGTTGAAGGTTCAAGAGAGCAGGAGCTTTCAGAAGTTACTCTTGCATCGCTGAGAAGGACAGATGGACTTCAGATCGGCCCTCAAGCCCCGGTCGGGGCCTAAACTGGGGTCAGAGATTAAGACAAACACCCCGGCCAAGGTGGACTTCAGATCGGTGTTGGGAAAGAAGGAAGGTGGCTCGCCCAAACCTTCTGTACCTGAGCCGGCTTCCAGCAGCTCACCTGCAGACTTTAGGTCCGTTCTCAACAAGAAGAAGACCCCAGAACCTGAGAAGCCGAAAAGTGTGAAAGAGCCTACACCAGCTACACCAGCAGTCGCCAAACAGGAGAAACAGGACAAACAGAGTGGAATCAATGGCGTGAACGGAACAGTGGACAACAAAAAGACCAACCTAGTAGAGAAAGGAGGGACAGAGAAAAAGAGTAATGCAGGGACTGCAGAAAAGAAAAGCGTTCCGGCAGAGAAGCCAAGTCCTGAGAAGAAGACAGATGGCGGGATAGTGGAATCAAAGAACAAAACTGTTGATGGAGAGGTCAATCAGAAGAAGGCTACCAAAGTGGAAGAGACTTCAGCAGAAAAGAAGAGCGTGCCCAACTCTGTGGCTGATGGAGAAGGAGAAAAGAAGAGCTCTGGCAAAGAGCCCGTGTTCACACAGACTCTGAGTGATATCACTGTTTTGGATGGAGAGAGGCTGAGGTTAGAGTGCACAGTGACCTCTGACCCCCCAGCTGTCATCACCTGGTCACTGGATGGGAAAGTTGTGAAGCCATCAAAATTTATTGTCTTATCTCAGGAAGGTATGAGGCCATGCTTAATGCCATGCTTATGTTATATCTAATTACACTATGCGTACCTACACTGTGCCATGTAAACATTAAGCATCATAGAGTTGAGCTATTTTATATCAGTTTGGCTGTAGAAGCACTCTAGCTCATGTGTTTCCAGGAGAAAGCTTCCTTTGGCTTTATGCTCATGATCTGATGAGTTACTGAATGGGCCTGTCAAGATTAAACTGTGTTTTCAAACACTCCCCGCTCCATTGCTCCCTTCTCTGACAGGCTGTAGATCACAGACAGAGCCTCTTGCTCATAAAGCAGGGATTGGACTTTGCATGGGTGACTGCAGCTCCCAGTTAGTACTGTTATTTCAGCTCTTTGAGCTCTCGCGTGTGGAGTCATCCGATCCAGGGGCTCAAAAACGGACCCTTTGTTTAGACGTAAGGGGGCCGCTGTGCTCAGTCACTCAGGCACAATTAGAACGTTCTGGAATAGCAGTGGAGGATTCCCCAGGTCTGGGTCACGGCAGGAATTAGGGGACCCTGCACGGCAATATCTGGTATATTCCAGTATTGTAAAACATGGTATCTATTGCTGTTCTGAGTGTCCTGGCTGAGGCTGAGGAATAGTAAGCTTAGGCAGACATCCGTGCCAACCTGATACAATGGCACATTTTTAGTCAATCCGTTTATATATTGTGTCTATGAGCCAAATAGAAAGGCCAGGAGAGGGTATTTCAACAATAATGCATGTAGCTGTGTATAAGCTGCGCACGTTTCTCATGCTGTATGTCCTCTACTTCTTACACCTAGCCTTGCTAATCTCTTGCCTCATCTTTACAACCTCAGGTGATAAATGCTCACTCACCATAGACAAGGCTCTTCCAGAGGATGAAGGGCGATACACATGCAAAGCAGAGAATCCCGGCGGAAAGGCAGAGTGTTCCTGTATGGTCCAGGTCGATGGTAAGGTCTACCAAAGTGGTCAAAAGCCTCTACTTTTAAACTAGCGCATTCACTTTGCATAGACATTGAAACTGTGTGCTAATGGCTGTTACACTCTCACTTTTGATAGACCCTTCAGATCCATCAGCGGAAAAGAAAAACAGGAAAAGCTCATCATCAGCGCCTACAACAGAGAGTAAGTAAAGAAGGTTTCGGTGGTGAAACCTTTATTTCTGAATCCAGAAGTGATGTTTGGATTTTTCATCTTCCTGTCTGCGGTTGTGTTGACAGTATACCCTACAGCCCTCTGATCCTATAGGCTCAGTGGAGCCTTCCTGTCCAAACACAGCAACCCCTCGACTAACCCCACAATCACAAAGGCAGTAAATCCCATACACGTTTGATGTTCCACACCAGTGGCATTGTTTGTGGCACAGAATGGACATTAAATCAGATTTCCTTTTTAAAAACATCTGTCATTTGAGACCTTGAGCCTGGAGATAGGACAGTGCCAGCCTGGGCCAGAATGCCAGTCCGGTGGTATGGGAGGGGCAGTGTTTGTCTGCTTCACCTGTCAGTGTGTGTTGCTGGATCGTTGTAGAGGGAAAGTCTTTTTGGTCTGCTTGATTGTTTTTGTTCCAGTCCTTGTATACGGCAGTCACAGAATATCCTCACCTCTAATCCACATGCTTGAGGAAGAGTAGAAATAAACCCAGGCCATATTTATCCAGCTTCTCAGAATAATAGTGAAGATCCCCAAGCAGTTATGGCCTATTAAGTCCTTGGGAATCAATTTACACCCACAAGTGGAAGCTGATCTCAGATCTGCGCTGGTACTTTGAAACGCTTGATAATTAAGACCTGTGCTGTTTTGGAACCCATTGCTTGCTTAGGTGCTACACAAGCGTCTAGGATTTCACAAGTGTAGCTAGCAAAGCCTAGCGAAGTAACTTGATCATATGGAAAAAGAATGATGGGAGCAAGCAAAGTGCATTGAATGGGAGCAGAAAAGAATGCCCTAAAATGGCTTAAAACCTGATTCTCTCGTGCTGAGTGCCTCTTAAAGTCTGACTCTGGTCCTGCCTGTGTCTTCAGACTGCGCCTGAGCATTAGTGGGGTTTATATGTTGCATTGTTTCTTGACGGCTATCAAACCTAGAATAAATACTGGGGAGAGAGAGCCAGTGCCATTTCCTGGATCCTAGGGCCCCTATTTTTAGCATGCCCATAAAAGGGGAATTCCAGCAGGCGGTGTCCGCAAAGGCAGACCTTCTCTCCGGGATGCTGATCCGGAAAGGCAAGCCTCCCCTGAAGCTTCTGCACATTCTCCTAGGCGCTCGCAAATAAACGCTGACTGGTTTTCCAGTCGGACGTACCGCTACATACAGATGTTCATACTCAAGTTCGGCCTCCAAAGTCATTCAGGGCACCGTGTTTAGAAGCAAGTCCCAATACTTAAGGATTTTTATTTCCTCACATGACCCTCTCCTTAAATATGTCTCCATGTTTATGGTCCACTTGATGCATGATGGGTTTTTTTATATCTGGATTTCCCTTTAAACTTGTTTCACAGCTGACAGACTCAGATGCAGGCTCTACATGTAGTGGAATGCCAAACTTGAGTCATAAAATAAAATAAACCATACTGGCCATCTGGAAGCCATTTATTTATTCTTTGATATCATTGTGTGTATTATCCAGATGAAGCCAGAATAAAGAAGAAGCCAGCTCCGAAGTCTCCCACCAAACAGGGTAAGTCCTGAGTTCCTATGAAATCTGGCTGATTTAAACTTCTTTGAAGGGGACACAATGAAGCTGTAAACAAGTCACTATGTTTAGAGGAACACTGAAGAATGGACTTGTGATTAGCTGCTATATAGATAGCAGCCGTGTAGATAGGGTGTATCCCACTGAACAGGGAACAGAACAAGTTTTCAGCTGTGTGATCGTCAGTCCTGTACTATCATGTACAGTAGTATGCAAAAGTCAGAGACCACCCTCACTTTCACTCACTCACTTCTAAACCTCTTTATCCTTCTGGAAAGCAGGGGGTGCTGGAGCCTATCCCAGCATTCAAGGAGTGTAAGGCAGGAAAAACTTTGGACAGGCCATCAGTCCATCAAAGGGCAGACACACACATTCAAACACACACACATTCAAACACACACACATACACACACACACACACACACACACACACACACATTCAAACACACACACATCTACACACACACACACACACATTGAAACACACACACACACCTACATACAGACACACACACATTCAAACACACACACACACACACACACACACACACATTCAAACACACACACACACCTACATACAGACACACACACACACATTCAAACACACACACCTACACACACACACACGCACACATTCAAATACACACACACACACACACACATTCAAAACACACACACACACACACACACACATTCAAACACACACACATCTACACACACACACACATTCAAACACACACACATCTACACACACACACACATTGAAACACACACACACACCTACATACAGACACACACACATTCAAACACACACACACACACACACACACACACACACACATTCAAACACACACACACACCTACATACAGACACACACACACACATTCAAACACACACACCTACACACACACACAGAGACACACACCTACACACACAGACACACACACACACACACATCTACACACACACACACACACACACACAAACACACACCTACACACACACACACACATTCAAACACACACACGCACATCCCTACACACGCACAGACCTACACACACACACACACACAGACACACACATGCACACACCTACACACACACACACAGACCTAGAGGAACAATTTAGCATCTCTAGGTTTCACCTGACTGCATGTCTTTGGACTGTGGGAGGAAAAACTGATTGATTGATTGATTGATTGATTGATTGATTGATTGATTGATTGATTGATTGCACAGTGCCGGATGCACAGTGCAGAATGCTAATGCACCCCCACGCCCACCCCAGAAGATGTACTTAATGCATTTAATGCAATCCCATTGTCGCCCAATTTGCAGGTTCTCCACCCCAGGTTCTGCAGTTCCCTGAAGACCTGAAGATCAGGGTAGGAGAGAAGGTGGAGCTGTTGTGCAACTTTGGAGGCACTGCACCCATTACCTGCAGTTGGCTCAAGTTCAAAAAGCCGGTAAGAATAGGAGCAAAGATGGATAGAGGAAGGGGCATGAAAAAGGAGCGGTTGGGGGTGTTGGGGTGGGGGAGGGTGGGGGAGGGCGGAATAAAATAGAGAGTGCTGTGTGTCTTTTTGAAAAGCGCCCAGCTGAAAGCTCCCTTCCGAGAGAATTCCTAACTGTTCCTAGATATGACTGAGCTTACAGTGTTACATGCAGCTGAAGACTCTCAGTTTGAAAATACCTTGCAACAATGCTGTTCTGTCCTTCGGCATCTGTGACGTTCCGTCATTTGGCGTTTATCTCTGCTCCAGATCCAGGCAGACAGTGGAGGCATTACCATAGAAACCACAGAGAACAGCAGTCAGCTGACAATCGCAGCCAGCGACCAGGATCACTGTGGCTGCTACACACTGGAGTTGCAGAACAAGTACGGCACCAAGCAGGCCTCGCTCAACCTCACCGTTGTAGGTATGGCACACACTGCCCTAATGCGGGTACACAGTTAAAACAGGAGAGAGTGAAAAATAGGGGAGGAGTAAGGAGAGAGGTTTAAATGCAGGGCATCTCTGGTAGGCCTGGTATGTCTAGAGCACTGAAAACGTGAAATTAAAATTGACTTGAAGGTCTTATACCAGAATTGTTGGGATTGCCTGTTCTATAGTACACCAGGCTCTCTGAAGCTCTGGATGGAGTTAAATATGGGACAGTGAGCCAAATCTTAAACATGGACATCCCTTCTCAAATGACCTTTTCTTCAACAGCAAGCCAACCCAATGGGCCTGGCTATGATCCTACATATAAAACACATTCCAGAATTCCAGCCTGGGGTCCTATTATTTAGAGGAGCTAACCATGCAAAATCCATAATTTAATTTGTGTCTATTCTGACATCAATCTGCAGGAATTTAATCAAGCTTTCCTGAGGCGCTCTGTAGCCAGGCAAAGCAAGTTAGCAGTGAGCACCTGACTTGATATATCTGAGATAAGAGCCTTAATAATAAAATAGGGAGAACTGTAAAATCACAGATTCTCAATCAGCGTAAGAAGTACATCAGCCCTATTCATTTGCTGACGGTCTATTTGTGCTTATGCAGTTTTGTGATTCAACAGTATTATTGGCTGTCCAATGAAAAAACAAGTATCTCCATTTTTGACTATTTTCACTTTTATGTATCATTTGATCACGTGAGCTGCTGTTTACACTGTGTGTGAATTTCATAATGAATGGACCAGCAGAAATGGCCCAAAGATCGCTTGGAATAAGTCTGGTTCCATTGACTTGCATTAGAATTAAATTGGGTCTTGCCCTCTCCTGTAAAGTTGCTAATTTGGAGATACTCATGGATGTATACATGACATATGCAATGGCAATCCAGTACAACAGGGCTTGTTCTGAATTTGCATGCACATTATGAATAAATAATGCGACAATGCAGCATTTACATATATTATTTCATATAAAATAAACTACACAGTCAAATTGAGTCTTCTGTCCAAAAAACAGTTCATGTCTCATTTCCATTTGTTGTCATTTTCACCCTGTGATCTGTACTGCATCATACACGCAGTACAAGTAACGTTGCATGGTCAGTACGCTGCACTCAACCTCAGACTCCACCTCTGAATAAAGCCACTGGCTCACGTGACGCTGAATGCAGACGTTTTATTGGCTCTGTACTGAAATAACTGCGTGAAGTAAGCCATGCCTTATGTGAATGAAGTGCCGGTACTTGATTTTGCACACTGAAGCGGATTCATCATTTGGGCTCAGTTTCTCAGTTTCTATTTCACAAGAGAGTTTCATAAATCAGACACTGAGTGGTTCATACATCATTAAAAGCGGTCAAGTCTCTGTTTTGTGTTTGGTTATCCAATATTAGAGAAAACTTACTAGGGTTACTAGATTAGTGTACATGGTAATCAGGAGGAACCAGCTATGTCTGGCATATATGAACGTTTTCCCTGCACCAGCATGCCCTCTTCAACTCAGGAAGGGCTTGTTGATTAGCTGATTACTTTAATTAGGCTTATTAGAGAAGGGAAAACTACTCAATATGCAGGGGCATGGATACCCAATGACAAGGGATGGGAACCACTACCACAGTGGACTCTGAATAATCCATTTTAAGATCAAAATTGCAACTACAAAAAGTAATTGAGACAAAAATTAAAAGTCTGGCTCCTACTATTAGAGGAAGGCCATCATAAATGTCAATAGTCTGCCAAGAGAAGAGCCAAAAATATCTGTACACTAATATTATGTTTTGCTAGTTCCCCTAAGAGATTCAAGCAGTGTGCTAGTTAACGCCAATGCACCAGAGCTGGCAGTTGTAGATTAAACACTTTAGATTAAAGCTTGTAAATACTGTATGTGGCAGACATCAGCACATTAGCTATACCTTGCTGATGCTGCTGCCAATGTTTTCCAATTCAAATAACTGACTGAAGTACATGTTTAAACTATCCCTTATTTCACAGTCTGAGATGTAGAACTTCCAGATAGTCTAGGACTAAATTTTCCACCCCCCGATAAACAAAAATTATCCCTCTGTCAGCTCCTAATAAGAGTTATCATGATGTGTAAGGCCTTCAGGAGCTGGACAGAAGACCTTACACATCATAATAACCACAATGGGAAGTGACCTTTGGATGTACCTATACTATGGGGATTCTAGGATTCTATAGAGAAACGCTCAACACTGTTTACTGCTGCACTGTAACTGCTGCTTTGCCTCTGCCCTCAGACAAGCCCGATCCACCAGCAGGGGTCCCGGCCGCCTCAGACATCCGCAGGTCCTCACTCACCCTCTCCTGGTACGGACCCACTTACGATGGCGGCAGCATTGTCCAGTCCTACAACCTTGAGATCTGGAACTCTGTGGACGACAAGTGGAGCGACCTCACTTCTTGTAACAGCACCTCCTACCATATCCAGGATCTACTCTCCGACCGGCAGTACAAGTTCCGTGTACGGGCCGTTAACATGTACGGCATTGGCGAACCCAGTGCAGAATCAGATCCTGTCACAGTGGGAGAACAAGTGGAGCCAGGTGAGAGGGAACCAGTAGTATAGTGACATCTAATGAGGCTTCCTCTGCTGTGTAATATGCATGGACAGGCCTTGGGTTATAACAGTATATCAAGGCAACTTACCATATGCTCTGATTTCCCTCCATAGAAAAAAAAGAAGAGGAAACTGAGGCTGCAGTGTCCGATGATGGTATGTGTTTTAATCAGTTTGTCTACCTATCTGAAATCCACCTACCTTTCAATCCATCCATTTACCTATACCTTCATTTCAGCGATGGACCCCTGCTGTGGATAACTTTGTGTTCCTCTTGGTCATAACAGACACATCAACACAGGAAGGGCTGAATTGTCCTTGATTATGATCCTTAATTAAGATTAGACAGATCAGCTGTGTGAGGGCACAGAAAACACAAAATATGCAAGGAGGAAATATTTCAGGATCATTTGTTAAAAGAAAATAGGCCAAGGGTGTGGGCAATATGGAATAATATCATTTGGGGCAGTCGTGGGCTGGAGGTTAGGGAACCAGCCTTGTGACCGGAGGGTTGCCGGTTTGATTCCCTGAACTGACAGTAACGACTTAGGTGCCCTTGAGCAAGGCACCTAACCCCCAACTGCTCCCTGGGCGCCGTGGATAGGGCTGGCCACTGCTCCGGGTAAGTGTGCTCACTGCCCCCTAGTGTGTGTGTTCACTAGTGAATGTGTTTGTGGTTGTTTCACTTCACGGTTGAGTTAAATGCAGAGACTAAATTTCCCCACTGTGGGATCAACCAGGGATTTTAATCTTTAAATAATAGATTTAGATATTTTCTTTTATATATGTATATATATATATATAATTTTCTATACATAAACATATATTCTTTCACATAATTTTAGTGTTCTGGGGCTTTTAAGTAGTTTAAGGTAACCCTTTACTTACCGGTTATACTTACCGGCTACACCATGCCATAAACATGTCATGGCATGGTGTAGCTGGTATTATGTCCAGTAACATAACAGTATCATATTGGCATTAATTATTATTGTCATGATTTTTTTAAAATTATTATTGTCATGATTTTTTTTTATGTCTGAGCAAACATGACATAAATGGTCATGATGTCATGGCATCTGTCACTGGCAATGTTAACATGAGATTGTTATATTGCTGGACATATTCTGTTATGAGAACACGTTTACATCACGGTCATCACGTCAAGTCAAATTTATTGATATAGCACTCTTTACAGTAGATGTTGTCAGAAAGCAGCTATACAGAGAATCTGGGTCCAAGCCTCCAATGGGCAAGACAAACGCGACAGTGGCAAGGGAAAGCTCCCTCAGAGCAAAAGGAAGAAACCTCAGGAGGAACCAAGACTCAAAAGGGGAACCCGTCCTCTTCAGGTCAACCCCAGATAACACAAGAAGGATCAGAGTTAATGAGTATAAGCAATATGGGGCTGAATAACTGTTAGTAACTGTTAGATGGAAGACTATGAGGATAGTCTATTAGAAAGACTAGGAAGTGTTGGGTGTTTATGAGGCAGAGGAAGAAATGTCTGATTAGTCTGTGATTAAATAGCCGGATCATTGGATGGGCATGCGGAATGCAGGTGAAGCCCCCTTATAGCACAAGACAAGAAGAAGCTTCATGTTAGGCAAACTGGTCAGCAATGCAGGCAGGCAGTTGCACCCAGTCAAGGCCAATGAAGCAGCAGCATCAGAGCGCACAGGATGGGCAGTTGCACCGCATTCGTATTATGTCAGTGTTACCGAACCAGGGTTTAAGTCATGTGTTACCTATTTTTAATATAGTGGGCTGTTCTTTTATTTATTTATTTATTTAATTTATTAATCATTAGGGCTCTTTATTTTTTGTACCTGAGACTTTGAGCCACCTCAAGCCTGGCCTGTGGCCCCCAAGAGACCCCTGGCAGTCAGAGAGCTTTGGGCACCATCCCAAACGATTATTTTGATATATATCATATATCCTTCTTTTCTCATCTAACTTTCACTGTCTCAGATTCAGACAAAGAGCCTGAGTACAGGGATGTGGTTGTAAAGAAGGACTGCACTGTAAAGGATTTCTACGATGTGGAGGATCGTTTGGGCACGTAAGCCATAATTCCAGTCATCATGTTACCTTTAAAGTCTCTTTCTGCTACGATTCTCTCAACTATGTTTCCTCTCCTTCATCTCAGGGGCAAATTTGGCCAGGTCTTCAAACTGGTGGAGAAGTCGACCAAAAAGGTATGGGCAGGGAAGTTCATCAAAGCTTTCTCGCAGAAGGAAAAAGAGAACGTGCGGCAGGAGATCGGCATCATGAACAGCCTCCATCATCCCAAGCTTGTGCAGTGTGTGGACGCCTTCGAGGGCAAGTCCGACATGGTCATGGTGATGGAAATGTAAGTCCACCCCACCTTATGTGACATGTGATGAACCAGCAGAACGAAGGCTAACACGACCCAGGTGGGTCCTATTTATGCTGTTGCAAGGCAGCATTTTCAGGGAATAGAGCATGACGTGGGTTTGAAGGTGACAGCCGTGATTACATTAACTTGTTAGGCAGAGCTGAGTGTTCTCATCTAGAACACTTCTGAACACGCCAGGATGTTTGCTAGCTGGGTTTTTTTTCCCCCCTCAACACCCTTAAATCTTTTCGCCAGTTTTGCTTTTTATGGTGAGAGCAGCATGCAGAGGCAGTGGCGAGTGATTGGAGAAGTGCTTGTCACATGTCCTTATATAGCACTAAAAAACGAGAGGGAGGGAGGAACGAAGGAGGGATCCTCTCGGCCTTGGCTTGGCAGCCATGATGGAAAAAGGCCCAGATTTGAATCTCATTTCGAGTATGAGATTTGTTTATTGCTGCTCCAGGAACAGACATAAGTCTCGATTGTTTAATGGAAAATGCTGATAAGGTGTGTTGCGCCGATGGTGTCCTGCGCTGCCTCCTCTACTTTCGCTCCAGTGTTGATTCTTATTGCTCATTTTGGAATGCCAGGTGATTAGTTAACCTGTCACTGATCAATGATGCCAGCTCGTTTCTCTATTGGCTGCAGGATCTCTGGCGGCGAGTTGTTTGAGCGAATCGTTGACGAGGATTTCGAGCTGACAGAGCGTGAGGTCATCAAGTACATGCTCCAGATCATTGATGGGGTCCAGTTCATCCACAAACAGGGCATCGTGCACCTGGACCTCAAACCAGAGAACATCATGTGCATCAACAAGACGGGCAGCAAGATCAAGCTCATCGACTTTGGCCTTGCCAGAAGACTAGGTACTTGTCAATCAAGGGGTCAACAGAGGTTTTTTACGTGTGGCCAATAAACAGATTGTCCTACGTTTCTGTATATTCAATGGTTAGGGGAAGATATTTGATTGAACACGTTAAGTACCATGCAGAGGTATGTATGTTTTGGCAATGTAGACATGGTGATCCCAGCATCCTGTCACCCTGTAATAATGCCTACTTCAAGCACTGAATGACAAAATGATTGGACTGTTCCAGGGAAACCCACCTGTTCTTGGTTTAAGCACCCCAAAGACTTTTAAAATCTTGATTTAATCCCTCCTCCTTTGTTATCTGAGAGGAACTAATCACAATGTTTTCCTTCTGTTCCCAGAGAACTCTGGTTCTCTTAAGGTTCTCTTTGGAACACCTGAGTTTGTGGCCCCTGAGGTGATCAACTATGAGGAAATTAGCTATCCAACAGATATGTGGAGCATCGGAGTTATCTGCTACATCCTGTACGTGAAATATTCTTTCTCTCCCTTCATCTTCAGCCACTGAAACTTACCGTTCAGTAAACAGACTGAAGTAATGCTTATGTAGTAGTAGTAAAAGAGTATGAACCAAAAGTTGCCCAAAGTTTGGCCTACATGCGTGTCAGAAAACGACTCACATGTGCAATACCACCATAGAACTATCAGTTAAATTGGTTTTAGAAATATTTGAAAATGAAAACAATGATCCTAGAAAACTGAACTGAAACCCACCTTCACATTGATTTAGCCCTCAGCCAATTTGGGCATCCCTAGTATGAACCGAGCATGCTTACACCACTCCATGTAGGCACTGGTGGGTCATTGTATTCTGTGTAAGGAGAACATTACGAATGCCTTAGGCTAGCTATGGTTTCATTCCTAACCATCATTCCTCTTTTTGTCCTTAGAGTTAGTGGTCTCTCTCCATTCATGGGGGACAACGATAATGAAACCCTTGCTAACGTTACCTCTGCAACTTGGGACTTTGAGGATGAAGCTTTTGATGAGATCTCGGAACAGGCTAAAAATTTCATCAGCAGCCTACTGAAGAAAAACATGAAGTGAGTTTGAGGCACCTAAGCTCTAAGCTATGTGAACTGAAGGGTATATGGGGGCGTGTGATCATTTAATGTGACTGTATGTAAAAAATAATGTTGATGGTTCCATCAGTCAGTGTGTCAGTGTTTCATGTATCACTCAACGTATGTATATGAGCGCCCCCTGTCTGTGCTGTCTTGTGCTGCAGTGCCAGGCTGACTTGTTCCCAGTGTCTGGAGCACCCCTGGTTAAAGCAGGATACCAAGAACATGGAGGCCAAGCAGCTGTCCAAGGAGCGCATGAAGAAGTACATACTGAGACGCCGATGGCAGGTCAGAAAACCTAACAGTGCCATAGACTTGCTTTTAGATTTAAGTTTTGGTTAATACGGAATTCTACATTGCAAAAAGTATACATCTAATATATCTGATTATGATTGTAATAACATTATTAAGCTGTTTTCTATCATTTTTTTTCATTTTATATATTATACTAGTGAAACTGTGTTAGTCCACTGGCGGATCATTTCAGCAATTTTTTTAAAACTAAGCAATAATATCTGCCAGTGAAATAAGAGATTTTTTATTAGATAAATGAACTTAAAACAGATAAAAATGTATAAGGAAAAAAAATAAATAATTTTATTAATAATAATCTGTTGAATTTATGGTATTACATTACACCTACATTTACATTACATTACACAATAAAATGTAAGAAATGCCAGGGACACTGGCTATAACAGTGTTTCACTTGCTTAGAAATGTTTTGTGCCATTCTGGAGAATCTTATAGAGGTATAGAGGCGGTGTTAGGAACCAGACACCCAAAGTGTCCAGGAAACCTCACAGAAATATTTACACAATTTTAATATTATTTTTATTTATTCATTAATATACTATGTTTTTTTAAATCCATTAATGGTAAAGAGGGACACGTAGAGTTAAAAAATATTTTAAAAATATATATTGATATGTTGTTTTAAATTAGTATGTATGTATATATATATATATATATATATATATATATATATATATATATATGTATATATATATATATATATATATATATATATATATATAATTAAGAAAACTTAGTGTAAATATATATATATATATATATATATATATATATATATATATATATATATATATATATATATATAATTAAATTAAATTAAATTAGTATATATATATATATATATATATATAATTAAATTAAATTAAATTAGTATATATATATATATATATATACTAAATACTAATTTAAAACAATATATATTTTGATTTACAACACTCTACGTGTCCCTCTTTACCATTAATGGTTTAAAAAAAAAACATAGTATATTAATGAATAAATAAAAATAATATTAAAATTGTGTAAATATTTTTGTGAGGTTTCCTGGACACTATTTTTTTTTTTTTTGTAAGATTATTAACATAACATATACAAACTCGGAAGACATGCGAAAGTTTACTGATCATTTTGGATAGTGAAAGTGAACTTTGTGACCCCTGGTTCCTATTACCAACATAATGCAAGGAAAATCAGAGTGTTAGTAAGTGAATAATAGTCACTATGTTTTTCTGCAATCAACCATTTCATACCAGACAATTATTAATGAATTGGAGCTATGCAGATAGGTTATTTTCCCAAATCAGTGAATTCCCACTTTATTAAATACACTTAAATGAATAAACTTGTGTGCGGTAAATGAAAGCAATAAGTAGAAACAACAGGAAACTGCACACTCAACTAAGCATGCGCATCTTTGCTGTACAGAAAACAGGGAACGCAGTGCGAGCCATTTCCAGATTCAGCTCTATGGGAATGTTGGCGGGAGTGGGACCAAAGAAAAGCTCCCCGACAGAAGGTAATAAGCCATGTTAGCCCTGGCGTCAGTTCAGTACTAGTTATCTCAGTGCGGAGTGTAGTAAACATGAGTCTGTTTCTAATGGTGTGCATGTATATGTGTCTGTTTGTGTGTGTGCATTCAGGAGAACCCCCTGCACCATTCCTGGAGTGTGCAGAGGATGAGAACCACCCTCCTGCAGCTCCCACCTTCACCTTGGTCATCCAAGATGTGGAGGTGGTGGAGGGAAGTGCTGCTCGCTTCGACTGCAAGATTGAGGGTAAATATCACTGACCTCAAAGCTCATACTCTTTAAATAGTAAGGATAAATAGGGGAAATTGACACAAATTGTTCCTGTTACACCAAATCCCTTCCAATAATAAAGCCATATTTGGTGTCCAGAGTTTGCTGCTTTATTTATGCAGTAAAAATAGAAAGGCATGCAAACGTAGCACCTCAGTATGCCTGTTAGTCCAACATACGTTTGCTAGTCTTGTTGACAACAGTGTGTCATACAGTATCAGAGCAAGTCTATATGAGATTCCTGGTCACGTCCTGTCACTTTACATATATGATTATAGCCAGGCTTAATGTAACATGAAAAATGCTAACTTTTAGCTAATTAGCATGCTAACTTCAGTAGATATCTCTGCAATACTACACATACATGGCTTTGACACACTCAGAACTTCTGTTTCTTCATATTCTGTTTTTCATATCATTTTTGTTCATTTTGGAATATTTTTACCTTTAGAATGTTTTCAGTCCTTCATATTAATTGTACCATTTTCCATATTGCTCCTTTAATGGTAGACTTACTTTTAAAGAGAGCCATAACTTCCCTGTATAGCAGTGTTCATATTCTGACCTCAAGGCAACCTCAGGCAAATACAGGGAATCCAGCTGGGAACAGGCACACAGGACAAAACATGTCAGGATTGAAACATGTTTGCTTACCACAGAACACAACAGCTGCAAGCTCACAGATTCCCCATTCACTCGTTTTTTTTCTCATCTGTGTCTTCTACATGGAATATGCCGAGTAATAAGGCAGTGGGTATCAGCTTCAGTCTTTGGGACCCCCTGCTCTGAACAGCTATTAAAGATCAGTCTTATTGTGAAAAGGGTCATAATACTGGTAGCATATCTCACAACAACAATTTCATAACTGGTATTCCAACATTGTGTTCTGGATATAGCCTCAGAATGTAATATAGAATAGGGGCATATGTAATATAGAATATGGGTATATGTAATATAGAATATGGATATGCATAGTATAGAATATGAGTATATGTTATATAGAATATGGGTATATGTAATATAGAATATGAGTGTATGTAATATAGAATATGGGTATGTGTGATATAGAATATGGGTATATGTAATATAGAATATGGATATATGTAATATAGAATATGGGTGTATGTAATGTGGAATATGGGTATATGTAATATAGAATGTGGGTATATGTAATATAGAATATGGATATATGTAATATAGAATATGGGTATATGTAATGTAGAATGTGGGTATATGTCATATAGAATATGGGTATATGTAATATAGAATGTGGGTATATGTAATATAGAATATGGGTATATGTAATATAGAATATGGGTATATGTAATGTAGAATGTGTGTATATGTAATATAGAATATGGGTGTATGTAATATAGAATATGGGTATATGTAAAATAGAATATGGGTATGCATAGTATAGAATATGGGGGTATGTAATATAGAATATGAGTGTATGTAATATAGAATATGGGTATATGTGATATAGAATATGGGTATATGTGATATAGAATATGGGTATATGTAATATAGAATATGGGTGTATGTAATGTGGAATATGTCAATATAGAATGTGGGTATGTGTAATATAGGAATATGGGTGTATGTAATGTGATGGGTATATGAATATGTGGGTATATGTAATATAGAATATGGGGTAATGTAGAATGTGGGTATATGTCATATAGAATATGGGTATATGTGATATAGAATATGAGTGTAATGTATATAGAATATGGGTATATGTGTATAGAATATGGGTATATGTAATATAGAATATGGGTATATGTGGAATATGGGTATATGTAATATAGAATATGGGTGTGGGTAATGTGGATGTATGGGTATATGTAATATAGAATGGGGTATATGTAGATGGACTATATTGGTAAATATGGGTGTATGTAATATAGAATATGGGTGTATGTAATGTGGAATATGGGTATATCTTATATAGAATATGGGTATATGTAATGTAGAATGTGGGTATATGTAATATAGAATATGGGTATATGTAATATAGAATATGGGTGTATGTAATGTGGAATATGGGTATATGTAATATAGAATATGGGTATATGTAATATAGAATATGGGTATATGTAATGTAGAATGTGGGTATATGTAATATAGAATAAGGGTATATGTAATATAGAATAAGGGTATATGTAATATAGAATATGGATATATGTAATATAGAATATGGGTGTATGTAATGTAGAATATGGGTATATGTAATATAGAATAAGGGTATATGTAATATAGAATATGGGTGTATGTAATGTGGAATATGGGTATATGTAATATAGAATAAGGGTATATGTAATATAGAATATGGGTGTGTAATGTGGAATATGGGGAATGAATATAGAATATGGGTATATGTAATATAGAATATGGGTATATGGTGGGTATATATGTAATATAGAAATATAAGGGTGTATGTAATATAGAATAAGGGTATATGTAATATGAAATAAGGGTATAGCGTTTTGTAGCTATAGAATGATATTTCCCATGAAACATTTAGAGCTCTGGGTTGAAATCTTATAGGTACAAAAACAAGCCTGTAAAATGAGCTGGTTTTGTCTCTAACTGCACTAACCAAGCACATCGCCATTTTCTAAACGAGGTCATATGTTCACCAACTGTTATGTGACTGCATCCAGGATGTTGGGTATAGGTCACTCAGGGACTCCATGTGTTTAGGTGAAGCATAAAGCTGTGTAAAGAACTTTACAGACTTTTAAATGGCTTGTGACACAGACGTTACTGTAGGCTCCTATGGGTTAACCCCAATGTACCTGATAAATCACCTCGGCTACCTGTGAAACTCTTTGGGGGAAGAATTTCCCAGACTGGAGTGGAGAACCTCTGTACTGACTTTATTACTTGCTTGTCATTCAGGCTACCCAGACCCTGAGGTGGTGTGGTACAAGGATGACCAGCCCATTAAAGAGACGCGCCACTTCCAGATCGACTACGAGGAGGACGGCCACTGCAGCCTGGTGATTTCCGAGGTGTGTCCCGACGACGATGCCAAATATACCTGCAAGGCGGTCAACAGCCTGGGCGAGGCCTCCTGCACGGCCGAACTGATGGTGGAGTTCATGCAGGAGGAGGAAGGAGAGGGAGAGGAGGAAGAAGAAGAAGAAGAGTAAACAGGACAGACAAGGAAAAAGACGAGGAGAAAGGACAAGCGGGAAAGTGATAGGATCTGTGGATACTGTGGGAGCTCTGAATCTTCTTAAAGCTTACACTCCTTTTTTCCTGCTGCTTTTGTTCTAGACACTGGCTGTAAGTCTTTCACTGATGCAAATATTTATTCACCTCTGTCTTTCCAGCGCAATGCTAAAAGCGTGAAAACTGTGTTGGGTGTTTTCGTATGAAATGGATGTTCATCAAGATCAAAGACATTCCAGCGTGTGCCCGGTTTCTGGACAGTTCAGATGAATGAACCACCCTTCGGTGCCTACGTTTGGACTTTTCCTGTGTTTGTTTTTCCAGTGCGGTCATGGCTTGTTGTATGCGACGGGTCACGCCGCTTTGACTTTTGCCCATCAACCTTTTTTTTTGTGTGCATGTTTCACTGTTTCTGCTCTGCACTGTAGCGCACTCCAGTGGTGAAAACACTTTATGCATTTGAACACTTAATGTAGCCTAGCATGATGTTGATGTATGCCTTTCAGCCTGTGGCCCCAAGGCAACAGACACACTGTTGGAGACCATACTGTATAAAAATAGCAGTAATCAAGTTTTATTTTTTAATCTGATCATTTGATTCACATGTTCGCAGACACCAGATTTGAGATTCTTTTTTTTCGTAGGAAAACATTTCATCGCTGTCCAAAGAAAAACATGTACCTTCATTTTTGTTGATTTTTACTTTTATGCATCATTTGAACACAGCAGCTGCTGTTTACACTGGGTGAAAATTTCATGAGGAATGGAAGAAAAGAAATGGGCCAAAATTGCTTCTGGTTCCATTGACTTACATTATAGTGATATCAGGTTTTTGCCCTCTCCTGTAAAGTTGACATTTTGAAGATACTTGTCATGGTTGTGCATTGCTTTGGTTGTTGCAATGGGCAACATATTGTTATTGTTATGATTCATTTTCTTCCCCCTACTTTCTTCTTCTTCTTCTTCTTCTTCTTTTTCTTCTTCTTGAACTAGAGATTTATGTCTGCTAACTATCTACCCAAAAATATTCCTGATCTGAGTTGGAATGCTGTCTGGAGCTGCGGGTTTATGAGATATACATTTTTTACACTATTCCAACTCTGAAATGTTAGGTATGACCAAAAATGGTGTACTTGCATACAGATTTTTGATCCAACTTACAGTTTTCGGAAAAACGGACGAAATTCCGAATTCCTTAATACTCATTAAGAAATATAGGGTGGGAAAGTACATGTCCATCTACTGTACCTCTGCTCAACTGACACAGTTTCACTTACACTTACTAAGACCAGGCCCCCAAGCACAAATTCCATGTTGGTTCCACTCATCTGTTTGTCTTTTTTTATTCCACCCCTCGTTCTCTTATAGAGCCGCATTCATTTTCACCCCCATTCAAACCCTATTGTCTCTTTTAACCTACAGCCACCAAACTGCATGTACTCACTCAGGGCAGATCTCCAAACTCTCATCCACAGAAATACTGACCTGCACTCCTCTATGTGTAGTTTATTCATCCCCCATTCCTCCCAAAGCAGCCACAGCCTAGCAGGAAGTGGGAATCATTTAAGCCGCGCAGCCATTCTAGACAAAACACTGTCTGTTTTTCTTTGGACAGCGATGATTTATGTATGCCATGGTGTGGGATTATTTGCTGTTCCATGAAGACATTTAAATTTTTGTCCACATCACTGAATACGTTTGTGTAACCTGAAGATCACCCTCTGTAAATCTATGCAGCACTCTTTAGCCGACGTGCAAATGGTTTGCCTTTTGCTATTTCTGTGCTGAGGTTTGTTTGCCCTATTTTAGACGACTTGCATGACAAAGCAGACTGGCATAACGAGGTGAACTTAGTGTAGAAGGTCCCACTGCAGTCCTCATCCTTTATTTATGGTTTTTTGTACAGGCTTCTGCCTCCATTCCGCATGTCTCTGAGTAGTCACTGAGAATGAATTAATTATTGCTATAGAGCTCGGAATTGGGTTTGGTGAGTTTGCATATTAAGACGGAAATAGTCCCTCACACTTCAGTCCACCTGCAGAAGTAGTAGTCTGGTTTGCGCACGAAACATTTGAGCAGGAAGAATAGAGAAAAAAATGGAACCACTGAGAACGAACCGTATCCAACCAACCTGCTTGTGTTATTCCAAATTTGAAACACCGGTTTACATCACAGTCTTGAGTGGCCGCATAAATAAAAGTGATTCCTTCTCTTAGCATGTTTGTTTGTGTGTTTGCTAAACTAACTCGGCATGGTTGCAAACAGGTTCTTTATCTGCTTACTGATACAATCAAGTACCCTGCCAGAAAAAAGCCGTCAGTCAGGTGATTATTATCCCCACACAGAGCAGACAATGAACCCTCATCGTCAAAATAATCGCTGCACCCAGAAGAAAGTGTTGGGCTGCAGTGCGATGGGGAAGGAAGATAAAGGTTACCAGAAGTAATAAATGATGATGACTTTAGACTGATATGGGTAATATTTATTGAGCTACACATACAGAAGTAGTGTCTCTCAGTATGCCATCAGGCCACCATGTTTGCTAATGCAACATGTCAGGTGTCTGGGCATGGAGTGTCCTAATAGTGTCCAGTGTTAAGGGCAGTCGACGTAACTGTCTACATGCATGTGGACTAGTCCTGCATCAAGCAGTCGTCTTCCAATGGTGCTGGCACTCACAGGATGATTCATGGAGGGCATCACTGCTCGCTGCAGATCCGAAATCATGGCTGTTGGGTCAGCATGTCCCTTAAAGTCCACTTGTGTATTTTAAATTAGTTTCAAAGGTGCTATTAGGGTTGCTATTAGTGTGTGGGGGGCGTTCAGGTGTGTGTGACAGACATGTGTATCGGACATTTATGGAAATATGAAACAAATCGGGACGCAACATTTAATTGCCAAATAAAGGACAATTCTGTATTTTACCCTAGGTGCTATACAATTACTTTCTCAGTGGAAACAGGCATTTTTGTTTTTAATTTATTATTACTTGAAGTAGAAATATGAAATTAAATAGTCTGCAGCCATGACAGTAGGGCTAAATGATTTAGGAAAATATCTAATTGTGATTTATATTAATATTATTTTCTTTAAATTATGCTTTGGGACAGTCAAACATTGAGATTTGGTTACCTCTAGTTGAATGTAGCTTATTCACAGAGAATTAGCAAGCTCTGTGTTATAAGGCTAAATTAAAAAAAATGTCTAATTTTATTTCTGAGAGTGTACTAAGTCTGTATGACTGGACTGGGGCTATAATCTTCAGTATGGGGAGTAAAAGTAGTTGACTTATTATGGCTGTAATGTCCTGTTATCATTTCTGGAACAAGACTCTTAATCAGCTCAGTGTAGGTGAAGAGATTTAGTGTCTCTCAGTCCACCAGTCTTTACTAGAAGTTCATTAATTAGTCTAACCCTGACGTCTATTCAAATAATAATAAACACAGAACACTGAAGGAGAGCAGTTTCCATTAGCTAGAACCAAGCTCTGTCCAACAGGTCAAAACAAGCTCAACACAAAGTGACAGCTGTACCCTGATTGGTGGGCTTAGTTCACATGTCTTTCATTTTGCAGTATACTAACACATTACACTTACTGAGTTACCGCACACCAACACACTACTTACAGTACACTAACACATTACTCTTACTGAGTTACCGCACACCAACACACTACTTACAGTACACTAACACATTACACTTACTGAGTTACTGTGCACCAACACACTACTTACAGTACACTAACACATTACACTTATTGAGTAACTGTACACCGACATGCTACTTACAGTACACTAACACATTACACTTATTGAGTAACTGTACACCAACACACTACTTACAGTACACTAACGCATTACACTTACTGAGTTACTGTACACCAACACACTACTTACAGTACACTAACACATTACACTTACTGAGTAACTGTACACCAACACGCTACTTACAGTAGACTAACACATTACACTTATTGAGTAACTGTACACCGACATGCTACTTACAGTACACTAACACATTACACTCATTGAGTAACTGTACACCAACACACTACTTACAGTACACTAACATATTACACTTACTGAGTAACTGTACACTGACATGCTAATTACAGTACCCTAACACATTACACTTATTGAGTAACTGTACACGAACACACTACGTACAGTACACTAACGCATTACACTTACTGAGTTACTGTACACCAACACACTACTTACACTACACTAACACATTACACTTACTGAGTTACTGTACACCGACACGCTACTTACAGTACACTAACACATTACACTTACTGAGTAACTGTACACCGACACACTACTTACAGTACACTAACACATTACACTTACTGAGTTACTGTACACCAACACGCTACTTACAGTACACTAACACATTACACTTACTGAGTTACTGTACACCAACACACTACTTACAGTACACTAACGCATCACACTTACTGAGTAACTGTACACCAACACACTACACTAACGCATTACACTTACTGAGTTACTATACACCAACACACTACTTACAGTACACTAACACATTACACTTACTGAGTAACTGTACACCAACACGCTACTTACAGTACACTAACACATTACACTTATTGAGTAACTGTACACCGACATGCTACTTACAGTACACTAACACATTACACTTACTGAGTTACTGTACACCAACACGCTACTTACAGTACACAAACACATTACACTTATTGAGTAACTGTACACCGACATGCTACTTACAGTACACTGATACATTACACTTATTGAGTAACTGTACACCAACACACTACTTACAGTACACTAACACATTACACTTACTGAGTTACTGTACACCAACACACTACTTACAGTACACTAACACATTACACTTATTAAGTAACTGTACACCAACACGCTACTTACAGTACACTAACACATTACACTTATTGAGTAACTGTACACCAACACACTACTTACAGTACACTAACATATTACACTTACTGAGTAACTGTACACTGACATGCTAATTACAGTACCCTAACACATTACACTTATTGAGTAACTGTACACGAACACACTACGTACAGTACACTAACGCATTACACTTACTGAGTTACTGTACACCAACACACTACTTACACTACACTAACACATTACACTTACTGAGTTACTGTACACGGACACGCTACTTACAGTACACTAACACATTACACTTACTGAGTAACTGTACACCGACACGCTACTTACAGTACACTAACACATTACACTTACTGAGTTACTGTACACCAACACACTACTTACAGTACACTAACACATTACACTTACTGAGTTACTGTACACCAACACACTACTTACAGTACACTAACCACCACACTTACTGAGTACTGCTCTACCAACACACTACTTACAGTACACTAACACATTACACTTACTGAGTAACTGTACACCAACACGCTACTTACACTACACTAATACATTACACTTACTGAGTAACTGTACACCAACACACTACTTGCAGCACACTAACACATTACACTTACTGAGTTACTGTACACCAACACGCTACTTACAGTACACTAACACATTACACTTATTAAGTAACTGTACACCGACATGCTACTTACAGTACACTAACATATTACACTTACTAACTGTACACCAACACGCTACTTACAGTACACTAACACATTACACTTATTGAGTAACTGTACACCAACATGCTACTTACAGTACACTAACATATTACACTTACTAACTGTACACCGACACGCTACTTACACTACACTAACACATTACACTTACTGAGTTACTGTACACCGACACGCTACTTACAGTACACTAACACATTACACTTACTGAGTAACTGTACACCGACACGCTATTTACAGTACACTAACACATTACACTTACTGAGTAACTGTACACCAACACGCTACTTACAGTACACTAACACATTACACTTACTGAGTTACTGTACACCAACACACTACTTACAGTACACTAACGCATCACACTTACTGAGTAACTGTACACCAACACACTACACTAATACATTACACTTACTGAGTAACTGTACACCAACACACTACTTGCAGCACACTAACACATTACACTTACTGAGTTACTGTACACCAACACGCTACTTACAGTACACTAACACATTACACTTATTGAGTAACTGTACACCAACATGCTACTTACAGTACACTAACATATTACACTTACTAACTGTACACCGACATGCTACTTACAGTACCCTAACACATTACACTTATTGAGTAACTGTACACCAACACACTACTTACAGTACACTAATGCATTAAACTTGCTGAGTTACTGTACACCAACACACTACTTACAGTACACTAACGCATTACACTTACTGAGTTACTGTACATCAACACACTACTTACACTACACTAACACATTACACTTACTGAGTTACTGTACACCGACACGCTACTTACAGTACACTAACACATTACACTTACTGAGTAACTGTACACCGACACGCTACTTACAGTACACTAACACATTACACTTACTGAGTTACTGTACACCAACACGCTACTTACACTACACTAACACATTACACTTACTGAGTAACTGTACACCAACACACTACTTACAGTACACTAACACATCACACTTACTGAGTCACTGTACACCAACACACTACTTACAGTACACTAACACATTACACTTACTGAGTAACTGTACGCCAACACGCTACTTACAGTACACTAACACATTGCACTTATTGAGTAACTGTACACCAACACACTACTTGCAGTACACTAACACATCACACTTACTGGGTTTCTGTACACCAACACACTACTTACAGTACACTAACACATCGTACTTACTGGGTTTCTTTACACCAACACACTACTTACAGTACACTAACGCATTACACTTACTGAGTAACTGTACACCAACACGCTACGTACAGTACACTAACGCATTACACTTACTGAGTTACTGTACACAACACACTACTTACAGTACACTAACACATCACACTTACTGAGTCACTGTACACCAACACACTACTTACAGTACACTAACACATTAAACTCTTTAAGTAACTGTACACCAACACAGTACTTACGCCACACTAACACATTACACTTTCTTGAGTTACTGTACACCAACACACTACGTACAGTACACTAACACATTACACTTACTGAGTTACTGTACACCAACACACTACTTACAGTACACTAACACTTTACACTTACTGAGTTACTGTACACCAACATACTACTTACAGCAAACTAACACATCACACTTACTGAGTCACTGTACACCAACACACTACTTACAGTACACTAACACATTACACATATTGAGTTACTGTACAACAACACACTACTTACAGCACACTAACGCATCACACTTACTGAGTCACTGTACACCAACACACTACTTACAGTACACTAAACACATTACACTTACTGAGTTACTGTACACCACCAACACACTACTTACAGCACACTAACGCATTACACTTACTGAGTTACTGTGTACACCAACACACTACTTACAAGCACACTAACCATCATTACACTTACTGAGTAACTGTACACCAACACACTACTTACAGTACACTAACACATTACACTTACTGAGTTTTTACTGTAACAACCAACACAGCTACTTACAGGTACACTAACACATTACACTTACTTTACTGAGTTACTGTACACCAACCACACTACTTACAGTTTACACTAACACACATTACACTTACTGAGATTTACTGTACACCAACACACTACTTACAGCACACTAACGCATTACACTTACTGAGTTACTGTACAACCAACACACTACTTACAGCACACTAACACATTACACTTACTGAGTTACTGTACACCAACACACTACTTACAGTACACTAACACATTAACACTTACTGAGTTTACTGTACACCAACAACGCTACTTACAGCACACTAACACATTACACTTACTGAGTAACTGTACACCAACACACTACTTACAGTACACTAACACATTACACTTACTGAGTTACTGTACACCAACACACCACACTACACTACTAACACATTACACTTACTGAGTTACTGTAACACCAACACACTACTTACAGCACACTAACGCAATACAGCTTAACTGAGTTACTGTACACACCAACACACTACTTTACAGCCACACTAACGGGGGGGGGCATTACACTTACTGAGTTACTGTATTACACCAACACCACTACTTACAGCACACTAACGCATTACACTGTACTGAGTTTACTGTACACCAACACACTACTTACAGTACACTAACACATTGACACTTATTGAGTTTACTGTACAACACCACAGTACTTAAGGGCTCACACTAACAGCATTACACCTTACTGAGTTACTGTACACCAACACGACTACTTACAGTACACTAACACATCACACACTTACTGAGTTACTGTAACAACCAACACACTACTTACAGTACACTAACACATTACACTTACTGAGTTACTGTACACAACAACAGGACTACTTTACAGTACACCAACACATTACTACTTTACTAGAGTTTACGGTGTACACCAACACGGGGGGTTACTTACACGCACACTTACACGCATTACACTTACTGAGTTACTGTACACCAACACACTACTTACAGTACACTAACACATTACACTTACTGAGTTACTGTACACCAACACACTACTTACAGTACACTAACACATTGCACTCGTTGGGTTACTGTCCACCTCTAATAATCTTTAAGGAATGTATCTAGTTTAAAGTGAAGAAACCCTGTAGGTGGCTGTAGAAACATCTTCACGATACTAGCTATCTTGGGTTATTATTACATATTGTAATTACAGTGTTACTAAGGGCTCTTTACTCTTTCACACTGTTATTAAGGGAGTTTATATGCATTTAATGATCTGATAAGGACAGAAAATCAGACTTTGTTCGTAACCCAGAAACTTCTCCTTCATGCTGTCAAAGCTGCTCACTTAACCAAATTTGCCTGCTGGTGTCCCATATCCTTGTGTATGTTCAGTATATGGCTGGGTATTTGGCCATTTCTGACCCATACACTGTGAAGTAAATATGAGGTGTGTCAATAGTAAGTGTGTGCTTTGGCAGACATGATTTGTCTTCCATGACACCAACATGTCGGCCATCTTGAATGCCACCGTGTTGGATTTAGCTTCAGTGTTTTAGTTGGGAAGGTAGGTGTGTGACAAGTGGTAGAGGCTTTCACCATTCATGCTCACGAACCTTCATTCGTTCTCATGTTTAAACAGGGGTTTTATGTGAAACCACACAATTGACCTTGAGGTCTGCAGAATGTGTTTGATATGCTGTCCAAGGACATCCTTTTCTCCCACTCCTGATGAACATTTCAGTGTCAAACTTTGATTTAACTGACCACAGAACAGTTTCCATTTTACCCCAGTCCATTTTCAATTAGCTTTTCCCCAGAGAAGACGACAGCGTTCAAAAAGACAGTAATAAAAGGACTTGCACACTTGAGATATCGTCAGAACGCTCCCCAACGCGTCTCTCATTGCTTTAGCATTAATTCCTTCTATGGTTTTCCCATCACCCTGCTCCTGCTGCATTGGCGTGCTGATCGGAAAGCCAGAAACTACTGCAGATGACTTCACTCTATTTGGGTGGATGTTAAAAGATACAACAACTACATGGAACAAAAAGTCAAGGAGATCTGAAAATTACATATCCTGTTTCAGAAAGTTTACAACACATAGAACATAGAATACCTAAAACACATAGAATTCAGGTTCATATTTGGTTCCGTTTTTCAAAGCAGAAAAGATGAAAGGTCGCTCTACATGTTTCTTCTGGTAAACTTGTGTATCATCTAGAATACATATTCAGAAAGAGCTCAGAGAGGTGTGGCATATAAAGTTGTACCAGCCTCCGCCTATATATAAGCTTAATTGACAGCTCTAGCCCACTCTGCGGACCATACAGACTTAAACTCATTAAAAGCTTTTAGCCGATGCAAACTGGATATAAACAATCATGAACAAATAGACATGCAGACGGATGAATAAACAAATGAACTGACAGGTGAACAGACACACAGACAGACATACAAAGGAATGAATGCATAGATGAAGTAACACATTAAGTGTGATGATGGAGCCAGCTACAGAGAGGTGGGAATGTTACAGAGAGGCGAAGGCAACTACAGACAAGAGGAGGATGCTACAGACAAGTGAAGGCAGGTACAGAGAAGAGGAGGATGCTAGAGAGGTGAAGGCAGCTATAGTCAGGTGGAGGATGCTACAGAGAGATAAAGGTAGGTACAAACAGGTGGAGGATGTTACAGACAGGTGGAGGCAGCTACAGACAAGTGAAGGCAGGTACAGCGAGGAGGAGGATGCTACAGAGAGGTGGGAATGTTACAGAGAGGTGAAGGCAGCTACAGACAAGAGGAGGATGCTACAGACAAGTGAAGGCAGCTATAGTCAGGTGGAGGATGCTACAGAGAGGTGAAGGTAGGTACAGACAGGAGGAGGATACTACAGACAGGTGAATGCAGTTATAGTCAGGTGGATGATACTATAGACAGGAGGAGGACACTACAGAGAGGTAAATGCAGCTACAGACAGGTGGAGGCAGCTACAGGCAGGTGGTTTATCTTGCTAGCTTTGATTATGCTAGTTAGCTTTAGCTTGCTAAACTTGCAAGAGATGTCAGTCTTGTCCCTAATCGCTAAACCCTAGGCTGCGTCTCAGTTGTGTGCTACACACTAATGCTACAAAGTATATACTGCACTATGTACTCCTCTTTATAGTATGGGCTCAGCAGGCTAGTACACACAAAATTAGCATACTGCATCATCTACCAGGACGTGACAAACCTTTATGAGGAACAACACACCTCACACCAAGCTTTGGTACTAAACACTAACAAATAAGTGCTTGTTGAGCAGAATGTATGTTTATTTTTAGGATGTTGTTTCATGGATTTGCTAACTAACACTGAAGACGACAACGATGAATACCTTATTCAAATTGCCAGCTAATTTGATAATCGATTTCAGAGGACAAAGTCAATTAATTGGTGAACCCCTACTCAAAAACTTGTTAGTGTTACACCCCGCCCCCAGATAGGCAACTGTGAGGATATGGAATGAACAGCACCTCAGTAATCTGAACATTGGTATTTCACAGGTTTTATTTCTGTTTCCGACATCACATGAACACAGCATAAGCAGGATGGACGGTGTCCACCCAGAGAAGTTTCTTGATTGTCAATACAACTGGACCGTGCTGACATACACTCATAATCAAGGGAAAAGCTGCACCCAGAAGAAAGTGTCAGAATCAGAATCAGAATCTCTTTATTTCACCAAGTATGTTACACATACAAGGAATTTGTCTTGGTAAGAGCAACACGTATGACAAGCAACAAAAACAAGTAACAAAAAACACAGAACACAGATTATTTACAGTATTAAACTAAAGGAGAATTACACTAAACAATAAATAGGGTAGAGGATAAATTAAAAAAGTAAAAAGTACTAAAGGTGATAAAAAGCTGAAGAAGCTGAGAGATGTGAAACAGATTTAGTTGAAAAATATTATATATAGAAAGTTACAGATGACCTGAATATTTACAGAAAGAGAACATCTGTACAGGTGTGCAAATAGGCAGAGTGCAAGTAGCTGTTCAGTCCGGTTTGGTACAGTTCAGTTGTATGTTTTGAGGTTGTCCACTGTGGTTGAGGAGCGCTACAGCTCTGGGGAAAAAGCTGTTAGCGTGACGTGTTGTGCTGGCTTTGATGGGCCGCAGTCTCCTACCAGAGGGGAGTGTCTGGAAGAGGTGGGGTGTCCAGGATGTGAGGGGTCAGATGTAATTTTGCCAGCACGCTTCCTCACCCTGCTGGTGTAGATCTGCTGAAGTGATGGCAGGTTACATCCAATGATCCTCTCTGCTGTCCTGATGATGCGCTGGAGTTTGGTCGGACTGCAGTTCTATTGGGAAGGAAGATAAAATGTACAAAGAACAATAAATGATGATAAATTCAGACTGATATTCATTAAATATTTATTGAGCCACACATACAGAAGTAGTGTCTCTCTGTATGGCGCCGGGCCACCATGTTCGCTGATACACCATGTTCGTTGTAGAGGTTCCTAATGGTGTCCTGTGATAATCCATCCCAAGCAACTTGAATATTCACAGTTCCTGCAGATTGCGCGGTAGGGGTTGAGGTGGAGTAACACCAGGCCGTCTGGACATGTGATGAGTGACTACAAACCGTTTATCTTGGTGCTGACCACTGTGTCTCCACATATGGATTCGTGGGTTGTCTCCCCCCAACACAAAAGCTGGGCTTGTCACTGAAGATGTCTGGCTGCCATTCTGAGTCACTCCATGATCGTCTGGCACCATTGCAGTCTTTGGCAACACTAACATGGTGCTAAGGGCAGGATGACTTGAGAAGGGCATCACTGCTTGCTGAATGTCCAGAATCGTGTCTGTTTGGTCAGTCAGGTATAGTGATAAAGACTATCCTTCCACATGCACATGCATGGCTAAGTGTGAAACTTGAATCATTCACTTGCCTAGCGATTTCAAACCTACCCACCAAATTTCTTTCCTGTCTGTTGATTTCTTCTGGGTGCAGCTATATGTGTATTCAATTGGTCATGAGTGTATTACACACCACTAGATTGTGTAGCTTTGAGGACATCATAATTCTGAGGATCTAGGGTCTAGATCTAGGGGGTGTCTATGTAGGACAAAACGTACTGAGGGCACTGAACTTGGAATATTGGTATTTCCCAGATTCCCAACATCATATGAACATAGCATAGGCAGGCTGCTTCATGTAGATAAGTCCCTTGGTTGTTAGTAGCCCACCACTGGACCATGTTGACACATTTAGCTGTTGGTCTCGTGGTGGGCCTGGGGCTTTGATAAAAGACCCTCCCTTGGAAATACCACTATAGTCTGCAGGCCTTTGGGCCCCGAGCAGCAGAAAGCCTGCAACAAAACGCAGCACTATAGAAACAAAGCGGACTCGCCTTGCTCCTTCCGAACTGCATTTACCGGCATGCAACGGAACAAAACATTGCCCCCCTCCTCCCCCGACTCACGGCTTTTTGGCACGCCCCAGCAGGGGCTCGATGCTCAAAGCCTTCATTGTGTCTGACTGAATGGCTTGGTGAGTGTGTGTGTGTGGGGTGTGTGTGTGTGTGAGAGAGGGGGGTGGCACAGGGTAGTGTGTGCGTTCGGTCGAGCCTCCGTCTGTTCTCTACACACACATGCATACACACAGATGCAGACACACACCGCGGATTAACTAGCCAGCTCGCTCGCCGCACACCACAGCCAGTCCGTGAGCAAGCCATGCCCGTCCGCGAGCCGCTCACGAGCACGGAGCCGTTAACCGAGCTGCTGGAAGCGCACAAAGCGGCTTCCCTCCCACGCTGACTGGACCGGGGCCGGAGGAGATGCTTTAACCAACGGCGGCGGACGAGACACGGAGACTCGACGACGGAAGACGGCACGGATTAAGGATGTAGGCTCGCTTATTGTCGTGTGGCTTTATTTATCCCCTCTGGAGAGCATCTGTAAGGGCTGGAGCTCGTGCTATCGCCCTCCCTCCCCCTCAGAGGCTTAACCGCAGAGTAAACGTAAAAAATATACACAGAGAGCCGGAGACGAACTTTGTGGTACCGAACGAGCAGCAACAACAGGAGAAACATGGGGAACGCGGAGAGCATGGATGCCCAGCTCACGGACTTCAGGGCGAGGAGCAAGCCCCCCAAACTGCCCATGCCTGACCCGGCCGAGCTGGAAGAGAGATTCTCCATCGCTTTGGTAATTCCCGGTGGTGTTCCCGAGGGGTCTGGGGTGTTTTGTGTTAGAGGGGGACGGTAGAAAATGGCAGGGGTCGTGTTTTTGTAGGTGGCGGATCGCCTGCTAGCACACGCACGCACGCACACAGGTCCATTGTGTGGAGGCTGCTGGGCGCTGGGGCTTTGAAGCTGTGTGATCGCGGCTAATCAGCTACATAGCGGGCTGCTTTCCTGCCTGGTGTGGCCCCCTTTAGCTTTACACGGTGGCAGTGATTCATCGGTAGCGTGCGAGCTCGGTTGTAATTTATGTTGGAGATGATGACCGTATCACTCCGTAATCCGGTGTCTGAGCATCGCCCAGGCCACTGTGCTCACTCGCCTCGGAGATCTTTTGTTTTTTAGGCTCTCCGGTTTGACATGCAGCCTGGGAAGTGCAGTGCTGCAGCAGTTTGCTCACTGATAGGCCACTCCAGCATATTCTGTCAGATCACTGGTTTATAATTTCTTCTGAGGCGCAGGAATGAGATAAAGAGCCCGTAGCATGGAAAGCTGACATGGGTATCAGTTAAAGAAGATGCCTGTTAACGTTGCATACTGTTCAGTGCACAGTTCATATATAGAGACCAAACTGCAAAACATACCTGATTTATTCATGTGGTTTTTGTGATGTCACAAACAGACAAAGTATTAATGTGTCATCAGTGCCTGAAAATGTTTTTGCATATATATTTAAAATCAGCTGCCAAATTGTCAGAATTGCGTGAGGAACGGCTGGAAAGAAATGCTCAAAAATGACCTAGAATAATTAATTTTATAAAAAAATTAATTCTCAAACATTAAAAGTTAAGGGGGGCTTATTTGTCTCTTTTTGTGACGATGTGTCGTCCTAGCTTTGCCCGCTTGAAACATTTCAACCTAGACTGCCTTTAAAAAACAAAACAAATACGGAGCAGCTGATAAAAAGGGATCTTGTTTACATATTTATATATTAGTGAGTCTATTAAAGGCTTATAACAAAAGTAGGCTATGTCATTGGGAAATGGTCCCTTATGGCTGTTTAAAACAAACCAAATAAACAACAACATAAAAATTCAATACAAAAAATGTAGCATATGGGCCCTTTAATGTTGTTGCTGTACCGTCGATGAGCTCTGGAACCTTTTCAGCTTGGCTAGTCTGCCTCTGGTTGGTCTAATTTGTGTTCTTAATGCTGTGGATGCCTAAGGAAGTTTGGATGAAGTGTTGTGAGGTGGATTAGTGAGGTTTATGAAATGTTTAAAGGGTTCCGTTTCCAGTTTTCCTGATTAACGCATGACAGCTGATTAGTGTAATCTGACAGACAGCATGTATTAATAATTTAATAATTCAGTTTTAAAAAATAATCATTTCTTCATTGACTCCCATTAAAAGTTAAGGATGTTTCTCTGTCTCCTGAGAAGTTGCCTTTTGGGAGATGTGAGGCTCCGACAGTGACAATATGTTGGCATAGCTCTGCCTGCTGGAAGTGTTCCAGCTTGGCCTGCCTTTTGAATGAGGCCAATAAAAGAGATCTTGTTAATGTAGTCAGTCTTTTAAAGGCTAATAAAGGCTAATAACAAAAGTAGGCTGTGTCATTGGTAGATGGTCGATTATGACTGTTATAATACTACCTTAATGTTATAAGCAAAAATAAATAAATAAATAAATAAATACAAAAAATGTAACATATGGGCCCTTTAATGGTGCTTTACCCCTTTGAGTATGGATGAGCTTTTCGGCTTGGCTCGAGGGCCTGTACTTGGTCTAATTTGTGTTCTTATGCTTTGGATGACTAAGGAAGTTTGGATGATGTGTTGTGAGGTTGATCAATGAGGTTCATGAAAAGTTTAAAGGGTTCCTCCTACAGCTCTCCTGATCAACACACAGCCCCACTGATCTACGTGATCTGATTGACAGCGTGTTTTTCTGGGTGGATCAGTCGCGTATCACCCATGCCTATTTTTTATTGCTGAGCAGAAAGAGAGCTGTGTGCAGAGGGGAGGAGATCAAATGAAAGATGGAGTGAATACTGAAGTTTTTAATGCAAAAATAAGTGCAGCTACTTTGTTTGTGTGCATGTGTGTCGGTGTCGGTGTTGGCATGTGCGGACGTGAGGGGAGACAGAAAATGGAGGGAATGCAAATCGTTCTTCGCTGCCTCGTTTTCGGCGATTTGCATCACAAATTCTGACCCAATAGAACTGACTGCGCAGTCTGAGACGCCGTCTCTCCCTCTCAGATTTTGAAGCGTAGTTCCTTCGTTTTAACGATTAATCATTCACAGATCTGAGAGCCTGGCTTTCGTTCTCAGGAGAGACTAAATACGTCTGTGGTTACATTCGGAGCTTACCGATATGTGGGACTCCTTCTAGGTTGAGTAAGCTTGTGGCTAGGAGGAGCACTGTGGTGTCTGTTGTAGGTGGACACTTGCATGCTAAATTACATCTGCCTTCTGTTAGGGCAAAACTGTGTGACTCCTACACGTGGGCTGACTTCTTTGCACCGTGTCCAGATTCAGCTTTAGTCATAGTAGTTGAGAGAGGCACATGGACTGTGTTCAGCTCCATAGACTGGCAGCACTAAATACAGAGACTAGTTGAAGTTGAAACATGTCTGTCTAAAATGCTGGAACAGAATATACAGTTTCTTCTTTCCTCTATGAGGGCATTAGCCTGGCATTAACGCGCATCCTGGGTGAGCCAATCCTAAGTGGACAAGGATAAGAAGAGGTTTGAACAGGATTGCTCAGACTACCGTAGGAAGTGGTCAGGCATGCATCAGAACACTTAGATCCTAAACTCTAACAGAGCACTTAGATCCTGATCTCTAACAGAACACTTAGATCCTGATCCCTAACAAGACATTTAGATCCTGATCCCTAAGAGAACACTTAGATCCTGATCCCTAACAAGACATTTAGATCCTGATCCCTAACAAGACATTTAGATCCTGATCCCTAAGAGAACACTTAGATCCTGATCCCTAACAGAACACTTAGATCCTGATCCCTAACAGAACACTTAGATCCTGATCCCTAACAGAACACTTAGATCCTGATCCCTAACAGAACACTTAGATCCTGATCTCTAACAGAGCACTTAGATCCTGATCCCTAACAGAACACTTAGATCCTGATCTCTAACAGAGCACTTAGATCCTGATCTCTAACAGAACACTTAGATCCTGATCCCTAACAGAACACTTAGATCCTGATCCCTAACAGAACACTTAGATCCTGATCCCTAACAGAACACTTAGATCCTGATCCCTAACAGAACACTTAGATCCCTAACAGAGCACTTATCCTGAACTAAAAGAAACTTAGATCCACTTAGAGATCCTGATCTCTAACAGAGCACTTAGATCCTGATCCCTAACAGAACACTTAGATCCTGATCTCTAACAGAGCACTTAGATCCTGATCTCTAACAGAACACTTAGATCCTGATCCCTAACAGAACACTTAGATCCTGATCCCTAACAAGACATTTAGATCCTGATCCCTAACAGAACACTCAGATCCTGATCCCTAACAGAACACTTAGATCCTGATCCCTAACAGAACACTTAGATCCTGATCCCTAACAGAACACTTAGATACTGATCCCTAACAAGACATTTAGATCCTGATCCCTAACAGAACACTTAGATCCTGATCCCTAACAGAACACTTAGATCATGATCCCTAACAGAACACTTAGATCCTGATCCCTAACAGAACACTTAGATCCTGATCCCTAACAAGACATTTAGATCCTGATCCCTAACAGAACACTTAGATCCTGATCCCTAACAGAACACTTAGATCCTGATCCCTAACAGAACACTTAGATCCTGATCCCTAACAGAACACTTAGATCCTGATCCCTAACAGAACACTTAGATCCTGATCCCTAACAGAACACTTAGATAACAGAACACTTAGATCCTGATCCCTAACAGAACACTTAGATCCTAACAGAGATCCTGATCCCTAACAACACTTAGACATCTTAGAGATCCTGATCCCTAACAGAACACTTAGATCCTGATCCCTAACAGAACACTTAGATCCTGATCCCTAACAAGACATTTAGATCCTGATCCCTAACAGAACACTTAGATCCTGATCCCTAACAGAACACTTAGATCCTGATCCCTAACAAGACATTTAGATCCTGATCCCTAACAGAACACTCAGATCCTGATCCCTAACAGAACACTCAGATCCTGATCCCTAACAGAACACTTAGATACTGATCCCTAACAAGACATTTAGATCCTGATCCCTAACAGAACACTTAGATCCTGATCCCTAACAGAACACTCGGATCCTGATCCCTAACAGAACACTTAGATCCTGATCCCTAACAGAACACTTAGATCCTGATCCCTAACAAGACATTTAGATCCTGATCCCTAACAGAACACTTAGATCCTGATCCCTAACAGAACACTTAGATCCTGATCCCTAACAGAACACTTAGATCCTGATCCCTAACAGAACACTTAGATCCTGATCCCTAACAGAACACTTAGATCCTGATCCCTAACAGAACACTTAGATACTGATCCCTAACAGAACACTTAGATCCTGATCCCTAACAGAACACTTAGATCCTGATCCCTAACAGAACACTTAGATCCTGATCCCTAACAGAACACTTAGATCCTGATCCCTAACAGAACACTTAGATACTGATCCCTAACAGAACACTTAGATCCTGATCCCTAACAGAACACTTAGATCCTGATCCCTAACAGAACACTTAGATCCTGATCCCTAACAGAACACTTAGATCCTGATCCCTAACAGAACACTTAGATCCTGATCCCTAACAGAACACTTAGATCCTGATCCCTAACAAGACACTTAGATCCTGATCCCTAACAGAACACTTAGATCCTGATCCCTAACAGAACACTTAGATCCTGATCCCTAACAGAACACTTAGATCCTGATCCCTAACAGAACACTTAGATCCTGATCCCTAACAAGACATTTAGATCCTGATCCCTAACAGAACACTTAGATCCTGATCCCTAACAGAACACTTAGATCCTGATCCCTAACAAGACATTTAGATCCTGATCCCTAACAGAACACTTAGATCCTGATCCCTAACAGAACACTTAGATCCTGATCCCTAACAGAACACTTAGATACTGATCCCTAACAGAACACTTAGATCCTGATCCCTAACAGAATACTTACATCCGGATCCCCAACAGAACACTTAGATCCTGATCCCTAACAGAACACTTAGATCCTGATCCTCAACAGAACTCTTAGATCCTGATCCCTAACAAAACACTTAGATCCTGATCCCTAACAGAACACTTAGATACTGATCCCTAACAGAACACTTAGATCCTGATCCCTAACAGAACACTTAGATACTGATCCCTAACAGAACACTTAGATACTGATCCCTAACAGAACACTTAGATCCTGATCCTCAACAGAACACTTGGATCCTGATCCCTAACAGAACACATAGATCCTGATTCCCCTCAGAACCCATAGGATCTGATGCCCAGCAGAACACTTAGATCCTGATCCCCAACAGAACTCTTAGGTCTTGATCCTCAACAGAACACTTAGGTCCCGAGGCCCCACAGAACTCTTAGATCCTGATCCCCACAGAAGTCTTAGATCCTGGTGCCCCACAGAACCCTTAGGTCCTGATGGTCAATTTCAGTGAACTGGCATCATAACTCCCTTTTTCCACTCAGAAAACCCACAGCAGTCAGATTTGCGTTACATGGACTGTGTTACCATTAGCAAGATGAATTGGCACAAACCTGAGTATTGTGTCTCAGTGGCTACCTTCACACGGTGGTAGGTAAAGGGTTAGGGTTTTCTTCCTATGCCGCATTACTGTCTGTGGTCTTTGATTTGGGCCTCTTTCTTTTGTGGTACAGAAATACGATACGTACCTGATATGCAGTAATTTGACCACTGGAATTCATGGACTGTCAATCCAGCTCATCAACTGTCATACATTTGCACTGCCGAGAGAAAGTTAAATGGACGGCAACGGCGAGGAAGATTATCAAAGGCTGCAGTGTCACAGAAGAGTTAAACGTCTGAGGGCAAAGTTAAAAAAAACAAGGATCCGAACAAAGAAGTGACCGTGGCTGAATAACATGGCCTTTTTACAGCAAGCTTGAACACATCCTCGGTGATAAGCCCGGCTGTCATCCTTTGGAACTTGTGATCAGTCATGTGATGCTGACGGAGATGAAACAGAAATCTCCGGACCTGTATTCATTTGCAGTCATGGTTGTTTATGTCTGGGTGAGCGTGCCATGTGAAGCATTGTTGCCGTTTGTTGGACATGGGTCACTGTTAAAAGATTCAACAACTCAACAAGAAAATAAGGAAATTGGAGATGGGCCACTTTCATCATGCTGTGTGAATGCAGCCAACGTGAACTGTGTGCACACCACAAATCGAATCTATGTTGAATCCGATCGGTGCTGCAGTGAAGCTAGCTACACTGCAGGTCAGAGTGGAGTTATTCAGTTTAGAATTGGGGGATTTGGATATTGTTGGCTATCAATAGGCAACCTGCAAAAGGATGACTTGAGGTTATGGTCCATATCTCGGTTATGATATACCATCTCCACTCGCCTGACATCCCACTTACTCACAGCAGTACACTTACATGGTGCTAGACACCATGTATTCCCCAGGCGGCCACACTGGACACTTACTAGGGTCGCGATGTATGCCCATCGTATCTTAAGTGAGACCACCTCTGTGAAGCACATGTTAACTCCTGCAAGCACTGTGCTATTACTCCCTTGTCTGGGACTAGGGGGCCTGATATATGGAGCGAAGTGGTGCTGTGGGCTCCTTTGTAGGGAACGTAGCTGACATGGAAATTCAGAGTTTGCCGTGGATGAAGCTGTGAATGTGCTTTCCGTAATGGAATTCAGGACCTTAAGTTTATGTTACAGTATAAACATCAAAAAACACACCTGGGCCGCGTTCACATTACCAGACTGAGATCGATTTCTTTGCCCTCATGTGACACAGATGTTTGATCTTTCAAATCCAAACTCTAATAGGGGATGCTTATCCAATTGATGGCAATGCTGCCGCACTTTCCCACCAACACTGTGGCAATGCCGGTGCTCGAACTGTTCTGCGCTTTTCCACCACGAAAAACACCTAGCCACCGGAAAAATGTGCTGTTCCACCACCATTAAGTCTCTGTTCTGGAACCATGAACCCGATATGCGAGCAGCAAAGGGGAATGGTGCTGCACTGAGCTGAACTCTGGAACAATCGTACCCCACCAGGTCAACAGAGGCGTCCACCTTCTAATGAGCTAAAACATGAAGAATTTAAAACATTTGCTGTTTAATAAGTGCAGGAGATCTGTAATGTGGGAAACGATGCTGCTTCATAAAAGTGCATAAAGGAAAAAAAAACTGGAGTCATCTTGCATGTAGTCGCTATCTCTCAAAGCAAGAAGTAACGTTTGCACTTTGTTGGTGTAGCTCAGTGGATAACACCAATACCTGCCAAGTAGCCACCACCACACATGGGAGACTGGGGTTTGAATCCTGGGCTGAGTGACTATGCTGTGCTACACCAATAAGAGTCCTTGGGCAAGACTCCTAACACTACACTGGCCTACCTGTAATATGATTAACCCTGTAAGTCGCTCTGGATAAGAGCGTCAGCTAAATGCCGTAAATGTAAGAAAATGTTCCACCGTGTGTTTTTATGCGTCGTCCACCGACTTCTGCTTATGGCTAAGGACCGCCCACATCCAGATATCTAATCACTCGGCTCGCAAACCAGTGGAAACGGGGGGGAAGTTCAGTAGCGCCTAGTCACCAGCACTGGCATCTTGTTGGTGGAAAAGAGGTAACTGAGAGTAGCCAGATAAGAATCCCACCCCCCATTGTGTATGTACCGCCGTTCAGTGTTAACGAGGTGCCAAACATGGAGTAAACGGTGCAAAGGCATCTGAGACTTTTTCACATGTGTCTTACTCTAATAATGAACATCTGAAAGCTGTTAAGAGCAGCTGATTACTGACTGGTTTGTTGGCAAACCTAGTTAATTCATATGACATAAACGTGAACCATCAAGTTAAAATGATCAGATCAGATAAAGAAACAGGTTTCTAATGGGAAGTGTTAGTAAGCCTTGAATCTTAGAATTCAGATTTAAATCAGAATCAAAAATTTCTTTATTTTGCCAAGAATGTTTCACTTACAAGGATTCTGTCTTGTAACAAGCTCACAGGCTGTTACAAAGCATTACACCGAGGGCAAGAATGATGAGATACAATAAATAATAAGAGGAATGAAAGGAGCTAACGAGAGATGTGAATATCTGTATTTATATATACAGTATATGGATATGACATACATAAGTACTATATTGCCAAAAAGTATTCACTCACCCATCCAAATCACTGAATTCAGGTGTTCCAATAACTTTCATGGCCACACCTAGCACCTAGACATGCGGGCTGCTTCTACAGACATGAGTGAAAGAATGGGTCGCTCTCAGGAGCTCAGTGAAGTCCAGTGTGCTACCATGCTAGGATGCCACCTGTGCAACAAGTGTAGTCATGAAATTTCCTCACTACTCACTAAATATGTGACAGTCAGCTCTCAGTGGTATCATAACAAAGTGGAAGCAAGAGGCCTTGTGAAATGACAGCAGGGTCAGCAGATGCTGAGGCACATAGTGCACAGAGGTCGCCCACTTTCTGCAAGTCAAATTACTGCAGACCTTAGATTAGTTTGAGAACGGTGCATAGGGTTAGGGTTACCCTAGAGCTTCATGGAATGGGTTTCCGTGGCCGAGCAGCTGGATCCAAGCCTTACATCACCAAATGCAATGGTGTAAAGCGCCGCTACTGGACTCTAGAGTAGCAGAGACGTGTTTTCTGGAGTCACAAACCACGCTTCTCCATCTGGCAACCCGATGGACGAGTCTGAGTCTGGGTCTGGCGGTTGCCAGGAGAACGGTACTGACTGCATTGTGTAAAGTTTGGTGTGGGGTTGTGATTACGGTGTCGGCCCCTTAGTTCCAGTGAAAGGAACTCTTAATGCTTCAGCATGCCAGGAGATCTTTCACAATTTCATGCTCCCAACTTTGTGGGAACAGTTTAGTGATGGCCCCAGCGCACAAAGCAAGGCCCATAAAGACATGGGTGAGCAAGTTTAGTGTGGAAGAACTTGCACAGAGTCCTGACCTCAGCCTGATGGATGGATAGAACACTTGGGATGAATTACAGCAGAGACTTTGGTAGCATTCTTCTTCACAGCTGAAGCTTCCTTGCTCAGTAGCAAGCAAATAAAACAAGCATGGAAATCAGCTGCCTGCTGTTTGTCCTCCGAGTTTGAAATATCAGTTCACACACATTAAAGTTCAGTTTGGTATGAAAGGAGTCTGTTGATGTTAAATAAATATAGAGGACTGGAGCGGCGGAGCCAGTTCGGGAGCATGATCTGTTCAGACTAGGATGGGCAGTAACTTGGGGCGCCACTGTTTCCTGAATGCAACCTTTGGTATGTGCTCCTAGATCGGACACATGGCCACTTTAGGGCCATCTAACTTTAATGAAGAGAGTCTGATTGAAACATGTTCTTTCCACTGCACATACACATATTAACACCATTCAGTGAAGAACTTAAAGGTTCTAGTAGTAAAGCTGCAGAACCGGCCTTTTTACATCTATCCTAATCATGAGCTGTTTGTTCGTTTGTTGTTGTCGTCGTTGTTAACGCTGCACTTAACTTCAGGTTACTGGTTAGAAAATATCTATAGAGCCATGCATGCTTTAGGACGGTTCTTTGGAGAACCACAAGTGGTTCTTCCACAACTTTATTTTTAAGACTGTATTACTGAGTCTGGTTTCATCTGTGTGCCTTTTAGAACTCCATGAACCTTCCGCCGGACAAGGTGAGGATTCTGCGGCAGTACGACAATGAGAAGAAGTGGGAGCTAATCTGTGACCAGGTGAGTGAGTGAGACTTTCCTCAGCATCCCTGCAGAACTGCTGTCAGTGAGGCTTGTGGGAAACGCTGTGTCATGCTCTGCTCTGATATGTGTAGAGAATATGATTCTTAACCACTGAAAGTCTGAAGAATCGCCATCTCCCAGCTGTACCTCGTATAGTGTATCGTTCTATATGTAGCTACTGTATAATAAGATTGGTAATAGAGTAATAATCATGCAGAATAATAAATAAAAAGAGGCTAAAAAATATAATAGGCTAAAAATATTAGCATTAGATATTCAGCTTTTGGTTAAGCATAGGAGAGAGAGGAGAGTCTCCATTTAAGATAACTAATGTGCACCCTGTTCAGTGGCCAATCTTGGTTCCTCTTCATGCTCTTGGGGATTGTTTCTGCCACTGTTGCCCAAACTTCTCATTAGGGTTGTGGATGACTGTGAAGTGGCTTTGAGACAGTGTCTGTGAAGAGGCATTGAATTGAAAACCACAGTCCACAATAAAAACGAGGCATATGGCTACATCCTGTAAGAGTACAGCAGGCAGGCGATTCAGGGGGCTTATGGACCTACCCATGCTCAACAGTGTTTTATTTAAAATATAGAATTATTAGGGGCTGTAAATGTATGAATGATTTGAGTTATTAATTCGTCTTTTATATTAATTCAGCTGTGGAACCGTATGCTAATGTAGTTTGGTGTGCTTTCAGTGGGAGACAGTTCTTTAAGAACCAAGAAGTTCTGTGAGTGAAGCCTATTGCCTGAGTTTAGATGCTGGTGGGCCAGTGAAGTAGCATGAACCGGTGTTTTATAGATTGTGGTTTGTAGTTTTTGATGTTTATATGGTTTATAGATTATGATTTATCATCTTGTCATAATGTTTGGTTATGCTGTTGTATTTTAAGCTTATAAGCTTTCAGTGGGAGACTGTCCTGGACGGCAGGGAGGCCAGTTTAGCGTCCGCACTCTCGGATTACACAGAGAACGTTTCATATGCAGAATGCTTTCCGTTAAGAAGCATAAAGCTCCCTGAAAAGGCTGCTGTCCAAAATCCTACAGGAGAGGCATCTGCTGATACATATCTCCTAACCTTTTTGTGCTGGAACTTTCTGTGAGGATCTTTTGGAGGCATCTGGTTTTAATCACCATCTATATTTCTGCCTGTGAAGTTGTATTTTCACGTTCCATCTTAAATGGTGTCCCTGTTATAATCTGCCACCGTCCGTTCCATCTTAAATGGGGCAGCAATAACATTGTGGTGCCTCAAGTTTCCCTGGAACAGAGCATTTTATGTCCAGCCAGTCTGAACATCTTGCTTTTATGTTTACTTCATGAGCTTTTAAGTGTGTGCTAATTCTGGGATGTTAGTGGAACTCCGCTTTAACAGACACAGAAACTGTAATAACTGTAATGGGTATCACCACGGGGCTTTTTATTGCCCCCCCCCTTCAACTCCCACTACTGAGAAAAGATAGACTCCTTATTACTACACACCCGCAGCATCCGCCATGCCATGTCGCCATGGTTACGCTGACGTAAGTCAGGCAGAGCATGGCTGAGTTTGGTGGATGTGTCTGGTGAGGTGACTGAGCGAATGAGGTATGAATAATGAATGATGATGTTTCTCTCCAGAAGCGCGCAGGGTGGGAGCGGGAGTTCAGAGGTGATGGGGTGGGACTGATGCTTTTCGCCGAACATTTGGCTCAATGATGTAGCGGGACAGGAGGTGGATCAGTGGGGGGTCATTAATTTTGCAGTGGGTGTGTGTGATTTGTTTAGTTTAGATTTAGCTTTGCATTCGGTGCACTAGATTTGTTTTAGAAGAAGACAAAGCTGACAAAGCGTCGCTGTGTGTCTGTTTATATAAACAGGAGCGTTTCCAGGTGAAGAACCCGCCCCACACGTACATCCAGAAGCTGAGAGGATTTCTGGACCCAGCCGTCACAAGAAAAGTATGTTTTGAATCCTGTACTTATGCTTGCTGCATTTCATAGAAAAGAAGGGCCAAAGTTCCAAGATGTGAACTGATAATAATAATAATAATAATAATAGAAATAATAATAATAATAGAAATAATAATAATAATAGAAATAATAATAATAACAATGACAAAAATAATAATAATAATAGTCATCATTTTTTATCCTTGAGAAATGACAACAGCTTAACTTTTCAAAGTTGAGAGTTATCATGGGTTGTTTTGTTATTTAAATATAATTTTCATATTTGCATAGTTACATAATGAATTACACTTCTGTAATATTAAGTAATGTACATTTATCAAAAGAATAGCTGCACCCACAACAGAGTGGGACATAAAGGTTACCAGGAACATGATAACCCCTAGCTAGGATTGTGGACATTCAGCGAGCAGTGATGCTCCATGAGTCATCCTGTTAGTGCCAGCACCACTGACAGACAGCTGCAAGACTACATGCGTGCAGACCGTTACTACAACTGCCCTTAACACCACCTCAACATCGCAAATGACTGCAATGGTGTTGTGCCAGACTGTCATGGAGTGACTCAGAATGGCAGCGGGTCATCCGTAGTAACCCACTTTGGTCTTGGTGGACATGACCAACGACTCTGTGTAGGGAGGCACCGTGGTCAGCGCCAAGATCGCCAGGAACTGTGTGAGATTATTCAAGCTGCATGGGATCTAGTCAGTCTAAATTTATTATCATTTATTGTTCCTGGTAACGTTTGTCTTCCTTCCCAATAGCATTGCAATCCCACACTTCCTTCTGGGTGCAGATCTATCTATCTATCTATCTATCTATCTATCTATCTATCTATCTATCTATCTATCTGTCTATCTGTCTATCTATCTATTTATCTGTCTATCTGTCTGTCTGTCTGTCTGTCTGTCTGTCTGTCTGTCTGTCTATCCGCACTCATAAAGCATTTTATGGGGAACACGTCATTGTATGTCCTGCAGTTCGTCTGTTTCTCTGCATACTTTGTTAGCCCCCTTATCTATCTATCTATCTATCTATCTATCTATCTATCTATCTATCTATCTATCTATCTATCTACCTATCTATCTATCTATCTATCTATATAAATATACTCTAATACTGCCTAAAATAAATATACTCTAAATAAATAAATATACTCTAAAATGTCTTTGTGTCAAGATCCCTTGTGTGTAAGTCTGGCAGGCAATGAACGAAGAATGTATTCAGCTCGTTTAGAATGTGAAAGCAATGGAAGCGAGACTTCCTTATTCTTCATTCTTCTATAAACGAATAATGAACAGCATAATGGAACAGTCCACTGAAAAATGTAATCCACACGACTTTCCCCTTCCTCAGGTGTAGCTGCTCAGACGAGAGAAAAACAGAATAGGCAAAAACAGAAAACAGATTTTAGACTTACTTTATGAATAGTGGTTTTCCAGTATCGGTAAGGTTGTATAATCTTCAGCTAAGTGTCTGATCGTTTAGACATGCAGTTTGCTTTCTGTTAACTGGTAGCTGTAAGCTGCCATTGCTTGTGAACGGCACTGTCCTCATATCTGGTGCAAAGCTTAAGACTTTCAGACACCAAACAAGTCTTGGCTGACTTGGTTTAGCTTAAGTAGAAAATGAGTAAATTAGATTTTCCAACTATTCCTCAACAGGTGGTGTTTGAGGGGTGCGTGATATTTTCATGCGTTAAGCTTCTGAAATACTGATCTTTTTGTCCTGCAGAAATTCAGAAGGAGAGTCCAGGAATCCACTCAAGTGCTCCGCGAGCTGGAAATCTCGCTCCGAACCAATCATATTGGGTGAGTGGCAGGTCCTGTGCAGTCATCTGAACTGACGAGATTGAGGGGTGACTCATGGGTCATTTCGGACCTGTGAAGACTGATTCAGACACGATGCTTTCAAGATTTCAAGTAGAGTGATTTTATTGTGCTCTCAGGTGGGTGAGAGAGTTTCTAAATGAAGAGAACCAAGGGCTGGACGTGCTGGTGGAGTACCTGTCCTTTGCCCAGTATGCTGTCACGTAAGTAGACTGCCTCCATACCTCCCTTTGTTGTCCTCTGTCTGTCTCTCTCTATATCTTTGTTGCACTCTACCACTCCTACCACTCCTTGCTTCCGCTGATACCATGAAGAAGCAGATGGGCCCCTCACATTTACTCCAGGGAAGCCTGCTCCCACGTATTTGAGCTGAGGCCATTATTTACCACAACTGGTCGCTCTCACAATTATTTGTTGATGTTGCAACAAACAATGTGTTTTCATTTTGTTGAGTTCATGCAAATATCTGTTAAAAAAGCAAACACAAAACATGTACCTGAGACACGTCATGGTAACAGGAAGTCCCAGTGGCGCTTTAACAGCTTCATAGGGTGGCAGAGGTCATGCTGGTACCACCACGATATCTTGCAGCACATTAGTAATTGTCAGGGACACGTGCAAGAGCACGTAATCAGCCTAGTGCTGGTGGACTCGGGACAATATATCGTATATATATATATGTATCTCCATTTTTGTTGATTTTTACTTTAATGACTCCTTTGATCACATGGGCTGCTGTTTACACTGTAAGGAAATTTCATGAAGAATGGACAGACAGAAAGGGCCCAAAATGCTTGGAAAAACATCCGGTTCCATTGACTTCCATTCGAATTAAATTAGGTTTTTGGCCTCTCTTGTAAAGTTGCCATTTTGGAGATGCCTGTTTTTCTTTGGACATGTAGGGGAATCCTTCATATCAGTGAAAAGCTCCAATAAATGATCACTTAGTGATAGACGTACATAAATAATATGTAACATCAAATAATAAACTCTAATAGAATTCCAAATAGATGTTTTAAGCAGTTCTAAAGTAAGCAGTTAATAGCAATTATTGATATGGCAGTCTGCCAAGCGACAGGTTGCATTTTGTGACCATAGGCAACAGCAAAATTGATACACCCTCACACCCCAAGCCTGGGAGCTGCTATGACAGTGTTAATGTTAGTTAGTTAGTGTTAGTGTTAATGACGGTCTTTGAAATGAAGGGGTGTCCCAGGTTTTGCGTGTAGTACCTTCTATTGCTACACTAGACGATTGACCGTAGTGATCAAGTAAGAATTCAGGCAGGAGTGTTTTCCTCCTACAATGGCCTGCCTTAAAGATGACGTATTATACCCGTCTTGCACAAGTTAACACCGCTCCCTGGAGTCTTAATGAAATGTCTGTGACATGCTTTGACCAAAATTCCACAAGAATCAAGCACCACAGCTCTCTTCGCATCCTGTCTGAACAGCCCTGTGATGAGCCACACGCAGGGCTACTGCAAGTATGGCCAAGTAGAACTAGGTATGGGCTGCTGTAGTTGCACTACCCGGTTCTTTGGTGCCCAACATAGCAGGAAAGACTCTGGAGACTCTACCTCCATTCTCCCATTTTACTCTCATCTTATTCACCTGTGCAGATGAAGTTACAGATATTCAGGTTTAATATTATTGTGGATCCTGCAGCGAGTGCCGAAAGGAACTTTGTAGAAAATTGTATCTCTGTTTATATATTACCTCGATTGTTAGCATTAACTAGTGCTTAAAGGCCAAAGAAACACAGATTCTTACATTTCCCTCATCTGCAGGTTTACTACGGTACCGGTTGTACTGACACCTCCTCTACTTAAGCTGCTGTGACCCAAGTTAAATCAGACACAATCAGACACACAAAACTGAGGGCAGCTTTTTATTTAGCATTCGAATGTTCTCATTCCACCTTACAAGATCCAACAGTTAGTAGACCTCCTTCTCCCTGTGTGGCTTCTACTGAATTTTACTGTTTCATCTTAAATGCTTCAGCAGTTAACAGTAGTTGCCTAAGGCACCAGAATATGATGCCTCCACTATTTAAGGCGGAACGGGAAGATTCAAACAAGAAGCTGGTGAGTAAGAAGCTGCCTGAAGCAGTAGTTTAGCAAAGTCATTAGCACACGTTTTTTGCTGGACGCCAACATCAACAATAAACTTTATTCAGCCTACAATAAAAAGTTCCCTCCTTTAAATAATGGGTTCTCCAGCATGGTATTGTTCTAATGAGGGCTCACTTGATGAAGGAAGGGGAGCCAAAATCTGAAGCAGAACCTAAGCAGTCCACAAAAGCTGCCTGGTTTGTCTTATTTCAGTTTGTGGGCTGTCAAGACACCCCACATGCATGTTTATTTTTTAATAATATGTGCCCCCTGTAAAGGCCCAAGGAAAACTAAATTTCCACAGGTTCTTAAAACAGGATTCTAGATTTTTACACCGTCCCCCTTCACTTCCCAGTCCCACAGTCCATATATGGAAGCTAAGCTGCCGAAACAGCCCGCTCTGAATCCATTGAAGGCATTTTAAAACATTTTTAATTCAACCGTGTTTCAATGTTCCTAACACTCCTAAATTAGGCTTTGCGATTAATGAAGTTGTGTATTAAATACTGTTGCATCTCTGGTCTCGTTCCTTTTCATACTTTCTGCACTCTGAATTCTCAAAGCTCCAACATTAAAGGTGCCACCAGATCACATACTGGTGCTGCCATCTGATAATCTTAGTCTGGGGCTCTGATGAATGTTTCATGATGCATATATATATACACATTTTTAATCTATCTTATATATCTGTCCCTACCACAGATTTGATGGTGATGTAGCAGAGGGTGCTAGTGGTGAGGCATCTGTGGAGACTCCCTGGAGCAGATCTATAGAAGATCTCCATGGTGACAGCAATCTGCCCTCGCCGGTCAGCAGCAGCAGTATTCCACGCTCCACGCGCCACTCCTTACGGTAAACCAGCCAGAGAGCCGTACTAACACACAAATCACACGCCAAATGGGTAGCGCTTCAGACACTGGTGGTAATAACAGGGTAATGAGATGGTAATGAACTCTGTTTATTTACAGATCCATACATTATATACCAGGTTACTAGCTGTTACTAAACTGCTATTAAGCGGTTATAATAGTAGCATAAACAGGTTGTCCAAAGAGATCTGTGGTCTGATATCAGTTCTTACATCAACACCTATCTGAGCCTAGATATCTTGACGATATCTTAACCAGGTAACACAGAGTATCATGTAGTATTGCATCTTCAGTCCTTAATACTATATAATCTGAGCAGATCTGCTGGGCAGCATCACTTGTCTACTACTGGGCCTACGTGTATAACTAGCAGAAGAACACAGGGGGATTGTAATGTACTAATTATTCATATTTTCTCTGCAGCTACCCTGATATTTTGAAGTACTGATTCAGACATGGTTACACAAGAAAATGATTATTTTGTTACAGCTAGAAGATGTAATGTAATGTTTGCAGTTAACAGAGGAACCTGCTTGCATAATTTAAACTATTTGTTACTGACTGTTTATTATTACAATTTCTGGCATATATTATTAGAAAAGTCCAGTTTGTTGCTGTAATATTACCATATTATTACCCACGAATTACAGACATGCCAAGTGCTACCACTACAGTCTGATTTACAGTCTCTCTGATTCTGTAATATTTTCTCAGGTCCAACACCCTTCCAAGCCGCAGGACCCTGAAAAACTCCCGTTTAGTGTGTAAGAAGGATGACGTGCATGTCTGCATCATGTGTCTCAGAGCCATCATGAACTACCAGGTATATGGGTTAAAGGCTTATTTACCTGAGCTCAGGGTGGAGTCCAGAAGCATCATTTGGTTAGATCTGCATTTGGTACTACAGTGTTATCTGCTGCTAAAGGACAGAGTGGACTCAGTTTGTACCATTGAACAATACATCCAGTGCATCTGTTGATGCTTAGGGCTGTACAGATTTTCTGTTTTATTGTTTATTGTCTTGTACGTATTGGGGATCGGTCAAAAATTTGGCCATCAAAACTGAAATTTTGATGAACTGCCATTTTTGACCATATTAGCTGGGGAAAATTGGCTTATAATTTGGACAAGAGCGTTTCTCTTTCAGTTTTACGCCAGCTTATTCCTTTTTAATACAGCAAAGACAACCGTCCACTAAGAAAACATGACACAACCAGAACTAGAACATTCACAGTTTTATTAACATAGCTGTAAAGGCAGAGTTCTGCCCCATTATGATTTGACATATTGTGCTGTGCTGATGTTCCACCTTAAAAGCTGCAGACAATCCAGCTGCATTCAGTCAAAACCTGCATAGCTGCCAAAAGTGTATGGGGAGAAAATCTAAGGAGGAGAGAATGAGCTATATGATCCTTCTCCAAATGTTTGTAGGAACATCACTAGCTTGCTGGACAGTTCAGTGTATAGTACGTATTTGGTGCCGTATGAGCTACTGACATGGCTTTAGTTTTGGTTCACACGTGTAAAACCTGTATCCGTTCTCTCAAGCTATTAGCTGGTAGGTTTGTAGTGTGTGTGTTTTGTTGGAAGATGTTTGTAGTGTATACAGGCTGAAGGTTTTGAGTGTATGTCATTCAGTAGCATTTAGCAGGAAGTTATTTGTCTCTGTAGAGTGTAGTTTTATCTTAATTGTTTATATTCTATATTATTAATATATTCCAATAATCAAATCCAATAACTGGTGAAATTGGCGGTGTCCCTGGGTTTATGGGTAACGCTTTACATTATGTGTTGACTAAAAAACATGAACCAATGCCTTAAATAACTAGGGCTGTACCCGACTCAGAATTTTGCCAGTCGAATCAGATTCGCCCGTCCTGGCCGACGATTCGACTATTCGTTCATGTTTTTCAGTAAATCAACTTACATACGTTTCAGATCTGATGTCCTCATTTAGAAAGTCAGCAGAGTCACAGAAACGTATTTTTGAACTAAAAGAGGCGGGGCATATGATGATCGATCTGAACTGGAGCCTGATTTAATTACAGGATATAGCGTCAGGCAGCAGCTCGTATTTATGCTAAACGTTAGCACTTATAGCTTATAGTCTTTTTAATTTCACTCCTAACAGCTTCTTCAGTAGGAGGACCCTTCGTCTTTCATCTCTCATAAATAATGAACTGCTAAATAAAACCAGATTAGTCCATATTTAAATTTAAAGTATTATTACCTGCACTGAAATAATTATCTCTTGTTTATCGGCAGGCGTATTAAGTGACTGTACTTATTTTTAAATAAAAATAATCTCAGCTGTAGACGAAGAAATAAACATATCTGTAATTTAGGTTCTAAAATAATGGAATTATAATAAAACTTTTTTATGTCTAAAAAGTCAGCTCCCTCGTTTGAAGCAGTGTTGGATGTCTGACTAAATGAAGAGCAGAATTTGGTTTCATTTGTTCGGGTTGTCTTCTTCGAAAGCTCCTCCAGACTCCAGACTTTTTCTGAGATATCGCTCCCCCTGTTTCTCTCAGATTCACAGCTTTAGCTTCCTTTAGCGGGTGAACTGCCGGCGCACGTTGTCACGTGGATTTAATTTTTTAGCAAGCGTGTGTCCAGCCCAGCTAGAACTTACACATATATTTATTATTCCCCCTTTAATAATTATTAAAATGTCTTTTTACATTCTTAAAGTTCTTGTGCATTTCTGTAAGCTTCAGTCTGTTTTATGGAGGAAAAAAAGGTGACTGTTGTCAGTCGACTTGAAGGGTCTCAGTCGACTTGAAGGGTCTCAGTCGACTTGAAGGGTTGCCAACTGACGATTCGAATCGTCGACTTCTAGAGGGCAGCCCTATAAATAACATGAAGTAATACATTAACAATGGTTGACTAATGTTAAATAAACGTTAAATAAATGTTACAGCTGTAAAATGTAAAATCTTAAATGTAAACATGTAGTTATTACATGTTTACTAAACATTAGTTAAGCATTGTAACTTTGTTAATGTATTACTTCATAACTAATAATTTATTAGCTTATTTAATTAGCTCGTCAGTACTGAATGTAAAGTGTTACTGTATTGTGTATTTTTATTTCCAGAATTTAACATATAAAGGTTAAAACAAACGAAGCATCATGTGGCTGGAAAAATGTTACAGCGCATTTTATATTTTATGGTTTATTTTTTTGGAATATTTTTTCATATAACTCAGCAAATAAATAGAAACTGTGTATGTTGTATGTTGAACACCTCCAGAGTGTGCTCCCTGTAGAGGACGTATACTTCTTTTCACCTATATATACAAAACATGTCGTTTGACTGGGGGTATTCAAATGTTTGCACACGGCTGTGTGTTTCGTTGCTCACTCCACATCTGGCTGTGATGGGAAATAACTTCAGCGCTTCAGCTGACCTGTACTGTTTTTAACAACTTACTTTCACCCCTTTCTGTTCCTGCTCTTTCTCACGCTCTCCTGGTATATAGTACGGCTTCAACATGGTAATGTCACATCCACATGCTGTGAATGAAATTGCCCTGAGCCTCAACAACAAAAATCCAAGGTAACCCCTCCTCTGCAAACACACCCTTCTGCTCTCACTGTCTCGCTCTCTATTAGCATGTGACGGAACGCCACCATTGTCTCGCAAACTGACTCTCGTCTCAGTGATTGACTCGCACTCAGCTGATAAGTGCTGCTCGTATCAATTGGAGCTTTCAGCTGAGCTTTTAGCCATCACAATTGATCAAAGGCTTCAGTGATGGGCTCTCCTTGTAATGGCCCGAATATCAGAGCTCTGAATAGGCGATTATTGTCCAGCCCACTGATCAAGTTGATGAGGGATGGCTTCTCGTAACCCGAATCTGCCCACCAAGCCATTGGGGTGAAATGTCATCCATAAAGTAAAGCACATGTACCTGCTTGGTTGGTCAAGCTTAGTTCACCATGATCTAGAGCCTGGTACAGTGTTGTTCCTGCGTGGCTTGTGTTCTCTGGTCATAACTGATAGGGTTGAGTGCTGTTGAGAGCTCATTGTCTCTGGTTTGTGTCCGTGTGCAGGACCAAAGCTCTGGTGCTAGAGTTGCTGGCTGCTGTTTGTCTGGTGAGAGGAGGGCATGAGATCATCCTAGCTGCCTTCGATCATTTTAAAGAGGTATGTGGCCCAATTCACAACTACGCACTCTCTTCGTTCAGTCAAGTGCAAATGCATTTCCCCAAATATTTTAATCAGCCCAGATATTCAGTAAATGTTTAAATGTGCTTGTGTTGTTACACAGCTAATGTAGCTGAAAAGTCATAAACATTTATAACCAACTTTTTTTATTTTTTTACCAAAAGTGGCAACAGTGCTTCCTGAAGGGAAAACTGGCACACAAATCATTTTCTTAGAAGACATAAAATAAATAGTGTGATTTAAATAGTATTCATTAATTGCAAGATGTAAATCATCTGTGTGTATGTGTGTTGGGCAAACACATGTTATTAGTTAAGGTGTTTGTGCATGAAGTATGTTTCGCTCTGGTTTAAAATAAGCAAGAGAGGGATTCTGTAATGTGGCTTAATCAAACCTGCAAACCGCAGAACACCCTTATTCCAACCTGAGAATTCAGAGGTGGTGGTTTTAACCAGTTTAAATCTGTGTGTGTAAAATATGTGGCTTCGGTGTGTTATCTGCTCATGTTATATTGCACTTCTGAGCTCAAACTCAAAGTTTTCAGTGTACAGCAGAAACAAACAATACTTCCGGAGGAGACTGTGTTCCTGTACCTGTGTTCCCTCTGTTTAAAATGGGACACAAACTAAATAAACATCTACAAACTTTGGTTTTGTTAGATCACATTATATACATATCTAATAAGTGCTGAGACGGAACCCTGAGAAATCTAGAAATGAAAAGTGAAGAGCAGACTAGATGACTGACATGGCCATCTATCTATCTATCTAATACCTGGAGGTATTAATCGTTAGCTACATTAGCCTTGTAGCTCTGATGCAACACTTTAGATGCTCTCTTGACTGATCAGTTACTTTCAGGCTAATTGACAATTGGGTAAATTCCACCCCTTCATTTTTCCATACCTTAAATGACCAGGACGATTCAGGAGGCTGAAACAGTCGTGCTGTTGTGTTACGCACTTGTATAGCACCCTGCTTTCCCTGCTCCCAACACACCTGCTTTAATTCATCAGCTCATTAACAAACCCTTCTAGAGTTGCAGGGGGTGTGGTAAGCAGGGAGCTCACTGAAATGTGCAGAGCAGGGTGCCTCCAGGACCCCGGTTAGTGTAGAGTGGAGTAATACACCGTAGGACATAGAAATAGGGGTTTATTGATGGTCAGATGTCTTGTATCAAATGTTTGTCTCATTTTTGGTCTCTTCCTCTTCATTCTTTCCTCTCCCAGGTCTGCTCAGAGACCCAGAGGTTTGAGAAACTAATGGAATACTTTAAAAACGAGGACAACAATATTGATTTCATGGTGGGTTAATATGCGAGCGCTCTCACCCTAAGTGCTTTTCGTAGTGCTGTGGCTTCCTGAGTGCATTTGCAGCGATGAAGGATTTTCAATGCTGTGTTTCTGCTGTAGGTCGCATGCATGCAGTTCATCAACATCGTGGTGCACTCGGTAGAAGACATGAATTTCAGAGTTCATCTTCAGTACGACTTCACTAAGCTTGCACTGGACGAGTACCTGGAGGTAGAACTCTTCATTCTCACTGCTTCAAATCCAGTGTGGCTGTTTCATCAACACATCTATAATGAAACTGTGTTTGTGTGTGGATGCGTATGTGCAGAGACTGAAGCACACAGAAAGCGATAAGCTACAGGTGCAGATCCAGGCCTATTTGGATAACCTGTTTGACGTCGGCACGCTCCTGGAGGATGCAGAGACCAAGAACGCGGCACTGGAACGTGTGGAGGAGCTGGAGGAGAGCCTTTCACATGTATGGGATACTGACTCCGCCCCTACTCATTGTGTTGATCAGCACTTTATGTGGTAGCCTCCAAGATGCCGAATGTATTGCTTTAATAGGAGCTAGAATAATCAGGCCCTCCATTAGTCGTGTAAGTGGCACATCTGCAACAGTGCCAGATGAACCGTGTCTCTGACTGGACGTGGGCGTTAAATAGCATGAACAGATCACTACCATGATTCAACATTAATGTAGTTTTTTTTTTTAATCTGTAACGGACAGCTTTGAAAATAGGCTTGGATTGTTCTGGAACTAACCCTGTTATTGCCATCTGCTTTCTTTCTCATGCCAGCTGACGGATAAGCTGCTAGACACAGAGAATGAGGCCATGTCTAAGATTGTGGAGCTGGAGAAGCAGCTAATGCAGAAGAACAAGGAGCTGGACTCCGTGCGGGTGAGAGCTACACAAGAGTTTTCAGAATGTTGTTCAGACCAGTGGTATTTGGCCTACAGCAGTTTACCGCCACCTGTATACGCTACTACAAGGAGTAGTTTTGAATGAGACACAACGCAGGGGAGCCAGGAAAAACAGAGACCACTAACATACACTCATCGACAAAACAATAGTTGTACAAATAGCTGCACCCAGAGAGTCAATTGCTGGGTAGATTTGACATTGTAAGTAATTAATTAATTGCAAATAATTCAATTTTACGCTCGTCTGCACATGTGAGGACAGGCCTTATCGCTGTACCTGACTGAACCAACACCCGTGATTTTGGACATTCGGCAATGCCCTTCATGAGTCATTCTGTTAGTGGCAGCACCACAGGCACAATGCAGGACTACATGCACCACAGAACGTTACAACGACTACCCTCACCAAGAGGCATCGTGGTCAGTGTCAAGATGAATGGTTTGTTGTCCAGAAGGCCTGGTGTCACTCCACCCCCACCCCTACCACACAAGAAGTGGCAGGAACTGTGTGAAGTTGCATGGGATGGATTATCACGGGACACTATTAGGAATCTCTGAGATGCTGAGAATCTCTGAGAATGCTGAGATGAGCAAAATAGCAACCCGACGGCATACTGAGAGACACTAGATCTGTATGTGTAGCATAAATATCGCTCATATCAGTCTATATTTATTATTGTTTATTGTTCCTGGTAACCTTTATCTCCCTTCCCAATAGCCTGCAATCCCACACTTCCTTCTGGTGTGTCACTGCTCTATCAGTAATACCGTAGCATGTTTTTCCTTTCACCTATAACCACCCTGACCGATCCTCATCCTGACCAAACATTTACATTTAGCTGACGCTCTTATCCAGAGCGACTTACAAGGTTAATGATTACAGGTAGGCCAACGTAGTGTTAGGAGTCTTGCCCAAGGACTCTTATTGGTGTAGCTCAGCATAGTCACCCAGTCACCCAGACTGGGATTCAAACCCCAGTCTCCCACACGTAGAGGTGGCACCCTGAGTAGTGGTGTTAGCCACTGAGCTACCCCAACCAATTGTTTCCTGTCTGAATTTCCTGTTTTACTCGGGATTGCGCCACATTAACAAAAATATGTTCTGATTGGTTTATGCACATTGACTTTAAACTGCAGGTCAGGTCTGAACTCTCAGAGTAGTAGTTTGTTCATATGTGCCTTTGTGGTGCAGGCTGTGTACCGGGACGCCAGCTCACAGGTGCACACGCTCCGGCGCATCGTGCGCGAGAAGGACGAAACCATCCAGCGGCAGACAAAACTGGAAAAGAAGATCCACGAGCTAGAGCGGCGTGGCAGCCTACAGATCCAGGTGAGGGGAGAGGGCGACGGGGAGGGAGAGGTGTCCCCTCTGCCTTCTCCTCCACAGCCCATGGCCCTCTCGCCCTGCCCCGACGCCGTGGCTCAGGCTGCGGCGTGCGCCAGCACCTCCTACGGTAGCAGCATCTCTCAGACTGGAACTCTGAGAAAGATTGCCACGCCTCCTCCTCCGCCTCCTCCACCACCGCCCCCTCCGCCTCCTCCACCACCTCCCATGCTGGACTCTTCCGGTGAGTAACAACACAGATCGTTGGTGAAGTAAAGCAGGGATTGTTGAAATACATGCACAGAGGTGCTGGCATGTCTCCTCAGCATTCCATTGGGAACATGGTCGGATAAATGATGGAATCCAAAACTTAATTGGACATGCCTTGATGTTCTTTAATCTACATCATCAGGACAGATGTTTTAGCGTGAATAGAAGCTGCGTTGCCACTGCATGGTATCAGCTCGTCCCCACTTGAACTCTACTTGTCTTTTTGGGTTTGCTGTGA
>JAMWET010005873.1:570000-738164 GCA_024036415.1 Prochilodus magdalenae
TTTAACTGGGTGGCTCTGAAACCCAATCAGATTAATGGCACTGTCTTCAATGAGATTGATGATGAAAGGATTCTGGAGGTACTTACCAGTCTGTTCTTTCAGTCCTTCAACCTTCTTTACCTCCCGTACCATCATTATTCTGTCTCATCAAGATATTATAGGGAAGCCTATAAGCTTCAGTGCTTCTCAATGCACAGTAACTAATGTAGTTAGCATAGCTGTCTAATGCGGGACCTCTTACCGCTACAATACATGCACTCATTTACACTAACAGCTACTTCATTCAGAGTGATCTATCATGGAATCAGATCCGGTATCAGCAAGTACTAAAGAGCCTGTACTTGTACTTGGTATTAATGCACCACAAATATACTCAACAGTGAAGCTGATTTGTGTGTACTGAGTTGTGCTTCCTTTTGTTGTAAATAACCAGGACCTGAACGTGGATGAGTTTGAGGACATGTTTAAGACCAAGGCCCAGGGACCTGCAGTGGACATGACCCTGAGCAAACAGAAAGCACCACAGAAAGGCCCCAATAAGGTGTCACTTTTGGAGGCCAACAGGGCTAAAAACCTGGCCATCACCCTCCGCAAAGCAGGGAAGAGCCCAGAGGAGATCTGCAAAGCTATTCAAACGTGAGTGCATCCTTCGCTCGCTGGCTTAACAAATCCGGTGCTGTGAAATTCTGGGTGATGGCTGTGAGGTGTTTTAGGCCTTAAAGCTCTCACGTGCACTGTAGCTAGCACCCACACACACAAATACACACAATTAATAAGCTCTACTTATACTACAGTCATATATATATATATATATATACATATTGTTGTTGTCCAATGAAAAGCAGGTATCTCCAAAATGGCAACTTTACAGGAGAGGCATAAACCTAATGTAATTTGAATGCAAGTCAATGGAACCAGACATTTTCAAACGATGCATAAAAGTCAAAATCAACAAAAATGGAGAAACATGTTTTCCATTGGACAGCGACGATATATAAATATGGAGATACTGCTGCTAGTAAATGAGCTCAGTTCTTCAACTGATGTTATGCCTGATCACTTGGTGGCCCTTGTCCCTCAGGTTTGACCTGCGTACCGTACCCTTGGACTTTGTGGAGTGTCTGATGCGCTTCATGCCTACGGAGGGTGAAGTGAAAGTGTTGCGGCAATACGAGAGGGAACGGCGGCCCCTGGCTGAACTCACCGATGAAGACCGCTTCATGATGATCTTCAGCAAGATCGAGCGGCTGCCTCAGAGGATGACCATCATGGCCTTCATGGGCAACTTCAGTGACAGCCTGCAGATGCTTACGCCGGTAAGAAATGGTTGAGAGTTGCATGTTGGGTTAGAATGTACATTCATCTCAAGGACATACCTCCAGCTTCTTTCGCTTATAAACTGCTGTATGATTCTGATTTTCCCTTTTTTACAGCAACTTCATGCAATCATTGCAGCCTCTGTGTCCATAAAATCATCCCAGAAGTTAAAGAAGATCCTGGAAGTGAGTAGCAGTGTGGACTGGCCTTCTTACACTTTCTAACTTTCTTTTCTCATTATACATGCTACCTTTAGGCCGGATTAATAGGAAGCATAAGGTCAACTTTCATTTTTATGCTGATGACATACAGCTGTATCTCCCAATTAGAACCAATGACAGTGGATCGTTTATGTCTCTCGAGAATGTCTTGAGGATATTAGGAAGTGGATGGCTGTTCATTTCTTACATTTGAATGAAAGCAAATCAGAGATGATTATCTTTGGCACTCCCCATCTCATTAACAATGCCTCTAATAACCTTGGTCATTTGTCATCATGTGTTAAGTCTTCAGTGGGAAATCTTGGTGTTGTTTTTGACTCAGACCTCAGATTTGATAAACAAATCAACTCTGTGGTTAAAAGTAGTTTTTCCAGCTCAGAAACATTGCAAAACTGAAGCCCTTTCTTAGTTTTTCCGACCTTGAAAAAGTCATTAATGCATTCATCTTTTCACGATTAGACTACTGTAATTCTCTATACATTGGGATTAACCAGTCTCTATTGCAACGTTTACTGTTAGTCCAGAATGCTGCATGCAGATTATTGACTAGAACCAAGAAAAGAGAACATATAACACCAGTCCTCGCTTCACTTCGTTGGCTACCAGTTCAGTATAGGATACAGTTTAAAGGGCTTGTAGTTGTTTTTACAGCGCTAAATGGTTTGGCGCCAACTTATATTGCAGATTTACTCACGTCACCAATCACACAGCGCTCTTTAAGATCTTCATCACAGAATTTGTTGGCCATCCCTAGGGCATGTCTGAAACTCAAAGGTGACCGGGCATTCTCGGTGTATGCCCCAAGACTTTGGAATAGTCTACCAGCCAGTATTCACCATTCTTCCTATATCTCAGTTTTTAAATCAGGTCTGAAAACTCACCTATGCAAACTTGCTTTTAAACAGTTTCACCAACTGTGGTAACATGAGGTGTTTTATAGTTGTTTAATCTATCCCTTATCTTTTATTTTAATATGTTATTTATCTGATTTCTTTTATCCGTGTTTTAGTTGTATGTATTTATGTGTAATCATTATCTATTTTTATGTACAGCACTTTGGTCAACGTAGGTTGTTGAAAGGTGCTTTATAAATAAAAGTTTACTTACTGACTTACTAACATTTCTGATCCCGACCTAACTGATGGTGTTTCCTTCCGTAGATCATTTTGGCTTTGGGAAACTACATGAACAGCAGTAAGAGAGGAGCTGTGTACGGCTTTAAGCTTCAGAGTTTAGACCTGGTATGTCTCTAGTCACCTGCTACGTAAAGTTTGAGAACACTTAATCTCTTATACGTTCGTGAAGAGTCGTGAGTGCTTTGTACAGTTTTACCTGATCATGCTCTTTGTCCACAGCTCCTGGAGACCAAGTCCACAGACAGAAAGCAGACCCTGCTGCATTACATTGCTAATGTGGTGAGGGAGAAATACCCTGTGGTGAGCATGTTCTACAATGAGCTCCATTATGTGGAGAAGGCAGCTGCCGGTAAGGCTATGTATATTTATTCTACTTAATAAGACATCTGTACATCATCTGTATTGTATACGTAATGTAATTAGATCACTATTGAAGTACTATTATCATTATTTTTATTATTATTATTATAGTTTATTCTGTCTAAAAAATGTTTTGTTCAAAACCTGTAGTTAAGGGATTCAGTGTCACTACAGTGTTTCTATTTAAGCCAGATGAGGCGACATTAACACTAATGCCACATTAGCACTATTGCTATCTTTGCATCAGAGCGTTTTTACTTTGATCAGTCATTACAAAACTTGGAACCCTTACGGACCATGCGCACGTTTTCTTTTATTCGTGGACACCGTTTCTTCATTCTCTCTCACTGTTCACACTTTGTTCACTCGTTTTCCCTTATTCGAGAGCATGCTTTCTTTTTACGTGTGCTCACATTGCGGGATAGCAAGCAGAAGAGCAGTCCCCTGGAAGTGTCTGAGCTGTTTGAATGTGTTTAGATTGATGTGATAATGTAAAGAGACGCTTGTTTAATTTAGTTAACTGCTCTTTCTAGTCATTATATTTAAGTGATGAAGCTGCAGCACAGTCACATTCTGCAGTGCTGGGGACCCTCACACAATTACCTACACAGATCTATAGCATTTTAACTCTCTCAAATCGCAACACAAACACACTCACATGGCTTTCGTTATTATTTGTAATTTATTTCCACAGTTAGCCAAATATTGTAACACATTCTTTATACAGCAAATATAGTACAACCAAACAATAACCTCCTGGTGTGCACATTTTTATATTATTTTCTTTTTTTGGGCATGTTTTGAAAACATCATTTGAATTTTGCAGTTTGAGTGAGCGTTAGATAGATAGATAGATAGATAGATACTTTATTGATCCCAGAGGGAAATTCAAGGCATCCAGTAGCAGGTATACAAACTATACAGAAGTAACAACAGAAGCAAGATAGATTTGTACAAATAGAGACAATACTATATAAAGTATGAAGGTATAAAAATAGAGTCCTTAGTGTCTGTGTAAAGTGTAAAGTATAGATGGAGGTAATGGTATACCGTTTGCTAAGCAAATTAAGAAGATGGCTGTTCTCAGCCATCCAGACAGTGCAAATACGCAGTAATATAAATAATTATCAGTGCCAAAAGTGTAAACAGTACAGAATGGAGTAGAAAACAGTACAGAATGGAGTAGAAGACAGTACAGAATGGAGTAGAAGACAGTACAGAATGGAGTAGAAGACAGTACAGAATGGAGTAGAATTCATATTTGCTGTAAAGAATAGATTATCATTTGACTATATTGTGAAAACTATGGTGTTAAAGAATATAGCTAAAATTAATAATGAAAGCCACTTAGTGTGTCTGGGTCTGTGTGTGTGTATACTTTGACTATGTTGAAACGTTAATGCTAGACATTTCTCCAGTAATTGTGTGACGGTCCCTAAGACTGCAGCTCAGTGCACAAGCAGAAACAGTGAACCTCATTTAAATAATATAATAAGAAGAAGAAGAAGAAGAAGAAGAAAGTGCAGTTAAGGTTGAGCTCTAGGTTCTGGAAGCTGCAGCTGCAGTGATGAATCTACAGTATGTGAAGTGTACTGGCTATGATTCCTCGATGCACAAAAGAAGCTGTAATGTCAACACTCGTAACACAAACCCAAATCTAAACTATTTTTTAGCACGTCCCGCATCTTTGGGGTACTTTATAAACACATTCCTCAGTCCACGTCACCATTTTCCTGCTTACTCTGTGTTTAAAAATGCATGTTGAACTTGTGTTAAACCCATACAACCATCCATGTTCACTTGGTGTGAAGTTCTTACTGTGACTAAATATTAGAAGTTTAAAAACTGAAACGTTTTGGATAGAGGACCATACATATGAAACAGGATTGGATCAGTTCTGTGTAGCTACTTCAGCCATTAACATCGTGGCTCTTGTGCTTCAGTTTCTCTGGAGAATGTTCTCCTGGATGTGAGGGAGCTGCAGCGAGGTATGGATCTAACGCGCAGAGAGTACAGCATGCACGGCCACAACTCGCTGCTCAAAGACTTTATCCACCACAACGAGACCAGGCTGAAGAAGCTGCAGGATGATGCCAGGATCGCACAGGTACAGTAAAACCGAAGCTAAGGTTGTGTGTCTGGATCATCTTGACAGTCTCACTCAGGACCATGAGCATTGACTACACAGAGTACGGTACAGCTGCTGTGGAATTGAAACCAAGGAGTTGTAGAGATGGGTCATTATGAACTATGCTCAGCTGGGGGAGTTGCTGATTTCACCATGTCACCATTCTGTGGTTATTTGATGTCTTGGAAGAAGGTGGCATGTTTGTAAACCCTTCCTCAGGTGTGAGAGGGGCTGTTTCCATAGCTTAAGCCCACTTACACCTAGTAGTTTATGTGGCTTGTATGTGGATCACATATTCACGCTTGGCAGTCAAATGCATCCCCAGTCAAATGCATCTCCTTGTTGAAATTTGATTGTTGCAGTGCCCTCCACACATAAGTGTGGGGAAACGAGCGTAACGAGCTGTCCATGTACAATGACTGAAAGCAAAAACCTAAACCTTAAAATTAATATTATTTCTCAAATCTATATAGGATGAGCTGTAGGGGGGACATCACAGATGGGAGTGTAACTTTAGATGTAAATCTGAAGCATGTGGAGGGATTCTGTATGGAGGAATGGTCTCGGCTCTCTTGCCGGATGTTCTCCAGTCTCATTAAGCAGTGTAGGAGAGGAGCTGTTATCCTTGCAAAAAGAGGGTGCACGAGGATTAAACGAGGGGTGCCAGCAAGTGTGGCTTATATACAGGGGTTGGACAATGAAACTGAAACACCTGTCATTTTAGTGTGGGAGGTCTCATGGCTAAATTGGACCAGCCTGGTGGCCAATCTTCATTAACTGCACATTGCACCAGTAAGAGCAGAGTGTGAAGGTTCAGTTAGCAGGTAAGAGCACAGTTCTGCTCAAAATACTGCAATGCACACAGCATTATGGGTGACATACCAGAGTTCAAAAGAGGACAAACTGTTGGTGCACGTCTTGCTGGCGCATCTGTGACCAAGACAGCAAGTCTTTGTGATGTATCAAGAGCCAGGGTATCCAGGTTAATGTCAGCATACCACCAAGAAGGACGAACCTCCACCAGCATCACGTAGTGACCTGGCCACTATCCTGCAAGAAGAATGGCTTAAACTCCCTCTGACCACTGTGCAGGACGCAGTATATGTCATTCCCAAGACGAACTGACGCTGTATTGGCCGCAAAAGGAGGCCCTACACCATACTAATAAATGATTGTGGTCTAAAACCAGGTGTTTCAGTTTCATTGTCCAACCCCTGTAGATGTGAGATTCATAAGATTCAGATTTTCTCTTTAATTGTGCTTTAAATAAAGGTTCGATTTTTATTAATATTTTATTTAAATAAGCAAAAGAATATTTGAAGTGAGTCTTTGCTCACCTGTGTTGCTTATGTTTACTAGTGATGCCTTTATTTGTGGGGGGCACTATAAACAGGGATGTACGCCAGCTCTTATACAACAGCCAGTTAGCTTTATTGCACAACACGTTTCCTGTTGTAATATAGTTTATACATAATACATTATTATATTGTACATTATATATTGTAATACAGCCAGCCATTGCTCATCAGTCACATCAGTTGTATGCCAATGTTTACACCAACAGGACTGTTTAGAATAATTAATCCCCTGTAATATTTACTGTGTCATGAACAGAAGTAATGTACTGCAGTGAATAGTGATAAGGTTAAGTATAGATTAACCAATAATGGCACTTTATTTGAACTAGCTTTAGCTGCTAAAGTCTACTGATGCACCTTTTTTCAGTTTTGAGCTAAAATGCATTGAAAGAAAAAGTGGCATTATTAGCTGGAAATGATTTAATTGAAATTACACGTGATCTGTGTATTGTATTTTACATACTGAACATCTTTACTGTAAGCTGTAAGGCTGTTAGAACTGTTTACCTGAACACTGAGCTGCTATTCTTAGCACCTGCTTTGTACACTATGACATGTACAACTGCTGTTTACAACCACATACTGGATGGCACACCTGGCCACCTCGATATCCTGCATTTTCATATATGTACACTTAACACCAGGCTGCTCTTCCCTCTACTGCATATGCTAACTGCTGTTTGTACCCTACCTTCTAGTGTCCTAACATACAGTCACTGCTCCTGCACATCTGTTTTCCTGTTTATGCACATGCTGTATTCCGTCTCTGTCTTCTGTGTCTTTGCACTGGAGATGTAGCCTGGCAGTGTTAAGTTACACCGCACCACCCTGTGTTTAATTGAATTGAAGTTGATCCTGTATTATTATGTATTTTGGTCTCATGTGTGTCTCTGTGTGTTCCCATAGGATGCTTTCGATGACGCTGTAAAGTACTTTGGGGAGAGTGCCAAAACCATGCCTCCCTCTGTCTTCTTCCCAGTGTTTGTGCGGTTTGTCAAGGCCTACAGGGTGAGCCGGCATTTCCCTTGTACCCAGTCCTGGTTCTTGCACTCTAGATCAGCTCAATTTGACCTTAATGTCTGTCCTTCTATCTATACATCTCCTTCTCACCCATCAGCAAGCAGATGAAGAGAATGAGCAGAGAAAGAGGCAGGAACAGCTGATGATGGAGAAACTTCTGGAACAAGAGGCCCTGATGGAGGAGCAGGAGGATCAACAGGTATGACCTGCCGCAATTATTCCATAGTAGGCTGATCCCAGTTGTCTGAGCTGAGCTCGGTTATGTCCACTGTTGTGTTGGGTGGCGAGTTAATGTTAATAACAGCAGTGTTTGGTTATTCTGAAATGATCTGGGATCTTTTAAGGTGTTTCTGTGTTTGTGTTACTCTCCATACAATAGTCTCCATCCCATAAGGGCAAGAGACAGCAGCAGGAGCTGATCTCCGAGTTGAGGAAGAGGCAAGGGAAGGATAGTCGCCACGTTTATGAGGGCAAAGACGGTGCCATTGAAGACATCATTACAGGTATGACCATAGACAAGTGGACAGATCATGTGTGGAGTTTATCAGGGTTCCCACAATCTTGGAAAACCAGTAAATGGAATAAATCGGTGATGGTTATAAAATACTTTTAATTTAAAAATATGTAATGTTTATCTCTACTGAGAGATGTATGTAGGAGCTTTGGTCCTTTAAACTACATGGTAATAAATAGAGCTTCATTTCTGATTTGATGCCAGGACAAAATCACAACTCTGTTACTTTCAGTTTGAAACAATCAGTGACACATTTGCAGAATTTTATGGATCACCAGTTCTCTATTTCTGATCAGTCTTATTTGGGAGTGCCGACACTGCAGCAGCACATTTAGCCTTAGCTCAGACTGCAGGTTCAATGGCTACATTTACCACCCAAATACCCAATCAGACAGAAACGTGGAGCCAGCTTTTCCTCTGTACTGCCAGTAACATAGATGACAAGTGGCGTTTACTTTGGCTGGGTATCAAAATTCAGTGTCTTTAAGATTTAATCCCTTATTGATCCCACAGTGGGGAAATTTAGTCTCCGCATTTAACCCATCCGTGAAGTGAAACACCCACAAACACACTCACTAGTGAACACACACTAGGGGGCAGTGAGCACACTTACCCGGAGCGGTGGGCAGCCCTATCCACGGTGCCCGGGGAGCAGTTGGGGGTTAGGTGCCTTGCTCAAGGGCACCTCAGTCGTTACTGTCCGTTCAGGGAATGGTACTGACCAAGTTCAATATTACTGAGTATTAATTCTCCATCATCAGTCATTCAATCCCAGATGAGTAAATGACCTTCTGTGTAGTCTTATCAGCATTACTGAGCCAATAACCATGCTTGCTCTGGAGCTGTCTTAATTACATTCTAAATGCGTCATTTAAATCATCGACCCATTTGCAAAATCTAAATTTAACCACTTCTGCCTTACACTCCTGTGTGCTTTACTTTACTGTATGCGTTAAGCCATTCCCACTTAACACTTAGCACCTAACACTTATTTCTACTTTAGCCCACACACACTTTCATCACCATACATTCCTGCATTCTTTAGACCACACTACTTCCAGCACCTTACCCTCCTGTATGGTTTAAACCACACCCACTGCCATCACTTTACACCCCTGTATATTTTAAGCCACACCCACTTCCAGCACCTAACACTTATTTCTGCTTTAGCCCACACACACTTTCATCACCATACATTCCTGCATTCTTTAGACCACACTACTTCCAGCACCTTACCCTCCTGTATGGTTTAAACCACACCCACTGCCATCACTTTACACTCCTGTATGGTTTAAACCACACCCACTTCCAGCACCTAACACTTATTTCTGCTTTTGGCCACACACACTTTCATCACTGTACACTTCTGTATGTTTTAAACCACACCCACTTTTAACACCTTACACTCCTGTATGCATTAAGCCCCACCCATTTCCAGAAACCTCAAAGTGAATTCTGCTTGTAAGCCACAAACACTTTCATCAACTTGCCCTCCTGTATGCCTTAGGCCGCACCCACCTCCAACACCTTACACTTCTGTATATTTTAGGCCACACCCACTTCCAACACCTTAAACTCCTGTATGCTTTAAGTCACATGCATTTCTAGAACCTTTCAGTTGTTTCTGCCTAAGCCCACTATAGGAAAGCATGGATACAGTGTTGTTCAGGTGTTATCATACCGGTATTGACATTCTCTCTTTCTCCAATCATATTGCTGTATGTTCTGTCAAAGTGTTAACAGTTAAAATGCTATTTATCTGATGAAAAATAGTTATGAATAAATCTTTGAGAAGTCTTTGAATAGTTTTTAATTTTACCTTTAAAAATGGGAACCCTGAGAAACTGCCAGGCTGTGGATCTGCCCTGCTCTGCTTTTCCTCTCTGTCTCTACCTGTAGAATGAATCTGTATCAGATGTGCAGTTTGAGTGCATTAGGTTCCCTCAGTTCTTTTGTACAGCTTCTAGTCTTCTAGTGTTTCTGTGTTGTGATTGGCTGTTGTTTTGCTGCAGTGCTGAAGACCGTCCCCTTTACCGCACGCTCAGCCAAACGTGGCTCGCGGTTCTTCTGTGACCCCACCCACTCCGAGGACTTCCATTACTAAACAAAATTCTCTCCCTCAGAAAGGTGGCTTTAAGTCTGTCTATATCTCACTCGTCTTGCCGTCCCTTTGTCCATCCCTTGTTCCATCTTTCTTCCTTGTGTTTTCACTCATAAGGCTATGAAGTCTGCACACAGATGACCCTCCTGCATGCACCGAATCCTCTCTCTCTTCAACATTCCATCCATTATCCATGACATGATACAAGCATGATCACAAACTGTGTAACTTGAAATGTCCCATGCTGCGTATGTGTAATCCACTGCAGGTTGATGCGGATCATTAGGAATTTCCTGATCATGGTTATTTGTCTGTATTCTAATCCTATTTTTTTTTAAATGAGCCTCTGTCAATGTCACAGATCACATTTATACAATCTTCCACTTGCCCTGGATGTAGGTAGATCAGCCGAGGCATGTTCAAAGCCCAGAATTTGCTTCTTTGGTTAAGGCCCGGAGCTGCAAGGCTAACATTGCTAACACACATAACACCTCCCTAAAACTTTAATCAAACTACTGAACCCACAACCAGGTCTTCATTAAAGGTAGCACAGGCATGGTGAAGTACCTGAGAGCAATAAACATGAACAGAACTGCAGGCAGCCGCTTTAGACAGCAGGCTCTTCGTTCAGAAACCACATCTGGAACTGGATCCTGATCTAGTATCACTTATTGCAACAATAACCATCATATAGGAGGAGTCTGATTCAGAGCTGTCCTGCTTAGTAAATACCAGGGTTTGTCTGAAATGGCCTGCTTGCAGCAGTGAAGCCAACAGTAAGCCATACTGACAAGTCTGCACAACCTCAGTCAACACCTTGTTTAGGGTCCCTGTGGCTTTAATGAAGACCTGGATGTGGTTTGAGCGAGAGCGATTTTATGCCATGTATTTTTACAGAAACTGTTTGGGCTGTTTGGGTGACTATTGAGTTCTAGTGATTGTTAGCAAGGTTAGCTTAGCAGCTCCAGTCCCAAAACATTGAAGTAAAATGTGGACTCCCAACATGGAGTCTTGGCTAATCTAGGCCAAGTGGGAAAGTGGATAAATGACATCATTTGCCATTCCTTCCTTTTTTAGTATTTAATGTGATATTTGTTACATAATTCAGTCAGACACATTCCAGCGATATGCATGAGCATGAACATGAACCAGTGGAGCTGGTAGCAGTCATGTATAGCAGTCTGAATAGAGACTCAGTGTCAGGCCAGACAGCAAGTCATTTCATAAGTATCCATATACACTCATCATCAAACGAATAGCTGCATTCAGAAGCATGTGTGGGATGGCTGTTCAGAAGGAAGACAACAAACGTTAGAGCACATAATGATAAATGAAGATTCATGGAGGACATCTTCGCTTGTTAAATGTCCACTGTTGTAGCTGTTGGGTCAGTCAGGTACAGCGATAAGGCCTGCCCTGCCCGTCACACGAGCAGCTGAGCATGAAACTTGAATCAGTAGCATGTCTCACAATGTCAAACCCACCAAGTTTCATTCCTGACAGTTGATTCCTTCTGGGTGCAGCTACTTTCATAATTTTATTTTTTGACGATGAGTGTACTAAATATTGCTAGTGCTGATTCTTTATAATATTGGTGCTCATATTGGTCTACACCTCTGCAAACAGCATACCAGAGCTGTTATGAGACGCTAACGTGACTCTGTTGCTTACACAGACCTGCGCAATCAACCCTTCCGCCGGGCCGATGCCTTCAGGAGGAGTGCGAGAAGGAATTTTGATGGACAGCACCTTCAGCTGCTCAGCGTGGAGATCACCACCTGCTAGCCCAGCGTACTGAGCCAAAAAAGGGTGGGAGGAGCCGCTTCACTTCACTCCGCTTCACCTCTCGCTATCTCCAAAACTGGAGCAGGAGTAGAATCAAGGTTTGAGATGTGTTGCACTTGGAACTGGTTCAGCTTTATCTGTACACTGGATACTGTTTAAAGGACACTGGTTAGTGGCAAGTTGAAAACCTACAACAATGAAACACTGGAGCTGAGCAGTCAAACCTGGCGGAATGGTGAGAGGAGGCGTGGTTGTGTTTTTAAAGCAGCTCCCACGTTTTTCACACAAGTGACCCTGTGAACCACTGAAAAGCTCAGTGGCATCATTCCACTGGAACGTCAACATGGCCCTCCAACACCTGGCTACGTACGTGGTTCAAACTCCCAGTTGAGCAGCTGTTACTGTCAGACTTGGGACAATGCCCGTGATGCACTTTGCTTTTTTTTTTTTTTTTTTGCTTAACATTTGGTTCTCGTGCTAATGAACTTTTAATGCAAAAAGAACTGGATGGAGAGAGTGAGGAGATGAAAGACTGTTCTTCACTGGTGCTATGGAGGTGCTATCTCCCTCTGTTTATGGACCACACGTGAGCAGTACAGCCTGAAGGATTCACAAAGCTTGGTGTAAAATTTCCCGTACGTCTCATTCCGAACACAGATTTCCTCTCCCACTCGGCTTCTCTTGTGATCGTTTGTAAACGGTGGAAAACGTTTGCTCTTCTTTTTTTTTAAAGTAAGAAAAGTGAGAAAATGAGGACGCTGTATTGAAGAAAAAAAAGTCTTTTGTTTTTTTTTTAAATGTACAGATATTTTGCTACAAAGTTGAACCCCTTATTTTTTACATTGCCCATCCATTGTGATACTGTATATATCGTTGAAACCAAGCCAACACTCCCTCCAATATCCTTTTAATGTTATGATGTCACGTTGTATCAGTATTATTTAGTTCAGTGGTGAAGAACGTGGACCAGGTCACTCTGTGCTAATTATCTCTCACTTCTCATACTTATTCCATATTGGTAATTGTCTGTGGTTGCACGGTACACTCGAAAGCTTGGACAGACACTAGTGGCACATACAACATTTTTTTTATACATTGTTCTTTAAAAACAAACTGGAATGGTGGTCTGCAAATAAAGCACTGACGCCAGAACTGGAAGATACTGCTCTTGTGTGGTTCTTGCAAAACTGGATTAGTTCTACCTGGGCCAGTTCTTTAATATCATGAGCCAACAGGCTCCAAACTCAATAGAATAACAGTACACTGCTGCGACTGTAAACAGATGCCCTGATCTGTAATCTATCTTGGTTTCACTTGATTTACATACACTGTGAATAACACCATCACAGACAGTGTTTGTCATTCTTAGTGTTAGTGTTTACGTTAAGTGAGCATGAGGTCATGGGGTTATAAAGCCCCAAACAAAACCACTTTTCTTCGCTGCATGAAACAGCTCCTTGGAATTCCCACCCTTTTCTTTATTGTTGGTGATGTCATTTCGTAACACAATCCTTATTCCCCGCCTACCTTCAGGCTTGGCACACCCCTAACCAACTGACAGAGAGCTAAAACGTCCTACTCCAGTCCATCTTGCGAAGTTGGATCAGGTTTACCAACTTGTTCTACCTGAGGTTCAGATTCAACACAGCCATAATCTAACACCAGCTGCCATATACTGTAGTATTGTATCATGTAGTGAAGTAAAACTATCATACGGTTACAATGTTATTGACGTATAGTACATTTTCACCATGGTGAGAGAGTAGCCAATGAGGCCCCCGTGCATGCAGCACATACCCCGTAATACATGACACATAAGGTACAGTCAGCTCAGTAGACACATGTGGTACTTGTCCTGTAGAGGTCAGGATGCCTCAGATTTGCAGCCTCCGCCCTCTGCCTTTGCCCTTTACACAAAGGAGGGCTGAGAAGGATTCACTGGAGTTGTGAAACCCAGAAAGAGCCAGATTTAAAGCATCCTCCTCCACAGAGTATGGCTGTGTAGTTGTTGTTCTTGTAGGTGAGATGAAAGTGTAAATAAGACCCTGCATCAGCTAGAAGTCCAGGATAAGCTGCCAGCATCAGGAACTGTCGGAAGCCACAGAGGGAGCCAGCCCTGTCTTGTCTTCTGGCATGTAGTGTTGAGGAGAACGGGAGAGAGTAATTATGGAACAGTGTATAAGGTAGTGCATTCTGAACATTATAAATCTTCATTTGAAGTGTCATATCGGGGTCATACAGTCATACATTCGGGGGTGACATACAGTCATACACACAATATTACCAAATGTATTCACCTACTCATCCGAATCTTTGGATTCCAATCAGTGTTCCAATCATGTCCATTGCTATAGGTGTATAGAACGTAGCACCTAGGCATGTAGGGCTTCTGCACACATTAGTGAAAGAATGGGTTGCTCTTAGGAGCTCAGTGAAGTCCAGCATGATGCCCTGATAGGATGCCACCTGTGCAACAAGTCCAGTTGTGAAAGTACCTCACTACTAAACATTCCATAGTCAACGCTCAGTGATATTATAAGTGGAAGCGACTGGGAACGACGGCAAGGCCACATAAAATGACAGAGCAGGGTCAGCGGCTGCTGAGGCACATAGTGCACAGAGCTTGCCAACTTTCTGCAGAGCCAACCGCTACAGACCTCCAAACTTCATGTGGCCTTCAGATTTGCTCGAGAACAGTGCATAGAGAGGTTCATGGAATGGGTTTCCATGGCCGAGCAGCTGCATCTAAGCCTTACATCACCATAAGCAATGCACAGCGTTGAATGCAGTGGTGTAAGGCACGCCGCCACTGTGTTACTCTACTGGAGTGATGAATCATGTTTCTTCATCTGGACGAGTCAGAGTTTGGCGGTTACCAGGAGAACGGTGCTTGTCTGACATTTGGAAGAATTAGAGTGGAGACTTCAAGCCAGGCCTTCTCGTGCAACATGAGTGTCTGACCTCATAAATGTGCTTCTGAAGGAATGGCCAAAATTCCCCTAAGAAGCCTTCCCAGAAGAGTTGAAGTTGTTATAGTTGGGAAGGGTGGGCTGACGTCATTTTAAACCCTGTCGATTAAGAATGGGATGTTATTCAAGCTCATATGCGTGTGAAAGCAGACGAGCGAATACTTTTGGCAATATTTTGTAAGTTTTGTTGATTTTCTGAGTGGTTATAAGTGGAATATCCATCAGGCTAGAAGGAATCCACTGATGCATTATCCTTGTCATTTAGGACGTTCAGATGATCAGCTGACGTCATCGCTGTTGCTAAGCCTTTACCTGGCTACATGAAGCAATGCAGGATCATTACTCTGCCTTCAGAGGCTTGTACACTGGGCACATCTTCCTGTAATAGGGTACATCTGCACCCATGTGACATTTTTACATTGCTTTGTCTTACACAGCAAACTGAGGACTTTTTTTTAAGTACAATCTTGATTTTACACCTCTGTTAGGAATGGATGTGGCTGAAACCCAGTTGTTGTGGAGTGCCCACTTACTGTTACCTATATAGTGAAACATACAGGGGTTGGACAATGAAACTGAAACACCTGTCATTTTAGTGTGGGAGGTCTCATGGCTAAATTGGACCAGCCTGGTGGCCAATCTTCATTAACTGCACATTGCACCAGTAAGAGCAGAGTGTGAAGGTTCAGTTAGCAGGTAAGAGCACAGTTCTGCTCAAAATACTGCAATGCACACAGCATTATGGGTGACATACCAGAGTTCAAAAGAGGACAGATTGTTGGTGCACGTCTTGCTGGCGCATCTGTGACCAAGACAGCAAGTCTTTGTGATGTATCAAGAGCCACGGTATCCAGGGTAATGTCAGCATACCACCAAGAAGGACGAACCTCCACCAGCATCACGTAGTGACCTGGCCACTATCCTGCAAGAAGAATGGCTTAAAGTCCCTCTGACCACTGTGCAGGACTTGTATATGTCATTCCCAAGACCAACTGACGCTGTATTGGCCGCAAAATGAGGCCCTACACCATACTAATAAATGATTGTGGTCTAAAACCAGGTGTTTCAGTTTCATTGTCCAACCCCTGTATATAGTGACAAAAACTGATTTTATAAATATATATATATTCATACACATTCAACACCACAGGTTTCTAGGGTCAGGCACACCACCGTGGAGTGGTTGGTGGAATGCATAGTTTAAGAAAATGAGTGAATTTTTGTTTATAGTAATTAAATATTGTGTTACCTGTATCATCCTATTATGACTCTTGTGTAAGCATCCATTAAATCATTCTCTGGTTCTGGAACTCGATTGGTTCAACAATGCTCAGCTTCCTCTTCTTCTTGAACCAAGATAACTCTAGGCGAGATGGAGAGAGAGGATGTACAGCTTCAGTCAGTATGCTGGTCCATCCTTTAGTTCCCTGTCTTATGCTGATCACAATTACTAGAGACTGATTAGGCACATACACACACACACACATACTCACACACACATGCACACACACACGTATATGTATATATATATATATATATATTTATACACACTACCCGACCAAAAATAGGTCACCACCTGGATTTAACTAAGCAAACAGGTAAGAACCTCCCATTGGATAATTACTGCATGGGTGATTATGTTTCAGTTGGCAACAAGTTATTAACCCCTAACTGATGCAGTGAGTAGCTTCTCCTTTGTTAAACAACCATGTGGAAAGACACATCCTGTGGTCGTGTAGAAAAGATCTTAATCTATTTTAGGAGATTGCTGAAACTACTGAAATCGGGATAAGAGCTGTCCCAACAATTTTTTTAAGAATTGGAGGGACAGTGGGGAAACATCATCTTCGAGGAAAGGAATGTGGTCGGGAAAAAATCTTGAATGATCGTGATCAGCGATCACTTAAATGTTTGGTGAAATCACATAGGAGAAAAACAGCACTAGAACTCAGGGATCTGTTAAATAGTGAAGGTAAGAGGATTTCCACACACAGTGGAAAGGAAGCTCAAGGGATGGGGCCTACACACCTATGTAGCCTTAAGAAAACCATGTCAGCAAAAACAGCTTCACTTTGCTAGGGAGAATAAAGACTGGACTCTGGAGCAATGGAAGAAGGTTATATGGTCTGATGAGTCCAGATTTGCCCTGTTCCAGAGTGATGGGCGCATCAGAGTAAGAAGAGAGGTGGCTGAAGTGATCATGCCTAGTGCCTACCGTACAAGCCTGTGGGGGAGTGCTATGATCTGGTGTTGCTGCAGTTGGTCAGGTCTGGGTTCAGCCACGTTATGTGCCCAAAGAATGAGGTCACCTGAATATACTGAACCACCTGGTTATTCCATCAATGGATATTTTCTTCCCTGATGGCACGGGCATATTCCAAGATAACATTGCCAGGATTCATCGGGCTCAAATAGTGAAAGAGCGGTTCAGGGAGCATGAGACATTATTTTCACACACAGATTGGCCACCACAGTCCAGACCTGAACCCCATTGAGAGTCTTTGGGATGTGCTGGAGAAGACTTTGCGCAGTGGTCTAAATCTCCCATCATCAATACAAGATCTTGTGGAAAATGTGTGCCATAATCAAAGCGTGTGACCTTTTTTGGCCAGGTAATGTATATATACTGTATATGTGGCTTTAATTTGAGGAATTATTACTCGTTTTTTTTATACTTAACCAGCTGTTTTTAAGAGCTCAAACCACTCAATGTCCAATGTCCAGGTGCCTGTTGTGTGTTTTAAGACTACAGTAGAGTTTAAGTTTAAAATAGACTAAACCCCATTTGCATTTGGAATCTGTTGGTGTTAATTCTCAACATGAAGTCCAGAGAGCTTCAGTGCCAATGAAGCAAGCTTAAAAAAACAAAACTAGCCCACCAGACACAGCAAAATCATTAGGTGCCCCCAATCTGCTATTTAGTGCATTGTTCAAAAGAAAGAATGGTCAGCTTAAAAACATTATGACTCATAAAAATGTGATGGGTGAGAAAAGAATTCTTATTTACCTCATTTTCAGCCAAAACAGAACAAAAACAGAACATAGCTTGTGGATCGTTTAGGATTGCTGAAACCATTAAGAACATGTATTTTCCTGCCACACTGTGAATAACCAATGAGATGCTGAGAATTTTCTCTGAATCTGAGCAGATAAGATACCTCTGTATACTTCAGAATTTATCCAGCCTGTTTGTTAACAATCAAACATCAATAAATACATAACACTACCTCCAGCATGCTTGGCAGAATGCTTTGGATCATGAGCAGCTCTTTCTCCATGTTCTTCTCCTCCCATCATTCTGGTGCAAGTCCAGAACTGTTCAAGAACCTTACAGGCAGAGTCTTCATTCAGATCGTTTCCTTTTCAGATCCTTTTGTCTTCCTGAGAATGTACAGTATACCTGATTTGGCCACAGCTTATGTAAGAGTAACAACAAAGAGCTCTAGATGCAAATGTCACACTGCAAATCAACTTGTCAGTTGTCAAATCAATTGTCCAATTACTGGACCCCCCCCCCAAAAAACGGGGGTGGGGGGGCATTGTATGAGCATGGTTGTAATTTCTACACCAGCCACTTCAAACTCTGACATATTTATATTCATTCCACATGCACAATGCTGTATCGGATGACTAAAATAACAATAACTTTGTTAATGGCCAAATATTTATGGATATGACTATAATATGGACTGTTTCAGTGTTTAGGATTCCACCTTGTGTCATTAAATACCATTATTAACTTCTGAGATCTTTGCTCTGAGTGGCCAGGAGCTTGTTTTGATCTGCAATTTCATCACATTTTCTTTTTTAATTTTTAAATCTTTTCTCTGTAATGGATTAATAACGTGTAGTTATATATAACTACATGGGTAAGTTATAATATCTGTCAAGATATCATGTCCATGTACTTATTTGCAGCAGTAACACACAAATAAATTATTAAAAAATCATACGTTGTGATTTCCGGATGTTTTTTTTTTTAGATTATGTCTCTCACAGTGGACATGCACCGAAGATGAAAAATTCAGACCCCTCCATGATTTCTAAGTGGGAGAACTTGCAAAGTTGCAGGGTGTTCAAATACTTATTTTTCTCACTGTATGTAACTACATGGGTATGTATAACATTGTCTTGTCAAGTTATAATATCTGTCAAGATATCATGTCCATTTTTTAAATTATGCTGCCTATGCATTTTCCCCAGTTATTCTGAAATCACCTACAGCTCCATTCACCATTCTAAAGATGTCCAATGTTTCTTCATACTTATAGTTAGACAAAGATTCTGAGGAGCAGAATAAAGTTCATGGAATCAAAAGTATCTATCCAAGCATTGAAATGCTCAGCACTACCCAATGAGGTCTAGAATACAGACGCTAAAACCCCTCAAAACCTGGCATTAATGCAGAAATGATCTAAATGAAATATTAAATGCCAAGCAAAAGGAAAACATCCATAATGTTACCTGTTAGTTCATCCATGACTCTGGACCGTGCGTTAGAAGAGTGTAATACATTGTGAGAAAGGATTCTAGGCGTAGGACGGGGAAGAGGCTGGTCTAAGAGACATGTGAGAACAATGTGACGCAAACGCCAATGTGTACTATCCTGCTTCGTGAAACCAAATCTCAGTAAAAAACCTGAATGGTTTTTACACAACAACACAACAATGAGGGAGCTTTTTATAGCTTACGAGCCAGTTACCACAATGCACCAGAACAAAAAGGCATATCCTAAAATAGCAACATAATTACAGTAAAATACTTAAAATAGATCTATTTTTGACAGGTTCTTATTACAGCACTGTGTAAGAATTAAAAAGCACCCTCCATGTGTCTGGATTCCAGTCAAAACAGCCATTAGGTACAGGTTATTCATGGCTCAGATGATGTTTCTGAGGAGAATAGACATACAGCAATACACTTGCATAAGAAAGCAGAAAGTAAACATGTATAAAAAACTAGGGGTACAAAGGAAATGAGATTCCTAACAAAACCCACAAGACCTGGTGGACCACCAAAACCGCCCCCGTCATAAACAGTGCTTAAAAGCTTTATCTTTTAGAGAGAGGAGAACATCAAGCTGTACTCTGCTTCAGATCTGAAAACACCCATGGCTGTATCAGTCCACCCTTCCACTGTGAGACGACAACCCAACAGTGTGGGTCTGAAAGGATGTGTAGCTTTCAAAGTAGCTCTGACTAAAAATAGGAAACAGACTGAAAAGAAGAATTAGCATTTAGTAAGAAGCAGCTGGTGTTCCCAGAACAATAAATCCAGACCCCAACGTTTCTGTATCTGTTTGGGATTATGAGAAACAGAAAATGCAACCCACTCTTAAGACTGAACTCACTCACTCATTCTAATCCAGTTTATCCTTATGGGTCCATGGGGGTTTGGAGCTAATCCCAGCACTCATTAGGCAGAAGGCAGGGAGCATCTTGGACATGTCACAAATCCATCAGTATTGTATTATTTTAATTAATCTATTTTTAAATATTAAAATTTTTATACTTTTAAAATATTTTGTTATTAAAGTTTTTTGGTAAAAATGAATAAACTACCCAACACACACACATAAAGACACACAAATTTATAGAGAGAGAGAGACAAGGTCCTGTTCTGTACTTTTTTTGACCGTGTCAGTTGCCTCAGAACAAGTGAGCACAGTATCAGGCTTTGCTCGACTGAGTCATGCAGTGGCCTGAAATATTCAGAAAGTAGTGCAGGAATGTAGATTTGAAGTGTGAGCTCAGTTCTGCACTACATTTCAGAATCGCTTTCTTCAGTGCCGTCAGAGCAGCCTTAGCTATTTTCTTTTAATGGGGCCTCAAGTTAAGCACTTAAATCAGCTCCAAGCAGAAACAAAGCTGGACATAAAGGCAGATCCACTCTGAAAAGAGAAGAAAGCAGGGAAGAGACACTTTACTGGGAAGCACTGCCAGAAAACATGAGTGAATGTTCCAAGAGCATCTGCTGGTTTATAATGGGGAAGGTTTCGTTTATAATGCTCTGTAGGGGGTCGCATATTTATAGCGCATCTACTGATTAGCTAAATCTTCAGAGGAAATAAATACTTTCCTCCAAATCATCAATATATATATATATATTTATTTTTTTCTGAAATGTAGTGCAGAACTGAGCTCACACTTCATTATTGAAAAAGATACACACAGAAGGAATCAACTGACAGGAATGAAACTCAGTGGGGAGGTTTGGTATCATGTGACATGCCAATGATTGAAGTTTCGCACTAGGCTGCTAATGTGATGTAAGCAAGGACACTGTACTTGACTGACTGACATAATGTCGTCCAGCTGCACAAGCTTTCCATTCTGACTCATGCTATTGTGTTAGTAGTATCCTTAGCAAGTGAAGGATCTCTCAGCGAAGAATTTAAAAGCAAATGGGCAGTTGGAGGAGTTTGAGAGTAGGGCTCCAGGAAGTGGGATGGTCTTTTTGGCGTATTGCCTGCCATACCATGCTTTCAGATGCTACCATAGCACGCTGTTGGTGGCAGTGGATTGAGAAGACCTACACAAACCACGGAAAGAGACAAGCAACAGATTGTCTGACACGCATGGGGGGACCTAACAGCCATGATTACATGATAGCCAGCGTGCAGTGATGCCCTCCACAAGTCATCCCAGCACCAGCACCATTAGCAGACGACTGCCCTTAACACCACATCAAAGTCGCCAAAGACTGCAATGGCGTCATGCCAGATTGACTCAGAATGGCATTGGGTCATCTTCAGTGATGAGTCCCCCTTTTGTCTTGGTGGAGACGACCAATGAATCCGTGTGTGGAGGCACCGTGGTCAGCGCCAAGATGAACTGTATGTTGTTGTCACTCTAACTCCACTCCCACCGCAAACTCTGCAGGAACTGTGTGAGAATATTCAACATGCATGGGATGGAATATCACAGGACACCACTGGGACACGTCTGGCATGTTGCGTTCAACAACATATAATACAAAAGTTAACATGAGGTAGACAAGTGATATGATAAGTGATATGAATAGGTAGAAAATGGTCACTGCAAATGTTCAGGACCAGCTAAAGAGACAGTGTGATGTAGTCAGTATGTATATCGCACCTGAGTGAGTGATGGACATTCAGTCAGTGTGCTGTGAGTCGTGTTAGTGTTGCAGCATTGGGCATGTCCCTGAATCTCGCTGTGCGTGTGCAGACAGACCTGAGCCACTTACCAGAGGGCAGAAAGGTAGAAGAGACAGTGCAGGGTGACTAGAGCTTTTCATGGAGGCAGTCTTTGGTGTGAACGTCCTGTGTTGCTGTGATCCTTCGGGCTGTTTTACCGACCAGGTAGTGCAGCTGTCATACCAGGATGCAGACTATACTGGACATCCAGGCTTTGCTTTGATCCCTGAGACGGTTAAGACATCTTCTTCTCCCCGAACTACATGATGTATGTCAATGTATGCACATACATTCAGCTTACATGACATATCAAATTCTCCACTATGCTGATAAACATCAGACATTTTATTACATCAGACATATTATCACAGGGCTTCCATTGTTCATTATACCTCTAGAAGATCTTTATTAATAAGAGGTAATGCTGTAGAAGAAATGAGGTGAAAATCAAACATTTGGGTGAACACAGATGGAAGGGAACACGCACTGTTCGAATGCAATGTTATGGGAACAAACTCAACTACTCAACTCAGCCACTGAAACTACTACGAGTGATGTGCCACAAGAAACTGTAATTATTATAAATCTAATACAAAGCCTCTAAAGCCTTCATAATAAAAGTTATGAAAAATACTCCACCATGCATCCATCATTATAGTCCTGTAGGGCACACCCACTTCCCCAGATGGCTTGTAAATATTAGATTAGACCACCAAAGACCAGCACTGTGACTTATGACTAAACAGATGACATATGATGGGCTTTGATTAACACACAGCTCAGAACGGACCCTGAAAAATGGGATATGATGACCGTGCTGGTTTAAAATCACAAATTGTATTAGGCTGAACAGAGCACATAAGCATGCCTGCATTTATCAGTGAATATGCTAAATCCACTCATCATCTATCAGCTTCAGAAGGAAGGTAAAGGTTACCTGGAATATTACATGATGATAAATATAGACTGATATGGGTAATATTTATTCAGCTACACATACAGAAGTAGTGTCTAATGCAACATGCCAGACTTCTCAGCCTGGAGTTGTAGAGGTTCCTAATGGTGTCCTGTGCTAATCCATCCCCTGCATCTTGACTACTGTCACACAGTTCCTGCAGATTGGAGGTGGAGTAACACCAGGCCTTCTGGATGTGTGACACATGAGTCCCTCATTGAAGTTGACGTGGTGCTAAGGGCAGTCATTGTAACAGTCTGTGTGCAGGATGACTTATTGGGAGCATCACTGCTCACTGAATGTCCACAGTCGTGGCTGTAGGGTCACTCTGCCCATGTCAGACAATTCACTGGTTCTCCCTCTCCATGGCTTGTATGTTTCTCCCAGATCCTTCATGTCTCCAGTGCCGCCTTCTTCTATTAAATGCTGGCAAGGGTCGTTCTAGAGTAATATCTGCACAACCAGTGTAGTACCTAACATGTTGATAAGGCCATCCCACTTCTCAGAGTTCCACGGTGCGACCCTTCTCCAACTCTTCCAACTGCTCAAATTGCTTTGGAACTCTTCTCTGAGGCATCTTTGCTTGCGAAGGATGTTACCAACACAACAGCATCAGAATGGAAAGCACTTGCAGGATGACCTAAATAGTCAGTCAGGTACAGTGATAAGGCCCTTGTTGATGTCACATGTGTGACTGTGCGTAAAACCTGAATCATTTGTTTGTCTCATGATTTGAATGGCTTCTTAACAGTGGACTGATGGACAGAATTTTTTATAAGGTCCTGTTTTTTTTCACTCGTTTTCCTTTGGTGTCCTTTGTACATGAGTGAAATGTCTTGTAACTGTTCTCCTCAGAAATCTCATTAACCATTTCAGATGCATTACATTACATTTATAGCATTGGCTCTTATCCAGAGCAACTTACAAGGTTAATTACATTACAGGTAGGCAAGTGTAGTGTTAGGAGTCTTGCCTCTTGGAGGTGTAGCACAGCATAGCCACCTACACTGGGATTCGAACCCCAATCTCCCACATGTGGTGTTGGGTCTGTGGCAGGTAGTGGTCTTATCCGCTGAGCTACAACAACCACCAAATGTATGTACAGGTATCTGCTTGTATGAACATTAGTGTGTATTGCAGGGAGTCAGTGAGATCTTTGGTGACAGCTTGTGTTTGGAGGACGCAGCTGGAACTGTTTGGCTTTAAGACTGTAAGGGGGAAGACAGCAGGCCGCTTATCAGTAAAGTGTGGACGAATAGTGGAAACATTGCTACGTAAATCCATTACTGAGTGGTAAACACAGTCATTTAATGTAGTGTGAAATGGCTCACTGTAGAGAAACTTAAAAGAGGGATTCCACCTTAAATGAATCTAATCCAATCTGGGTTCACATCAAACCACTCTGAGTGGTCAGTATGCTGGATGAAAAACATATTTAGAAATGAAACCACTAGATGGCAGCAACATGTCAGTGTTCAGAGGAACAGCATCAGTCACTTACACCATTCAGTAATAATTTACATAATGTAAATATGGATAAAAGATACATATTCATTCAGCACGATGTAGCCCTGCTGAATAATAATAATAATAGTAATAATAATAATAATAATAATAATAAATGTATTCTTCTTATTATTATTATTTAACTATTATTATTAAGTTGTTGTTGTTATTGTTGTTGTTGGTATTACTTGATGATGATGATGATAATGATTATTTTTATTATTATTATAATTATTATTATTAAAGCACTAACCTTTGAGGGCTATGATGAAAAGGTCAGGTTTAATAAACTGATTATGCCGACAACCTAATACATATAAATCAGCCAGAGGTATATGCAGTCAGTGCTGTGTTTTTAATTAAGCTCTTGGAAAGACAGAATCCGTATAAATGAGTGCACTGGCTGACGGGGCCGCAGTCTTGTTTGCTATCTCTGTCTTGTTTGCTTGCAGGATTGAACATCTTGGAGTTGGATATCAGGCCATTGAGCAGGGCTATAGATGTGAGATGACATTCCCTCTCGCTACAGAGAACATGTGGGTACACCTAGCGCCACTGTCACAAATGCTAAGGGGAGTTAAGGACGTGCACCATGAAAAGAGTGTGGGGGTGGAGTGGGGGGGGCAGGGCAGGCAGGCAGGTCTGCTGTGATTGAGGTCCTGCTGATGCACTGGAGCATTAGAATTTCCAGGCTTAATTTGTCGAGGAGATCAGCTTCAAAGTGCTTTCAGTGAGGCTGAAATGTTCAATTTACTTGAGCATACAGAAGCTGATGTGTGCTGAGTATGTTTTTCCTTAGCCCCAGAGGAAGAATCAGTTTGTAATACAAACCTACACGAACAAAAACTTTCTTATCAATCCGACATATCTCAATGAAAATAAAGTCAATCAGATGCTTTTGTTTTTGCATCAGGGGGTTCACCACATATTATCTGGTGCTCAACACATACTATTCAGTGTGCACCTACAGTATCTGGTGTGCACATAGTAGTATCTACATATATGGTATTTAGCTGACGCTCTTATCCAGAGCGACTTACAAGGTTAATCATATTACAGGTAGGCAAATGTGGTGTTTGGAGTCTTGCTCAAGGACTCTTATTGGTGTAGCTCAGCATAGTCACCCAGACCGGGATTCAAACCCCTGTCTCCCACAAGTAGTGGTGGCATCCTGACGGATAGCGGTGATATCCGCTGAGCTACACCAACCAAGCATATATCTAGCTCTCATGATAGCATTGGTCTCATGATATCTAGTGCTCTTATGATAGCATTGGTCTTAAGATATCTAGTGCTATCTAGTGCTCTCGTGATAGCATTGGGTGCTTACCTGATATCTGGGTCACACAATTTCAAGGATGTTTTAGCAGAGAAAATAATTCTACATAGAACCACAAACACTCAAAGGAACCTTTGATTGATTGAAGGGTTCTCTGAATTGAGAAAGCATTCTTCAGATTGATGGAGAACATGTTATATATGGTTCTATATAGAACCTTTTTGGTGAAGAAGACTGTTCCTTTCATAATGCATCTCTGCTGCTGGCCACGAAAGGAAAAACAAGGAAGAAAGAGAGCAGGGATAAAAGAGAAAACAGGCCAGCTTTGAAAATTAGACACACACTGTGAGGAATAAAGCACATGTGGGCATTGGATAGTCTCAGTATCTAACCTACAGTCACATGATATCAGATCTTTCTGTCTTTCCACTTTCCCTTCACCAGTAACTGGGCTCGTAGCAACTGAGATCACCCCGTCGTGACGTTGGTATCAGAGTCGTTTGTAAATCATGAAATTCATCACACGCTTCACCTAACGTGAGCAAACACGTCTGAAAGGATGTTGCACAACACGCCTACGAACCACTTCAGTGTCTCATAGGTCTGGGAGTCGATTCCAAACTTAGAGTCAGGTATTAAGAATCGACTCCAAAGCTTTGAACTCGATTTCATTGTTTATGGAATCATGCCAAGTGTGAGATTGAGTTTCTACGGGGTGAAATGTCTAAATGCCTAGTCCTTAAACAACACAAATACCTAAAGACTGGTGGTATTTTACTTTAGACACAATAAAAGGAATTGACCCAGGTGATCCAAGTACAGTTTAGCTACGAGAGTGAGCTCATTTATCTAGAGGTAGCTTCCTAGCCTGCCTGCTTAGGTCAAATAGGCCATAGGTGTCCCTGAGGAACAGCTGAGGTTAGGAAGTTAATATGTCAAGATGTCTTATAATAACTCCATTAACGAAATAACAACTAACAAAATAACAACAAATAGCAGAAATTATTACAATTAATAAAAATAAATAATAATAATAATAATAATGTTGAACTTTATATTTCGTCAGATCTCCTTGCCCGCATACTGATTTTTCGGACCTGCTTTCACATTTAAAAAAAAAAAAATTGAAATCGGAGTCGACTCCAGAATCTCTGGAATCGAACAGCCCTAGCTCGTACGTTTGACTTTAGTTTCACGCACCCCGTTTGATTGACATCAATTTTGCCCAATAGTGTGATAGAAAACCGAAAGCGCTTCCTTTGGATTGGGTAAACTCGCGGTGGGCGGTGCTTCTTCGCGGAAGCCTGAACCGCGATGTTTTGAAAAGCGTCAGAGTTTGAAACTTTAGTCTGTTTTGTAACGTTCCGCTGTCTCACACGCGTGGACTGTGCGCTAACAGAGTCGAACATTTATGGCAAATGAAATATGCTCTTATACCGGGTTGAGGCAACTGCTTGGGTACAAATCGTAACTTTAACCTCGGAAGAAAGTGAGAAGACTAAACGAGCTAGCTAGTGATAGCTAGCTTTTAGCTAGCCTGCTAACATAACTAGCATACATAAGCAAGTAAGGACAGAGTAAAACACTATTCTACCATTGAGAAAGACTAAAAACACCATGCCGGGGGGCTTTCAAGCACCGGACGCTTTTTCAGGCGACGAAGACGACGATAACGGTCCCGGTAGAGCCAGGGATACGTTAAACACGACTTCAGATGAGAGCAGTGTGAAGCAAACAACTCGGCATCGACTCGTGTCTCCACAACAGCGAAACTGGAGGGAGAGCCAGTGGCCAGCTCGTATATGCTCTATGCTGTGTTGCCTGGTCATCTTCTCCTTTATTGCTGTGCTTGTCTCATTCCTGTATATCATTTTGAAAGGTGTGAACATTTATGCACGCTATTTATATATAGGAATGTTTAGAAGTGGAAGGTTCAGTAACCTTATCAGCTTCATGTTTTATCTTTGTATTGGCTACCATGTACGTACATTTCCAACTCCGCTGTGTGGAGAAAACACGTTTTGGATATTTATGCCTTAATACACGTCCCATATTTTAGTATTGTTCTTCAGTATTACTCTGTATAAGTCAGGCTACTATGCCACTCATTATTTTAATGTTAACATAGCTAGTTATTTATTCCTGTAATAAAATTGTAGTTAACAGTTTGTGAACCTGGCCTGTGTCGATCCAGCACAGTTTGGTGCCAGTTCTCCAAATAATGAGCAAGCTTAGTGGGCCATTTTACTAATGTTATTCCGCATGTTATTAATATTTAAATCCTGTATACTAAATCACGCATGATGTTTTCTGTTCTTCAGATCTGCGAGCTGAAAAGATTACCACTGAGGATGGAGCAGAAGTAAGACTCCTAGGTGAGTCCCAGACACAAGTGTTTGTGTTTTTACTCGATGAGGTTGCTTGACCGCTGTAGGTAACCTTTTGTTCTACATTTTATTTCCAGGGTTTTGGAGTATGCTGGTACTTTCCTCCTTGGCTGGAGTGCTATGTTGCAGTTTCTCCTGGACTCTTACCTACTTTGACTCCTTTGAGCCTGGAATGTTTCCTCCTACTCCTCTTTCTCCAGCCAAACTCAGGTACATTGACTATATCTACTCTACTAGGTCTACTTTAGCAGTCAGTATTAAAAAATTCAAATGACACCTTAAACCAGATGATTGAAAGCAACCACCAGCATACACTAGCAGCCAGTTAATATCTTTACCGACGATTAACTGGCTAGTAGAATTGAGCAGTCATGTTAAAAAGTGCAGTGTTTAGATTTCCAGAAGCCCTCCTGTTTCACTCCTGGCCCATAATCCATTCGGTTTTGTTCACTCCAGGTCGGCATTGATCTGTGACCAGCTGAGCGAGTAACTCCATTTTTCCAGAATAGATTGCACTGCACAGCATCAGCGTAATAGCTGAGATAGGGGTTGGTAGGGGGTGTTATAATATGCCATCGTGACTTTCCCTCGTTTTTTTGGAGTTATTCAGCCATTTTTCTCATTTCGCTGTTAGCTGTAAGCTCAGAGCCTGCATGTCAGCTAGTAAAATAGAACATTAGTCTTGTTTCTTCACGCCAGTCGGACCTGCTTGGGCGAGAGCTCGCAGGGGGCTGGGACGAGAACAGAAAAGCAATTTTCCTGTAATTGGTTTCCATCATGCGACCAGAATACTAGAGACCACCGGAACATTCAAAGTCTGCACAAAATTGGCCTAGTGGGATTTAGTGAAGCTCCAAGCTCCATCGAACATAGCTGAGCTATTCCCCTTCACCTCAAATCCTTTCCTTGGATATAAAGACATAGAGGAGGACAACGTAGGTGTGAAATCAATGTAGTTTAACTTATTGTTGCTTGCTTGTTTAGTTAAGGTCTTTTTATTTTTTATTTTTTACATTGAATATATATCAACTGCTGTATTTAGCAACACCAAAGTGTATATGTAATTTTTTATCTCTCGGAGTATCAACATTATTTACTAAACAAAAAAGGAAATCTTAAAATATATTAAAGTGCCTTCTCTGTTTATCATTCTTATCTGTGTAGATTAAATGCAAAGAATGTAATATAGCTTTATCGCTTTTTAGGCTTTCTTATGATTAGACAGATTGTCAGGGGCGGAAAAGGTTAAAGTAGGACGTGATCTACTCAATCAAAGGCAAACATTGTGTGCAGTCGTAACTAGGACAACATTGATGTGGGACATCATGGAGCATTGTCGTTGCTGCTGTTGGCCTGGGCCCTTTTCTTCCTGATTCATCAGGGCTCTCAGAGCTTACTTCTGCTGCAACATTCCCATTCCATCCCATTCTAAGCTGGCCATACTCCATCTGTCATAATTCAGTTGGTAAACAAGGACATATTTCAGTGCTTCAGCCAAATGTGAGGGTCAAGTAATGCTTACTTTGAAAGCTGAGCTTAAAGCTTAGTCAGGCATGATGCTTAATGGCACGTTAAATGAGGTCTAAGTGTTTCCCACACATCTCAGAGTCTCTGTTCAGCTGTTTACTTGTCTTTTTGGTGGCACGCGATTCCCCTTAAATTGGCAAAGATGGAAGGCAGATCTCTATTCATAATGTCAGAGAAGTTTAATTCAGGAATTTGACAAGTTGTCTCAATTGGGGCACAAATTAAATGTTATGGTTATGTCAAGCAAAAGTCTCCTTTAACACCACCACTGAGTTTGAAATTGTTGGTATGATGATATTGTTGCGGATTGCCGTGTTAGCTTTATACCAGATGCGATGGGAAGTCTATCTTACAAATATTTCCACTTTTAACTCGTTTAACTAATCCACAAAACATTGTTAAAGGTTCATTTTAGGGTTAGCAGTGGTTTTTGTCTTACAAAACATTTATTGCAAAATCTAAGCCATTTTTGCTTTTATTCATAATGGAATCATGAACCGACCTTACCTTATCAAGACTTCAGTTCCCTAAGCGTCAATCTTTTCTGACTTCCTGAATGAGTTGTCACTGTGCTCTTGGAGTAATTTTGCTAGGCTGTGAAGATGCATTACTGGAAAAGTTTTTCCATTTATAGATAATGGCTCTCACTGTGGTTTCCTGGACTCCCAGAGCCTTTTTTTTTTTATTTTTTTATTTTTTATCCTTTCTGCACTGATATATTTCTTTCTTGACTCCTGCACAGTTTTGTACGATCAAGACATGGTGTCTTGCTTGTTGAGACCTTTTAGCCAATTTCACAGTGCTAGAAAGGTTCTGTTAAATGTTTAAATTAAACAAGGTTGTCTGTAGTCCGGCCTGTTTGTCAAGTTTAATTGACCCCAGTTATCAACTGTATTTGTTTAATTGGTTGATTAAGTAATCAATATTTTTTCATGGTGCTATAAATGTCTTTAAAAAACGCGTGACTGTTTGTAGTACACAGTACTAGAACTTTTTAAACCCATATTTTTCTATGTTCTTTAGCTGGAACTGTTAATTAAGCGTATTTTTCTTTCTCTGTGACTTAAGAGGTCTGTAAAACGGTCACAATTGCAGAATGCTTTGAAAAGCAGCTCTGCATAGTAGGAATGAACTACGTCAGGTGTGGCTGATCCACGTCCTTGAGATTTCAGATCCAACTGTGAACATAGTGTACCAAACTGAAAATTAATTATGATTGTTTTGTCAGACTCATCTACGAGCAGGCTGCAAGCATTTTCCCAGTTAAAGTTTGAGGCATTGTTTTTGATAACCACTTTATCAACCACACTGCAAATACAAATTGCAGCCATTTGGAATTTTTTTTTATATAAAGCCCCCCCTTTCTTTAATGTGAATGTGCTTTCTGTCTGGTCAACGATTACCATGCCAAATTTCCCTTCGTATTATTTTTATAGAAGAAAGCAGAACAGTCAAATCATCAAAACAAGCTCATGCGGTGTCATCGATACAACATGCCACTGTCATGTGACATCACGTGCGTTGTGAGTGCTAAATGCTAGTTGGAAAAACTTCAACCTGCAAAATGTGAGAGGTGTATTTAGATAATCATGTAGGTATGTCCTCAGGTAGACAGGTAGTTTGTCTTAATTGCTTGGGCAAGCAGTAAGTTAGGTGGCTGTGTAGTAGCTTATCTAGGTGGATGGGTAAATGGTACCTTTATAGGTGGTAACATAGCTAGGTGGGTAGATGGATAGTGGGCTATGTAGGTAGGTGGTTAGCTGAATAGAAAGTATCTTAACTGACCAGGTAGTTAACTATGTAGGTAGGAGCTTGTTCAGGTAGGTAGTAGGCTATGTTGGTAGTAGCAGAGCTAACTACTTGGCTACCTGTGTAGAGGGTAGCTTAGGTAGGTCGGAGGTTAGCTAGATGTCTATGTCGGTTGCAACTTGGGTAGACAGAAGGTCAGTTAGTTAGTCGTGAGGTGCCAAACATGCCTGTCAAGCAATTGTGTAAATTTTATTTTTCTGCAAACTATTCCACCCTGTACAGGCCAAAAGGGAAAAGGGACATTTTACAATAAACAAGCAATGTCCAGTTTTTTCAGACCTGTTTTTATGAAGGTATATGTGTATGTATAACTGGTTCAGCTGAGATTTCATGAAGAGTTTATGACCAAGCGGTTGTGTTTTCTGTAACATGGGGCACTGTAAGGTTTCTTTGATATTCTGGAAAGATTGCATTTGTTTTTATGGACTCAACTCGATTAAAATGGTAAATAGCTTTGACCTACGTACCATGTGGTTTCCTCACAGATATGCACAGTACTGTGCAAAAGTTAGAGACCACCCTTCATTTGTTTATTTCTCAGTTAAAGGAAAATAAGTGTCCCTGTCATGTAAATCTAACAAAGAAGCAGTTAGTGTAATCAGGGCAATGAACTAACTATGCCAACAACCAGCACCATTGAATATTGTTCAGATTAGAAGCAGAAAATGCAGACTGCTTTGAAGACTGAAATGTGGAGGTAAAAGTTCGATATTTAATTCTATGGTTCTTCCTGTCAATGCTTGCTGCTGAGAAATTAATTATTCTTATTCCATGTTAACGGGAAATTAAAGTTTTTGTTTTTAACTTTTGCCCGCATGATTGTGTGTTGTAACCAACATAGCATTACTAAATAGTATAACAGTTTATGCGATTATAAAATATAGTATAAACAGAAAGCAGCATCACTGGTCCAGAGATCAGAGGCATGTCCCCCTGTGGGAAGACTTGTGTTCTCTGCTTTGTTTAAGTCTCGTTCTGATTGGCTGATGGGACAGAGCATCATTAATTATGTCTGACGGGCTGGTGATGAACCATGGGGTCACTTTGTTACCATGTGAGGTAGTTATCTAATCACACACCACTGCTCTTCTCTTATGTCTGGCCCAACTCTGCCTTCACTTGCAGCTCTGAGCAATAACACCCAATCGACCAGCTGCCTCCCGGATGGGCAACTATTGACTGACCCTCAACATGTTGGTCTGTTCTCTTGCTCTAACTTTCATCCACCCAGATATCAGTATACCAGTGACAAGCCTTTCTGAAATCTGAAGTCTCAGCATCTTGAGCTCAGATTAGAAAGATTCAGTGGGCTGTCATTGCCTCAGACACGACTGATATGACCTGGGTTGGGATATCATTGTTTTGGTGTCATTGGTTTTATAGCAGTTACATGTGTAGATTTTATTGCTAGTGTTTTCTGTTATGTAGCTGTTGAAGGTCATGGAACAATTGACTGTTTTGTTTGTCTTAGAGCTGCAGTATTAGATTTTAATAGCTCTATGACTTTGTTTCCATAGAAACCACATCTCTGTCTCTGTGTTCAGTAGGAGTCTCCCTTCTGTCTTCTAACATAGATGGGGTTCAAACCGTTCATGCTATTACTGAATTACTATTACTGAATAAGTGCATTCAATACATGTTTGACTTTCTCTAGTAGTTTTTTTTTGGTTCATTTAATGCAAGACCTTGAACGATGTACCAGTAGTCGCTGTCTCTGTCTTTTTATTTATTTATTTAGTTTTTGCTTTTCTTTTCCCCAAGTAATGTTCCTGGTCAGGGCTACGTGTGTTCTTGAATTCAGTTTTTTTTGCTTAGTGTCAAAATTCTTTTAAAGGCTTGACGGATAGAGAGTTATCAGAGCATGGATTGTTCTTGGGAGAGCACAGCTAACTGCGAATTGGACTGTTTAGCCTCAAAATATCCTCAGGCTAACACAAAAAGGAAAAATAGAAGAGGAATTCAAGACATGCATTAGGTACAGCGCTGGCCATTCCAGATAGGCAGTGAACCATGCTTTTTTCTTTTTCTAATTAGGCATTTAAGCCTTTCAGATGGCCATGACTTCTTGGTTTGTTATTCATATGCCCTGGCACAGATCGTGTGCACTGTGCAGAAAATAGCCCACACAGTAGGAGTTGTCCTGATGTGACTGAAACAGACTGTAGTTCTCGTTGGCTCTTACTTTTTAACCCATGGACCTTGTTTCAGTGTGCTGGGTTACTTTATTATTTGAAGGCTAAAAGCAGAATAATGGGTAGTTAGAAGTCTTCATAGCACCTGTGGCTTTTAGAAAAATCATGCTATGTGCCGTCTGGAGGTACGCATTCAGACTCATTTCCAAGTACAGTGATGAGATATTTGGCATTGCTGCTTGGCTGCTGTGGACCTTATGATCAGTGTAATGTTTTAATTTTCTGGTCTGTTTATCTAATTCAGAGGTTGCCCCTCCTAGCCCATAATTAAAAGGCCAGCAGAATACATAGTAATAGATTCATAATTGGATATGAACTACCAATGTCAAAGAACGATGGGCCTCATTCACCAATATATTCTTATAGTTTTTTTTTTTCTTCTTTTTCTAAAATTTAGAAACATTGGTGAATGTCAGAATCTTTGTAAAAAACTGCATCAGTGGGGTTTGTGAAAAAATGGCGTTCTCTCAGCTCAGTGTTCAATATATTTAGCACTAATGTACCGGTGGAAGTAATGCACATGTTTACTTTAGAGATACACTATATGATATGTGGACATCCCACATTCCATTCCAAAACCAAGAAGAGTAATATGTTGGCACCCTCATTGCTGTTAAAACAGCCTCCACTTTTTTGCAAAGACTTTGTTTTGGAACGCTGCCTATTCCATCAGAAGAGCCTTTATAAGATCTGTACTGATGTTGGACAAACAAACCTGGCTCGCAATGGACATTCCAGTTCATCCCAAAGATGTTCAGTGGGTTTGGGGTCAGGTTCTGACCAGTCACCTGGTGCTTTAGTACTTTGCTCTGCTCACGCATCGCTTGACATTGTGAAGTTGTACAATTGCTTAGCCATGGTATACTATTTCATGAAGCTCCTATTGAACAGTTATTTTGCTTCCAGAGGCATTTTTAGTAGAGAATTGAGTGATGCAACAGAGGATGGGTGATTTTTAGTGCTCTGTGAGTTTATGTGGCCTGCTGCTGTATGGCTAAACTGTTGTTGTTCCTGAATGTTTCCATGTTACAGTAATTGGACTTACAGTCAACCAGGGCAGAAATTTAATCAACTTACTTAGGATGCTATGATAGTGCCACATTTGACCCTTTTTTTTTCTTTTTTTAAAATGTACCTTGCAGATTGTATTGCAACTGGGTGTCTTTAAAACAGCTGAACTCAATAGGAGTGTCCACATTCAGTCCATGTAAACAAAATCAGAAAGAGTGGATTTATGTAAAATACTTACAAATCCTTATAGTCCTCTCTCTGCCATGAATGTATTTCAAATCTACATTTTATTTCAAAAGCTTATCAAACTACTCTAAAACGTGTTTCTGGCATCAGGCAACATATTTATAACCATTTTATAGAAGAGCTTCCTGTGATCTTGTGTTTACTGTCAGGTTGTCTGGTTCCTTTTTGCCACTCTTGTCATCAATTCTGTCTTGGTAATTTTCTCTAGAATCAGAATCGAGCTTTATTTACCAAGTATGTTCACACACACACTGAATTTGTGTTTGGTTACATTGGTTCACAGTGCACAGATATAGTTGTTTTTTGTAGAATGGAGTGTTTCATGCCAAAGCATGCTCAATGAAGTTGTTTACATTCATCGGTTTAATTTAGATAATTGTCTTTTGATCAACTTCAATACTGGATGCTCAGTGTAGAGGAAGATGTTTTGTATGCACCTATAATCTTTCCAGGACAGCAGTGCTGTCAAGTGATGCAGAGACAGAAGGATTGGGAACTGGAGACTGCTAAATTGGACAAAAAGCAAAGCACATTAGAGAAAACCTTTGATCATAGCACTTGTATCCAGACTAAAGATCTAATAGACTACCATCAACAGTGAAGCCTGCTTCTCTAAAAGCATTAGCCAGATTGCCCATTATCAAGACTCAAAGCGGTATCATGGGACAGCAGGATGCTTCGTAATGGTGGTTTTATGAGCTTCTACTCCCGGGTTTTATAGGCCACTGAACACATCCTAACGCCGCACACTTATATTCCAGTGTTAGTCAGTGGATAGGATCGATTTAGCAATCCATCTTCTATACTTCCTGGAATGAGTTGAGTTAGTGCTTAATTCCATACATTGGTTTCAGATGACTTGCAATACAATAGGCATTTTTAGAGGTAAAGAAGTGCGAGTGTGACATGACCTGTTTGGTTTATTACTTAAATGTGTCCATGTGTTTGTGTTACAGGAAAATGACAGGGCACTCCTTTCACATGGGCTACAGCATGGCTATTCTCAACGGCATAGTGGCTGCGCTCACCGTCATCTGGTGTCTCGCATAAAGAACTCTGCTCCTTGACTGCTTTCTCATCTTAATCATCATTATCAGCAGTAGCCTCCAGTGTCTGTTGGTAATTAAAGGAAAAAGAAAAACATCTAGATCAGTGGTTCTGCATTCTGGTTTTGGAGTTACTGTGCCCCAACACATCTGATGCAACTACTGAATTAAAGAACAAGTTATTTCCTAAGTTTGTGTTAGGGCAGGAAAAGCAACACAACAAGCAGGGCTTTGGGACTCCAGGACCAGGTTTGAGAACCAGTGATATAGATAAAGAGCATATTGTGTTCAGCAGAGCTTTTTATACAGTAATAAAACACAGTGCTGCTACTAGTTTAAGCGTCATAAGTTTTAAAAGCCTACATAATGCAGCTTATTTTTGTTTTCAAACGGCAAGTAAGTATAGACCAAGAGCCCGAACAAGTGCCTGACCAATATATAACCTTAAATATGCTGATAATTGTTTATGATAAACACTTAGAAACTTTTAACCTCCCTTGAGTATTATCCTGTTTAAACTATCACACAGGAATAAAGTCTGAACTGGTCAATTTAAAGAAAAAAAAAATCATTAGATTTACCAGAACATATAAAATATAAGACTGGCCCATAGCCTGAAAGTAAAATGTTATTTAACAATTTATGATCAGAACAAATGAAAAAAGTTCTATTAACACACAAGAATTCTGGTTACCTCCTCCCCGGTGCTACAGTGTTATTTAGTTCAAGATGACCTACAGCTGAAAATGCATAATCTGTCAGTAAAGCACCATTACAATAAAAGAACTACGGTATTTGATCCGTTATCAGAATTTGCACCCCCTTAGAATTGGTATTGACCTCAAAATATTTACATCAGTTGGGCATTAACATACATTAGGATTGTTACATGTGTTCATGTTCAAGGAAAACCTTGATTTATCTTAAGTTGGGCTTTTTTATAAAAGAAAGAACATAATAAACTACATCATAGTTTAAATCACTTTTTAAGACTTTATGAAACACGTGAGTCATAATGGCCATTGACTAAACTAAGCAGGCCTGTTACATTGTTCTGAATGAAACCATATTAGCAGAAATGATGCTTTCTTTGCCATCTAATTGTGTTTGTTTTTAAAAGAGCTCTGCTCTGATTTAATTTAATGATGCAGCACTTTTCCCACCACAATGGCAGAGCATTAGAGTGCATTTTTGGCCTTTGATCCGGGCCATCATTTGGATGTCAGTGCATCAATGCAGCTAGACCTTAACTGCTTAACTGATTAATGAAATGTGCATTTTAATGTTTCTATATGCCGGAAAATGGGGTGCTTTTTGATTGTGCTTTATTAAGGCACTAAGGTGCTGATCAGTTGAGCCAGGCAATGTAATGGCTGTAAAGCAGGTGATGGCGAGAGATTTCATGTATTTCTTAATTATTTGACTCCAGCTGGGCTTGATTACCTCTTGTTCAAAACTAGATTAGCAAGCCCTGTAGCGACTCATTGTAGTTGACGCTAATGCACTGCCCTGCATCCTCTGCTCACTCTGGGACTTGTTACCGTTTTCTCTTTTTTTCTTTTCTTTTTGTTTTTCATTTAAACTACAAACTGAATGTCAACACAGTATTTTGTGTGTGTGTTTTGAGAGTTGTTACCTTCTTCTCTTACTGTGTTTTTTCAAGGTATTGTGTCTGTCAAGCAAGGATGACAAAATGATGTGCCTTCATATCTAAATCACTAAAACAGGCATATCATAATCTATGCTTACAAAACACAGGCCTCTAATCAATGTCTTCATAACCTGTAGCTGAAGGGCTGCATGTACAGTAGAGTACAAAAGTCAGAAATCATCCTTCATTTACCTGATATACAGTAAGAATCTTCTTTAAGCTGGTTAATCTTCTTTCTAGGTTATTCAGTAGTTTCGGGAGATGTTTCAGGAGGATAAGATTCATTTTGATTCATTTTAACAAGGAAAAGAAACCTCAAAGGAAAATCTGTGGAGAAAATGCCTTTTTCCTGACATCACTAGATATTGGAAACTGTTAAGAAGTCTATGCACCACGTGCCCTCTATCATTGTTACTATATAAGACCTGTAGATTTTTCACATGCATCTGTCTATATGGCTCCCTGAAAAGACATACTTTGACTCCTAGAGCTGTAGATCATGTAAAGCAAAAAATGTGGCAAATTAGACTAGAATTATTAAGACTAGATGTGAAATAAAAAATTAATGCAGGTTTTCTGAACTGTAAAATAAAAAATAAAAATGAATGCTGGCCATTAAACAAATGAAGGGTGCTCTCTGGCTTTAGCACAGTACTGTCATAACTAATTGAGTCTGTAAACTTTATAGCAAGCAAACTTCAAACATATCTTGAATTATCAACTACACTTGAAATGTGTAAAGATTTTTTTTTTTTGCCTAACTACTGTTTAACCACTCCACTGCACAGCAGCACTGTATGCTCTAATATGTCAAATAATCATGTTATCTGCTGCGACCGATTGAGATATTTGTATTAACAACTTTATAAGTAGCACTGGAACACTCAGGGATGAAGACTGATGTAATTGTTACCCAGGCTTAGCACATTCTAACACTGATATGTAAAATCAGGGACTGCTTTAAGTCTTGTAGGTCAATAAACTCTTTTGCCAACATAATATTGGTTTTGTTGTTTTTTTTCTAAATAGTAAATACAGAGTAAGAGATGGACCCCTGCTTCAGAGCACCACTCCAGTTGAGACACATAGCATCGCTTATCAAGTAGTAATCTGTATTCGAACGAGTTCCGTGGAAAACACAGCAGTCTATTAATAGAATTTGTTTCTTTTGTACTCAGACGCTTACTGGTCATTACGGCCATTGAATTGTGGCCTGAGGCAGCAGTGGTGCCGAGTGCTTTGTTCAGATGCTGCTGAGAGTGGCGGTCAATAGCAAAGCATTTGCTTTGATGCCCTTTATGTGTTGCCCCTAGGCTGATTTCCCTGAATGAGCAGCGAGATGCATAATCACTTCGATGGAATAAAAGAGTGAGGATGGAACACAAAAGTGAATTGACTAAAAAGTATCCACCCAGCAGTGGAACCTTCTACTGTTTGTGGAGCTTTGAAGCCTAGTAGAAAATACAGGGAGCGTTATCTGAAATGTGTCCGCTCTTCTGTATCGTTCTTCAGCCGATGCTATTGATATGAGTACACTTCTGCTATTCACATGTAATCTTTGTTAGGCCTAAACCTGGCACAGTGGAAGTGTGCACCATGTAGGCTAGCATTAGTCTTTCCGTGCACTCTAAATGTGCCTTCCTTGACTGTCCATAATAGACAATTATACTTACCAGTCCCGTTTACTTACTGTATTCAGACACGGTGCCTGCATGGCACAGCATGCGTCAGCATGGGTGATTATTAGAGCCATGTATTTATGCAGGTGATTGTCAAGTTAATGGGGCGGTTCTGCAACTTCCTGCTCCTTACATGTGTACTGGTGTAAATCAATTAAGGTTGTGTAGAAAGTGATAGTGTTATACTGATTGGGAATTCTCTGATGATGTCCAGTATTTTTTATGTATGGCTATCTTGATGCTGATATAATCATTAAAAATGTATAAATTATAAAATATAAGGTAAAAAAATCCTTTAAAATGCAAGGAATATAAGAAAACTTGGTCTAAACTGGCGTTTATCTACCTGGTTTAGCCTTACAGGGAAATGTAGCACTTGTAGAGAGTCATCTGCCAATTGATATGATTGCGATATGCATGCCTAAAAAAAAAAAAAAAAAAAACAGACAGAAATGACAGAAATGGCTCTGTATCAAGCAATAGAAAGAAGGTTAGTGTCAATTCTAGACTATGCATGACTTATGGTGCCTTGGTGTTTTCTCATCACGCTCTTATTTCCCTGCTCCTCTTGCCCTCGGCTCACTCATTAGGATGCTGGACTCCTGTCTGGAAAGCAGCTTTAGGACAGTGCCTCTTATGAATAGTGCTTTATATTAGGTCCCAAATGATCACGGCAAAAACGTTTTTGTTACTGATGCCCCTTTTAAAGAGCTTCCAAGTATAAGTGCTGGTAAATGAGAATATAGGTCAGTGTAATACCATCATAATGGTCCTGAAATAGACTCCAATGGTTAACTGATACTCTACTGACTGTTCTGATTGTCTCTTGTTAATTATATTGTGAAATAAACAGCATAGGCTTGAGTCATATTGATTTGCCATCAGTGCTGTGATGTATTTGGGAGGGTATAGGGAGAGTCTATCATCTAGCCGGGCATGTCGCTCAGTAACGGTGGGACGCGGGGTAGCATGATGATACGATCAACATTTTAAAAGCAATTGGAGATGGGTAGGCCACAACACTTAACACACTGATCAAACATTACAGGAAAACAAACGTTCTGTCTCTTAAAGGATATGGAATGAGACTTTGTGCCTAATCACGAACTAACTTTACACGGCCCACCACTTTGTTGCTGTCGTTCTCAGTTGCTTCCACTTTGTTATAATACCACTGACAGTGTGGACTATGTAATAGTGAGGAAGTTTCCTGACTGGACTTGTTGCGCAGCTGGCATCCTGTCACACTGGAATTCACTGAGCTCCTGAGGGTGACCCATTCTTTCACTAATGTGTGTAGAAGCAGTCTGCATGCCTAGGTGCTTGGTTTTATACAGCAGTGGCCTTGGAAGTGATTGGAACTCCAGAATTCAATGATTTGGATGGGTGAGTGAATACTTTTGGCAATATAGTGTAACTTCAGATCTCGTGTGCCTTTTTTGAGCCATGTCATACGTTGTTAGGTGTAGTATGAATGCTACATGCACCGACTCAAACTGAAGTCCAGTTTTCAAATGCAAAGTCAGCGTTGTTATTTTAATTGACAGACCATTGACAGTGGGGTTTGGTGTAGCTCAGCGGATAACACCGCTACCCACCACGAAACCACCACCACACGTGGGAGACTGAGGTTCGAATCCCGGCCTGGGTGACTATGCTGTGCTACACCAATAAGAGTCCTTGGGCAAGACTCCTAACACTACACTGGCCCACCTGTAATCATTAACCTTGTAAGTCGCTCTGGATAGGAGGCTCAGCTAAATGCCGTAAATGTAAATCATTTCTTACGTTCTCGGAAGCTACGTCCTTCCCCACGTTTTGACCTGGGTCTATTTGAATACTTTTTCAAGGTGTTCACAATCATCATCTTAGTGATTCATCTTCTCGGGGAAGAGCAGATAAACAACCCATTTGTCACCGTCCAAAAGTACGCAATTACATTTCCCCCAGAGCGGTCTCCAAATCCCCAAAACGTACACAGTGTAGGCTCCAATATAAATACACCAGTCAAATTTAACAGAAGAAGATTTTAAAGATAGAAACGTGACATGCTGCCTGCACATTCCAGTACTTGAATGAGATGGTGATTATTTCGGCTGAGCATGTCTTGCATATATATGTTTGTGAAGTCTTAGACAGTGACCCTGCGCAAACCCGGTGCACTGACGCATTTGTACCCTCTTCACTCGGCACTGTTTAGGCTATCACTCGGACAGCTGGTGAGCCTGTTCCCGGGGTTCAGAAGTGCGTGAAAAGTGACTCAGATATTTAGTTGGAAACATGGAGCGACTTGACCTGCATGTGGGCTGTCTGAAATGACTTATTACGTTTGGAGCACGGTCAGTAAATAATGGCAGAGAGGACAAATAGTTTTATGGCATTTTTAATAAGCTTATGTTTTGTAGCCAGCAACGCAGCATGCAAATTTATGAGTGTTAGTAAGTCAGCCTTACACAGCACAGTTTCCAACTCGGAAAGAATAGGTTAAGCTGTGAGAGGATGCAGGTGGATGTGACTTGTTTATTCATAGCAGTAATCAGTTGTGAGATGACAATCATTTATGACAAGCATGGACACATAATTGCATTTAGCCTGCTGCCGTGGCCGCTAATGTTATTTCGACTGGATGGTCTTTCCATGGTCTCGCTGACCGCAATGGTGATGAGTAAAAACAAAATCAACAGTAATATTTCACTCTCTGTAATTGCAGGCCTGAAGCCAAGGCGGGGGAAATCAGTTCATGATAATCAGTTATAATTCAGAATGTTTGTTTCATCAGTATTATAAATGAGCTATAAGGGGATCTGGATGAAAACACGTCTCTGAAACTTGTGTTCAAGAGAGGTGATTAACAGCTGCGTTATTTTGTAATATGTTATTAGTTTTGAATTGGGCCTCAAATTACCATTATGATGTTTATAACATCACTTGGGCATGCACTATATACACCACAGCACTATACCAGTTGTGTGCTACTGCTAGTTTGGTTGACGGCCCCCAGGAGGAATCAACCGACAGGAATGAAACTTGGTGGGTAGGTCTGACACAGTGAGACATGTGAATGACTTATGCTTCGTGCTCGGCCGCACATGAGACATAAGCAAGTACCTAACTGACATTCACTGAGCAGTGATGCCCTTCATAAGTCACCCTGTTAGTCTCAGCACCATTAGCAGACGGCTGCACAGTGCAGGACTACACACATGCTTTTGTCCTGGTGGAGACGATCAACGAATCCATGTGTGGAGGCACCGTGGTCAGCGACCAAGGTGAACGTTTGTTGTAGCGTGCCACATGTCCAGAAGGCCCGGAGTCACTCCACCTCCATCCCTACCACACAATCTGCAGGAACTGCGTAAGAATAGTCAAACTGCATGGGATGCATTATGACAGGACACCATTAGGAACTTCTACAACTCCATGCCGAGACGTAGGGTTGTGTTAGCAAACATGGCGGCCCAACGCCATATGAAGAGACACAACTTCTGTACGTGTAGCTCAAAAATGTTACCCATATTAGTTTAAATGTATCATTTATTGCCCTTTTAGATATTAAAAAATAAATACAAATATGAAGTAATTACAAATATATGCAGATTCCTGATTGTTACTATAGCAACAGCCCGACTCCTTCTTTGACTATTATTACTCTATTACTGTATTTACCTTATAATAACTGTGCTAGGATGGCCAAAAACTACCACAGTGCTTTAAGATCCAGACTGATTGTACCCCTTAAAACTTGGAATAAACAGAAGACAGTTTGAAGAAACTTTGAATAGTAGAACAATGTGGATTTCAAAACGTACATAGTAAATTAAAATATGCACCCTTAAAATAAGTCTACATGGACATGTAGTAAAAGCGTTTAATGATAAAACAGACTTGCTCAAGCAGTCTTGGCAGGCTCTTTTGTAACTTGAAGGATCATTTTAATGTTTGAATGGATCTTTGCATGACTAAATGGTTCTTCTCTATGGTGGAAACTTGTTCTGTATGGTCCTTTGGGGAACCTGATTGTGCCATAATAGTACAAGAAGGGCTCCACTATTGCCACAAGTGAAAATACCTTTAATTTGAATGCCTTGAATTTTCCTCTGGGATCAATAAAGTATCTATCTATCTATCTATGAGCCTTGAACATGTAAACATATGGTTCTTCTCAATGATGGCTGTTCAAAAGTGGCTTTATATGCTGTATAAAAACGGCTCTGCTATTACTGCAAGTCAGCTAACCTTTTATTTGGGACAATAAACACATTTAGCTAGGATATGGGGGAAAAAGAAGAGGACACTAAAGAGGCTGTAGAGGGCTGCACTCGTAAGCACATTATAAAGTTATTTTCTATGATAGAAACATTTCAGTTGTGTAATAGAAATGCTGTACTGTTATGACAAGCCAAAATTATTTGTTATAACATAGAACCTTTTAATTATGTGACATTAAAAGGAATAAAACTAGTTGGGGAGCCTATAATAGACTACCCTGGAGCTTCATGGTTTCTATAGTAAAGGCAAATCGGAGAACCGTTTGGATGTTTGATGAGTTCTGTGCATGGTTAAATGCCCTATTCTTTGTGATGGGAAATGTCTTGTAAACTGATGGTTATTCACAGATCCCTTAGTAGTAGCAATGGCTTAATACCTTAAGTTCTACCTAGAGCCATTTCACGCTTAAACAAAATTGTGTTCGGGGAATGTGTTATATATGGTTTTATGTATATATGTATCTGGTTTTATTTGTACTTGCACTGTCTGTATGGCTGACAACAGCCATCTTCTATCTATCTATCTATCTATCTATCTATCTATCTTTTTAAATTGTATGGCGGACCGAAAAGGGTTCTTCTATTGTTTTATATCACCGCTGTCTAAAGAAAAACATGTTTCTCCATTTTTGTCTGTTTTGACTTTAATGCCTCATTTGAACACAGAAGCTGCTGTTTACACTGTGTGGAAATGAATGGACTGAATGGTAAAAAGTCTGGTTCCATTGATTTATTAGAATTAAACTAGGCTTCATTCTCCTGTGAAGTTGCCATTTAGCAGACACCTTTTTGTCTTTGGACTGAAATGATATCCATGTAGGTGAATGTACTATATGGAGAATGTATTATACATGGTTCCACATAGAACCTTTTTGAAAATGGCTCTACATATCACCAGATAGGGCCTATTGCCTGTTGTTTAGCATGTCAAGCTTGCAACAATTAAAGAACCCTCTTTCAAAAAGGGTCTTGTTCTGTTTTCATCAATCCAAGAATCATTTCACCATGCAAAGAACCACTAAACCTAAAACAGATTCATATAACACTCATAGTTCTAAAGAGAACCATAGTTCTAAAGGAACCCCTGAAGATCCCTTTTTGTTCAAGGGTTCAGGTCACCAGAAAGGCCTTCACTATTATTACACTGTTGCTCCGAGAAGTCTTTATTTGGTGCTATAAGGCAGCGTTCCTCAACCCTGGTCCTGGAGGAACCCTGCCCTGCACATTGTAGTGCTTTTCCTACTCCCACCTGCTTCCAGCACACCTGGTTCAACTCATCAGCTCATTAGCAAGCCCTTCAGAGCTGCAGGGGGGGGGGGTGTAAAAGCAGGGAATGCACTAACATGTACAGGGCAGGGTGCCTCCAGGACCAGGGTTGCGGAGCACTGCTGTAAGGAGCCCATGTTTGCTACAGCTTAGTAACAATGTAAGTATGACTGTAACGCAGTAAGACAGACACCATCGTACAGTACCATTCATTTATTTAACTCAGTGTTAACGTGTTAACTTCTAGTCCAGGCTGCATTCAAGCATCAGTCCTTCAGCACATACAGGAACTAGTCTTAGGAGTTCTTTCCTTCAACAAGGTGGAGAGCAGTGTAATCCAGAGAAGCGGACTGCAGAGAAAACGAGTCTGGAAAAAAGAACTGGGCCACAGTAGCATTCACTCTGTCCTCTTCTCGGATGGAGGTGGAAGTTTCTGAGAGGGCACCAGCGCACTTGTCTATCTCTCTTCATCTGTACAGGGATGGGGAGCGCAGGTTCACTGAGGTGGCAACATCCACGCGGCAGCCCACAGGCGAGCCGGCGCGCTTTACGCACTAATACGAGCCCACTATGACCGCTTCCACGTCCTTGGAGGACCTCCGGTCCGTCACCAGGAAGTTGATCATTCCTTCGGATTTGATCAGAAGGTTACATCCTAAGAAGAAGATGCCGAACACGACCGTGAGCGCGAGGACGCACATCACCGCGATCTGCACCACGCTCACGATGAAGGTGCTGCGCTCGTCCAGCGCCGCGCTCGCCAAGCCGCTGTCCGTGACGGCCGACGACAGGTTGCAGCACGCGAGGAAGCTCTCGGTACTTCTGTTGGAGAAGACGCTCGCGTCCGTGTCGTTAAACGTCGTCGAATTCATATTGGAGCACTATGTAGTCCACTTTCCGGCTCCGCTGGAGAGACGAACGCTAACAGGTGGCGCGCAACAGAAGTTTCTTGCAGACATTCACCGAGACCAGAAGGCGGGGATCTCTGAAGAAGCCAGTCCTGAAGAGCAGCAGCGGAGAGACTGGTAAGCCTGTTGGTGCTGAGAGAGCTAGGCACTGGGTTCTGTGGCCGTCCCACAGAGATCTGATGTCCTGACCGAGCGCTGCTGTGACAGGAGTTCAGCGATCAGCGCTGGTTTAATGCAAAGCGCGCCCCCAAAAGCATGAACTGACAACGACATGCATGGCCTCGGGTCTTAATTAGTCTCCTACGTCAACTGTTTAATGGTGGATGAAGAATACAAGCCATGTAGTTAAGTTAAGGTAGAGATACCCAAGGTAATATTCCTCCAGTACAAATAGACGATCCTCCCTTTAGACCTCCACTAGAATAACAACACTAAAGTATTTACCTTCAAATGTATAGAAATACACGGTCAAGTCACATCATTATGACCACCTACTTCTTTCGACAGCAGCAGCATGTAGCTCATGAAGGAAGTCACATTTTTGTGGAATTCTCCGGGTCCACTTATCCATGTGGAAGGCACTCTTTTAACCGAATTGGTTATGAATCTAACCTTGCAGATCACAAACAACCACACATGCTGATTGTTTCCGTGGGCCAGATGGGATATTCCAGCAAGACTATGCAACATGTGTCACACGGTTAGAAATGTGTGACATTGGTTGGAAGAGCCTAAGCAAGATTTCCAAATACTTCCCTGGCCCCCTGATTCCCCAGACCTGAACCCAGTTGAGCTTCAGTGGCACCCTCCGACAGCAGTGGGATGCACTGCAGTCAGCATAGATCCAGATACCTGTGACAACCTGCCAGGACCTTATTAAGTCATTCTTAGCCTGCTGTCTGCGCTGCATATGGCAGCTACTCTGGATATTAGGTGGTCATAATAATGTGACTCAACTGTGCAGTTAGTACAACTACAGAAAACAATCACTTAAGCAAAGTAACTAATTACTGTCCTCGACTGAGAGTAGTTCATTCTAGCGTAACTTAGTGATGCACTGAACCTAGGGTGATCAGTGTCCCTGTGAATTAAAAACACACTGGAAAGTCCTAAGAGAGACCTGCTGCAGAGCAGACAGGCACATGTCTTACACTGTACTTGTTTTGGCCAACAGAGGGGGCTGCTGAGTCATCACCTGTTCCAACCGCTGCCATCCAGAAAGAGGTACCGGAACATCCGATCCAGAACTACCAGAATCAGGAACAGCTTTTACCCTAGAGCTGTTAAACTGGTCACACCGGCAGCACCTACCAGAACATGACTACACCACTAAAGACTGCTACTAGCTTAAATCACCCCAGCACACTGTGCTCCACTACCTCACCAGACTGTTTGCACTGCACTTGAACTTAACCTGTATACTTGAACATCCAGCTGTGCGTTTACTATCTACATTTATTCATCTACTGAACATCTGTACTAAGCAACCTAGATGTTACCTGAACATTAAGCTGCTCTACTACCTGCACTGTACACTTTATATAGCTGTACTGTTTACACCATACACACTGTCACTGCCCTTACACTTTGCACATATCCTATAGTCCTGTTTACGCACATCTACACATCTATCTCTACATGTTTAAATAGTATCTGTGCTTTGATGACTCAACTGGGCATTCATTGTTTATTTGTTCACTGGTTCCACAGTTCTAACATACCCTGAGGGCAGATTTCAACCCCCCATGTTATTATTATGTTACTTTTAATAATTAATATGGATGTATGTTACTGTTGATTCTGCAGAAATTTTACAGAGGAGGCAGAGAATGACCTCACCATTGTTTGCTTCCAAATGTTACAATGCAATGTTGCACTAAGATTACTGTATAATAACAATAATAATATTTAAATATATTTTTTATATAAAATATATAATATTTTATATTAAAAATTAATATTTAAATATAAACAGAGTATGTTCTGAAATGTCCCCAGTGCCGAGATTTCCAAACATTTTCTCTGCTACAGTCCAAATGAGATATAAATAAATACTTGAGAAATGAACATATTTCTTGCCACCAACATAACAAGACACAAATCAAGCACTGAACCTCTCCGGTGTTTACTGAACACTCAGAGGTATGCAAATATTACATGCTTGCATAACGTTTTATATTAATAAACAAAGAGCTTTTATCAAAAAGCCTATACACTGATTTACATTACTGCATCTAAAATGAGCAGAGAAAATATTACATAGACTTCAGTATATTACATACCTGCACCCAGAAGGAAGTGTGGGGTTACAGTGCTATGGGGAATGAAGATAAAGATTACCAGCAACAATAAATGATGATTAATGTAGACTGATATGGGTAATATTTATTGAGCTACACATACAGAAGTAGTGTCTCTCAGTATGGCATTGGGCCACCATGTTTGATAACGCAACATTTCAGGGCATGAGTTGTAGAGGTTCCTAATGGTGTTGTGTAATAATTCATAATGTGAATATTTGGTGACACCAGGACTTCTGGACATGTGACACGGGACAACAAATCATTCATCTTGGCGCTGACCATGGTGCCTACACACACCGGGACTCGTCACTGAAGATGACCGGCTGCCATTCTGAGTCACTCCATGGCAGTCTGGCACAACACCATTACAGTCTTTGGTGATGCTGACGTGGTGTTAAGGGCAGTCAATGTAACAGCCGTGAATGTAGCCCTGCATTGTGCAGTCGTCTGCCAGTGGTGCTGGCACTGCCAGGATGATTCAAGGGGGACATCGTTGCTCACTGAATGTCCCCAGTCATAGCTGTTGGTTCCGTCTTGTACAGTGATATGGCTCATCCTTGCTTGTATCACAAACTGAAGATGTTAATTACTTCTTGGTTCAACTATTCTTTTGCCGGTGAGTGTATATTGTACACTACTCACACAGTACACATATTACACTCATTACATACACTAGCCCAGTGTCACAGACTTAAGTGTTTACTGGATCTGTTATCCAAATGATAATAAATATACTCACATTTCTTACATTTTCATTAGCCTAGTTATGTCCAGTATACTGGACACTGAAATCCACAGAAATCACTAAAAAACCTTATCATCCCCAAATTCATAGATCATCTACTGTCAGTATCAAATACACATCAGATTTTACTTAACAAAAACACTAATATCTATAGTAATTATGCTGCATGTTGTATTGAAGACTATTCAACTAATTTGTTTATGACAAGATAAAAAAAGAAAACATTTTTTAATGACTGTAGAAAACAAAGAGTGTGGTGACATACCTGCTTCAATGGACCTATGATACCAGGGGAAAATGTGTGGTATACTGGATGTGTGGAACGAGGATGGTAGTTTTAATTATTAATACATAATGTATAATGGATGATAATACATGTACAGCAAATTACCGCTGCTTTACTTCAGAAGCTGATGAGGAAGCCTTTAAAATATTAACCATCGGCCTAATTACCAATTGACAACTGGAATCATGTTTTGACTTACAATAGGTGGAACCAACTTCTTGAGGAACACGAGAAGATGTTTACCCTAGAAGTCCAATCCTGCATCCAAAACCACATACTAAATGGTTCATGTACTGAACATACTGTGTGGATGAGACACAGCAGTGCTGCTGGAGTTTTTAAAACCGCTGTATCACTGCCGGACATGGGTCCACTAACCAGAAACCTCCAGCCAACAGCGTCCTGAGGGCAGTGTCATGTGACCACTGATGAAGGACTAGAGGATGACCAACACAAACTGCGCAGCAGCAGATGTGATATTGTTTACATCTACAAGGTGGACCAGTAAGATAGGAGTGTCCAATAGAGTCCACTCACTCCAGCACAACACACACTAATACACCACCACATCCATGCAGTGCTGAGAATGATCCACCACCCACATAATAGCTGCCCGGTAGTGGACATTTATGGGCCATTGAAGAACAGGGTGAAAGGGGGCAACAATGTGTTTTAGAGAATAGACGACAGTGGCAGCTCTATATCCGAATTTTCTATTGCAACACAGTGAAAGAAAACTTTTAAGGGCCTGTAAGGTAAGCAGTAAGGATCTCTGTTCAGTACATTTCATATTTCTCATTCTGAGATTACTGCGAATGAGAAATAGACTATATAAAATATTCAACTTTATTCAAATAACATATAACAAATGAAGGGCAGTTGCACATATTGTACCATCTCATTATTTACATAATTAAACTGTTCTCAGAGGTTTGGTGTGAAATGCTCCAAATTAGTCAGAATTGTTTACAGTTGTAGTGATAGGAACCTGGCGTCTGAAGAGTTTAACAGCACGCTATATTATGTTGCCTCCAGCCTTTACAGCTTCTACCTAAACAAAAACACTGGCCATGTCTGGCTCTTCAGAACAGAAGTCCTTGCGAGACAAAAACATATAACAGTTATAGCTTGCCCAACCTTTAAATAACAGGCTATATGTGTATTTCTAACCGATAAGAACCCACTGATGCCACAAAATGGCAGTGAGTATTGTGCCTAATGCCCGAGACATGATCAAAATGACCAAAAATGACGTCTCCAGTGTAAACAAAAAAAAAAACATACACTGGCAGGTTGAACTTTATTTTACATTAAACCAATCTGAATGAGTGAGTGAAAAAGAACCTAGAAAATAATGTGTCATGTGGGACAAGACAAGGAGGCAGGATGCAAGTGCAAGTCTTTTAATGAAAAACCAATAAGATCCAAGACACTAGAAAAACTGCTAAGACCAAAAAATCAGGGATACACAGTAACCAACATGGAGGCTAAACACCAAGCCAGAACAAACGAACAAGGCCTAACAAGGAAGAGGAAGGGGCGGAGCTACAAACTAAGGACAGGTGAGGGGACTGACAAGAGTGCGGAAACAGAAGAACATGGAAATGACAAGAAAAATAGAAAACGGGCAAGACAAGACAGGATGTGACAATGTTTTTCCGGTATAGGATGTTGTATATATATGTTGTATATAATGTTTATTCTGTAAATGTTTTTATGTTCTTGTTCATGTTAGAGACTTGAGTGCCTGAGATTTAGTTAATACTAATGTTACAGTTAATGCTCAAGCTAATGGTACAGCTAATGCTTAGGCTACAGTCACACCTACAGCTACGTCTTAAGCTACAGCTAACACTCCAGGTACAGCTAATGCTAGAGCTACATGTAATGGTTAGGCTACAGCTAATTCTTATGTTACAGCTAACTCTTGAGCTACAGCTAAGACTCCAGCTACAGCTAATGCTGTACCTAACCGTTCGGCTAAAGCTAACTCTTAGGCTACAGCCGCCCGAAAGGGGATTCATTTTAACACCTCATGGGCCTAGGCGACTGGGCAGTTAAAAAACATCAAGTGGGGTTGTTTGGCCAGTTGGTCCATTGTTGGTCTTTCAACAGGAACCTTAGTTTTTTTGTTTCAGTGACTGGGGGAAAAAAAAACCCCATTGCGGACTGTTTGTACATAGCTTTTTTTTTTTTTTTTTAATGCTTTAGCTAACTATGCACAAATGAACGTTGCCTTCTTAGACATGCTTTTAAATTTAGCCGACACGCTCATTTCACCAACTAACTGAAACCACAATGAATACAAAAATTTCATATCAAGCTTTTCACTGTTCGGGAAGGTTTAGTAGTAATTCCGTTATATCTTTTGTTTGTATTGTTTGTCGAGCATATTTGGAGCTGCTATGCTGTGTTAGCCAGAATGACCGAACCCCCAAACAGCACATCTTTGGCTTGACTCTGAAATTGGGTGGAATTCCCCTTTCAGGTATTTGGTATTTGGCAAAACTTGGGGGTCTCCTGAAGTGGTAGTGGTGTGATTCGTACAGCAGAGGGCAGTGTTTCTCTTCCTTAAATACCCCTCCACCGAAACACGGACGCCAGGATGCAGCAGTGGCGTCCTGAGGTCAGTAAGTTCTTCAATTGTTATTCGTCAGTGTGGACTAATTTCTGGCGTATTAAAAAAAGCTACCACTGAGTCACACAGCAGGTAATGTTCAATCTGAAAGGGTTCAGTTCGGTCTTAAGCAGGGTTGGAGTTGGCTTCCTATTTGCCGCCCACTTGATCGACCTTTCCCGGTCCACCTTAAATGATGCAGCAGTTACATTCTGGCGCGGGAAATGTGGAACAGGTAGCTGACGTCAGGTTTTTCCTCCACTAGAAGTGCTTCTGTATGTGGGTTTAAGGGTCTAAGGGTTTACTGCTATACGTCTAGACCCCAGATCCGTTCACATGGTTCTTCCCGAGAACCGTTCTAGAGCTAAAAGCGTCTCGAGCGAGCTGTTAGCGTTGTAACCGTACCGCAGGTCTTTAACAGCTCCTGTGTGTGAGACAGGCTTTGGTGGGAGTGAAGTGTGAGCATGAAGGGTGCTCAGATCCTCTTAAACCTGGCCTTTTAATCAAGCACCAATAAAGAGGAGTGCACAAAATGTAAACACTTTTTTAAGCGCGTGTTGGGTGAGTGGGTGGGTGTGTGGTTGGGGGTTGGGGGGTAGAGGAGGTGAGGAAAGGGGATGCACACTTCTGCTGTCTATTTTGCATGCATGTTCTCCTACGCAAAGCTTTCCATGTGTATATGATTCATTAGACCATTCCAGAGGGAGAGAGAAAGACAGAAAGAGAGTGGGGGAGGGAAGGAAAAAGAAAGAGAGGGAGAGATGCTATTCCTGTCTGGGTGTTTCTGTGCACTGCCGAAATACACTCTCTTCAAATGCTCTCTCTGTGAAGAGCTTTCTGCTCTGTGTGTGTGTGTGAGAGAGAGAGAAAGAGAGAGAGAGAGAGAGAGAGAGAGAGAGAGAGAGAGAGAGAGAATAGAGATAAGAGAGAGAGAGCGAGAGAGAGCAAGAGAGATGGTGTAGGTATGGAGAGAAAAGGTGCAGAGGAGAGGAGAAGAGAGACGAACAGAGAAAGAGAGAAAAGGGGGAAAGCTATCTACAGGGGCTGGAGAGTCAAGCAGAGTGTTAGTGCTAGTATGGAGAGAAGCAACTGAAGATCAGTTTCCCTCCATCCTTCCACAGTTAGAGGAGAACTCGGCACTACTGGTCTGAAAAGATGTAAAGGCATTACTAAGAACACTCATGAAGTAGAACATCTGCAAATCAACCAAAGAAGCTGCTGGTGTTCTCATAAGAATGACCTGCCCATCCCAGAGACCAGACCTTAACGCCACTGAATGAGTGTGAGATTACTTGAATCGTGCAAAGCAGTAAATGCATCCAGCAAGACTGACTTTTGGAGGTGGGGAAAAATATCCCTATGGATAAACCAAACCCCAGCCGTCCCAAAGGAATGAAAGCTGTGTGGTGGGTAACATCTTTCATTCCTGCTGTGGACTGGACTTCCATCCCCTGTCTGTGCAAGCAAATAAGAGTCGATGGGAAAGACTCCTAACACTACTTCCACTTATTATGTAAAGCCAGGTTAGATTCAAACCTGTTCTAAAGTCCATTGTGGTACGAGGGTAAGTGATGTGCAGCGAGCAGACCCAGTGAGCTCCTATTGAGCAGGCAGATGATCGTCTGGATTTCTGACTGGTCTGCTTGCTTCCACTTCCAAAGGTCAATTTCTCGCATCAAAATCCACACAAACAATCACAACCCCTGTTCTCCCCAGCAGAACATGCATAATCGGAGGCTAATAGGTCTAGATTTGGAAGGTATAAGTAAAATGATCATGATCTTCTTAGTTAGCAAAAGCACAGTCTCAGTGGTTGAATCTCAAACCACCTGCTTCCTATATTTAGGGCACTTTGTAAGTTCTGGCTTCTACACCAAAACTGTTTGCCCAGTATGGAATTGTGCACTCATGGTTGAAAGCCAGATGGCTGTTTATTATGATGCCCAGGGTGCAGGAGTCACCCAGTTACTTCCTCCATGGTGTACTGTGAGCCATTTAAGATGTTTTGGTTTGGCAAGTTGGCTTGAAAGAAACATCTTTGTTGAAAATTGCCTGTTGACTGAGCTGTCTGTAGGGTTTCACGTGCAGTACGAACACCCACGTTGTGTCATATCAGTCTGACCAAGAGTTTCTGTACAGCTTGAGCATATAAATCACAGGCTTTGTCTGTAGATGATGGCCGAGTTAAGCATAGAGTGTGGGCTGTCATCAAAGAACAAGATTTCTAAAGTCACACAGTGTGCGCCTGGCTTAAATTGTAAATCACTGTATATGGCCGATGCCATAAATATAAATAGCACATTCATTACTGAACAGTTTGGTCCTGTACGTTGTGTTGAAGCTTGAGAGTCGTTGGACTATCAATAGATTATACTTTATTGTCGTCTTTGGTAATAAATTTAAGAAATGAAGGGTGGTCTCTGACTTTTGCACAGTACATGGCATTGGCCCAGCCATATTTGTCATTGGTCCATCTAAGGCTGCTTCCATTTTTAACCTTGACAAATCGAAATTCAGGTTTAACCGTAACCATAACCGTGAGATTGCTAAGCATTTCAACCTCAGAAAAAAGACAACAGCTCACTGTGGGAAAAAAAAATCAAGCCTCTATCAAGATTGTCACCACCATTTTGGACTGGAAGCCTGTGAGCACACACAACATGTAACATTCAATATATGCAGTAACTACAGTTATCTCACTTTAAAAGGTCATTTTAACTGAAAGCATTAATAATCCAAAATTGCATTTTATGTTTATGGATTTTTTTGGATTTCAGTTTCTGTTTTTATTCCTCTTTCCTTAAATACAATTATCATCATAAACATGGGGTGGATTATCTAAGGACACCATTACGAACCTCTACAGCTCCACATCGAGACAGCTGGCATGTTGTTAGCAAACATGGGGGCCCAACACCATACTGAGATGCACTACTTCTGTATACGTAGCTCATATCAGTTTAAATTTATTGGTAACCTTTATCTTCCTTCCCAATAGCATTGTGATCTGACACTTCTATATGGGTGCAACTATATTTGATGGTGGGTGTATGTATACAGTATAAGCTAGTGCCAAATAGCATGGTATTTTTACACTCTCTATTTGACTGGACTACTCTTTTAATCTTAGGCCAGGAGGTATCTTTCCCATCCCTGCTCGCCAAGAGAAGGCTGGACACATCTACTGATGTCTCTCAAGTCTACACCAAGCTCTTCGTTAGTAGTGTGCACAGTAGGTCCCTCTAAAATCATGATTGTGATGTTCTGAATATTGTTTATAATATTTACTCTGTTTTGTGGTGGTAAAGTAGAAACACTGTGAAATGCATTTGTCAATCAGATTCGCGGGCAGTGCTGGGTATTTTGGTGCAGTCTGTTTACAGCACAGATTGAGCAGTGCAACATGCTGTGGTAACCTCCAAATGAAAACACAGCCGAGTGGCGCATCATGCGGTCAGTGGGGTGGGCAGCTGAGGATGACACTTCTGTCCCCTTCTGTTCTGGGATTTTGCTGAGTAAACAAATGATATTTGTTGACACAGAAACACAGAGAGGGTGAGAAGCTGTCAGGACACCAAATGAGTGCAGGGCAGAGTGAGCGTAACAGTGTTAAGACCTCGTTTTTGACATGCTATAGAGGGCTTCATGAAAACTGAATCAGATTAGTGCTGTTTTGACTCAGGCAGAGACCAAACATGGGCAACACATCAAATAATGACTATGAGGTCAAAATCCAAAATGCAAGCCATGTTCAATGATTGTTTGAATTTTAGATAGTTTGAACTGTGGATATATCGTGTTTTATGGACAGTCATCTTGTGTTATCTGCACACATTAACACCTCCAAATTCGAAATGTCATTTTGCTACACTTGGTATCACCATCAGACGTGCAAAGATATCTCTTGGTTGATGCTTCTCAAGGACTGTTTATTTTGGTTCCTGCTTGTTTCAAGTGATTTTTGACCTTAGGTTAAGTGATTCTCATTGGAGTTAACCGGCTTAGCTACTTAAGAACATGGGTCTCCTAACAACCTTTCACAAACTGGTAGATCACCAACACTGTCACCATCAGATAAACAGCATCAAACCTTTCATCCTTGGGAGAAAAAGAGGAGAACGTCCACCTCCACTCATACTAAGATCAATTTCTGTCCATGTTTGCATGGTTTAAAGAGAACTCGGGGCTACTGGTCTGAAAGGATGTTTAGTCATTACTGAGAAAAGAACCATGTCATAAAGAAGAACGTCCGCAGAAGCTGCCGGTGATCTTAGAACAATGGACTGACCACCATGGAGTCATGGTCATCACCATGACCCATAGACATGACCAGGATATCTTCTTAGGCCTGTTGTGGGCTCATTTTTGGTTCATGCTCGTTCCAAACGCTTTGTGATCTTAGGTTAAGCAGTTCTCATTGGGGGTCAGCTCGGGTTGCTGACTTGGCTGATGGAAAAACATTCCATCTTTCATTCCTGAAAATCTCAGTTGATGTAATACTGTGCGTTGGGCCATTGTCCCTGCTGCACTTTTTAGTTTGTGTAAGTCGGTTGGATCAGCGCTGGAGAAATTCTGCTTAGTTGAATTCCTCTGCACACTTGAGAATTTCATTCCGCTGCAGCCATCAGCAGTCATATCATCAATAAAGATAAGTGAGCCAGCTCCACTGGCCCGTGGCACCATTTTTCACAGATGTTTGTGGTGTGCTCGATCATGAGCAGATCTCGTTTGTCCAGTTCTATACACTGGTTCATTTTTTCCATTACACTGGCACAGGTTAATCTATCTCCTACCTGTCTCTGTCCCAGAACTTCACAGGCATTTCAATGGAATCTATTATGCGTTTCCAGGTTTCCCATTTCCTTTAGTTTATTTTGTTTATGTAACCTGATCTATCTGTTATTGAAGGGCTGACAGGATGCATAATGTATTGTTGTCAGCACTGTACATGTATTATCTTTACTACAAGCAGAATTAGAAGCGTGATTGAGCCTATCATACTCTATTGTTTAACTTGCTGCATTACTGTGGCAAAACACATATGACTTTAGACAGTATTAAGTCTGTTTCAAGAAGGACTCTTCCGATGGCATAATTCCCTGAACCTCCACTGCGCTCTTTCTTTACATTACTAGTAATATATAAGATTTGACTGAGAACAAATGAAAGCTATGATGGCACTTTACAGAAGTCGTTACGTTGTGGTGCAGAGATATCTACAGAAGTTAGCGTGCTAACCAGAATATTGAACAGATTGTCATCCCAGGCTAGAGCTTGTCTGATGCTCTCTTTGTTTTTTTGACCTTGAGTTGTGAGCGTATGTGGATGCTGTCCTTGCTGTGTACACCCTCAAGCCCAATGCACTGACCCAACATTACCCATCAAAAGCAAACATTCAAATGTTTTTCAAACGTGTCCAGCAAAAAAAGTGTGGGATGAGACTAGGCAAGCCCAGTTGGCATCTGTCATTATAGTACTACTGATAACTACTGTTAGTACAAACAGTCGAGTCACATTATTATGGTGCTAGTAGTCGCTGGGAGGGTGGGCTTGGAGTGACTCAGTAGGGTCCTGTGACAGGTATCTGGAGCCATGCTGGTTGCAGTGCATTCCACAGCCACAGCCTTTAGAGGCCAGGGAAGTACTTGGAAGTCTTGGTCAAAGTTGTCCAACCAATGTTGGCCTTTTTAGCTGTGTGACATGTCACATTGTCTTGCTGGAGGATCCCATCTGGTCCAAGGAGGATGATCCACACATATGGGTGCGAGGGCCTCCCATGTGGAAGAGTGGGCCCAGAGAAAACATGACTTCTTGCATGAGCTACATGCTGCCGCCGTCAAAAATAGGATGTGGTCATAGTAATATGACTCGACTGTGTAGTGCTGTACTGCAACTATTATTATTACTACTACTACTAATAATAATAATCTTTAAAAAAAAAATTAACTAGGGTTAGATTCATTTTTAACAATTTTAGAATTTTTGACTTGATACATCATCTTTGAACGTTTTATTCAAATGACCAAGCGATACTGGAACCTGGGAGTTGTCCTGTACTTAATGTCTCATACAGGAGATGCGGGTTCTTTGCCTTTGTACCCGTAATATCAGAATATTGGGTTTCTTGCTTATGCAGTGAAGTCTCCAAGACACAGCTTAGCCTTTCAGCACCTGGAGGTAAGCATGTGTGAACGAGTCACAAATGAGTCGACAGTAAATGCCATCAACCTACGTTTCATTTGTGACCCTAGAGGAAAGCATTTCAGTCCAAGCGCTCCAGAATGTACAAAATACACTCCTATCAAAGTGTTTCTGTTGAGAAGGCAATGGTTTTGGTTTCCTGAAAACCCTTTTAATGGTTCTGTAGCATCTTTTTTGTAAAGCATGAATGAATGATGAAAGTTTGAAGAACCTCTGCATAATGTAAAGGTTCTGCAACAGCTGCACCAAACTAGACATCCTAGTGCCGCATTCTTGACAATATTGGAAATGTTGGAAGTTTCCAGTGTAAATTTTCCAACTTGTAATTTCTAGTCAGAAATTCAAAGCTCCGATGTCTTCTAGTTGCAATTCAATGAGATCACCATAAAATGGCGGCGCTTATGGAACTGAAGCAGGTCACAGTGAAAATCTAGTGTCTATTCATGTATTACGCTTTAAATAATTTGCTCTGAATACATGGGGATACTTGTTTGATCAAAATGCTTATAGTTTATGGCCTCATATGATCGAAGTGCCGTGGCCCACATCTGGGTTTAAAATACGTCACGAACTAACCACTAAGGATTTTTTAAATTGCAGTATAACAACCTTTTCACAGCCTTATAATTAACATTAAATAGCTATTTTTCCAAGTTCCAAGTTATCGGTTGTTATGAATGCAGCATTGGACCTATATTAATTATACCACCTGTTTAGAATGATTCTGAAGATTCTGAGTTACATAGCACCATAGACCATAGACGGTCTCACAGATTAGTATTTCAGAAATGATCAGCATGACTGTTGCATAACAGTGTCACATTTCTTTAAGTCGTTTTCTTGTTTTACCCTGATGATTGAAGAAGGTGCTCAGGAAATAACAGTAACAACATGAATAACGTGTAGTTAACTTGTTGGTAACACTGAGGACAGATTCTTGAGAGCGTCTTGTGTCGGCTTCTTCATTAAACCAGAAGTCCAACACAGCATAATTGGCCTCGTGCTTTCTGGGTGGATAGTATTGTCCTCCATCTTCCTATCTATCAGCTAAATGCTAGGCAGTAGAGTTGTTTGTTAGATGCTACAATAGAACCGGCAGGTATGGTTCTCCTCCGGCTGTGTTGAGCTGATCTTGCGTAAGCGACAGTGCTGGCTGATAATCTGGGAATCTGGGTAAAACTCCTCCAACAAAACGAAGCATATCTAATTCCACTTTTCTAATTCTAAGTTTCCACGTTTTTGTAAATATGATGGAAGTGTGAAGAACCTCCAAAAAGAAAGAACCATTTTATTGGTATTTTACATTATATGAAGGTAAGTTAGACCTTTAAAAGGTTCTTCAAACACACATTCCTCTTTCTTGAAGTAGGTTCTTTGGGAAACAGAACATGGTTCTACCGGGGGTACCTTTTACTTCAAGACTGTTGACTGATATGAATGAACGGTACATTTGCAATGCACTGCAGTATGGACAGGAAGCTCAGGGAGGTAAGACAGAACGGCTGTGGCTGTGAGGAGGATGGGAGAGGGTGGGTGAGAGAATAGTGGTGGGTGATGTATGACGGCAGAAGATGGTGATATCTGAGCGCACTCCAGCGCAGCTTGTCGCTGCGGATAGCACTAACACCTACAGAGCCGCACAGGCAACCCTTTTATAGAAAGCAGGCCTTTTTAAATGCCTCTAAAATAACGCGCTAATGGCATTCTTATCTTTTTTTGCTGCCCTCAGGCTTGCGGCGTAGCGCACACATGTACACGCGGAGAAGTACTTATACGAAGATATTGTTGGGGAATATGTGATAAGCTAATGTCATCAGGCACAGTGTCACGAACAGCTCCAGATACAAATACCCTGCCTGTGCAAGTTATGATGGATGCGTTGTGCTCTGCCTCGACGTGTACACAAGTGGGACTTTACATTAATCACGCTCATCGTCCCCATCTCTCATTTTGACGTTCGGCTGGAGTCTCATCTATCACCATCAACTATCAGTAGTGAGAAGTCTTTATGCTTGTCTCAGTGTCTAATCTACCATCAATCATCAATCAGAAACACTGAGAGAGAGGGAGAGAGAGCAGTAAGGCACTAGCCCAGTCCATCCTCTCCAGAGATGGTGGAGATGAAGCAAGACATATATCTTCTATTCTTTCATCTCCACAAGTACCATGTGAAGCTTCTTCTTGCTACCTGCAAATGCAATGACTAAAATGATAGAGGGTGGGTGTCAAGCTGACGACCGTTAGGAAAGAAAGAAAGAAAGAATGAGTACCATGATCACCACCACCATAATCATCAAGGACGCACGCCCCCCACCTCCTCCCGCTCCGAGAAGTTTTCCCTGGCTCAACTGCGCAGGAGAGCGAGTTTGAAAGAGAGCGAGAGAGTGAGAGAACGCGCGGTGGAGGGGGACGGGTGGAGGAGGCGTGCACTGCGCAGGAGCTGTAAGTAGAGAGAGCACGGCGGAGGTAGGAGGACCACCACACCGTAGCGCGCTGATGCTCCGCCGCAAGCCGTCAGCAAAAGTTGGAAGGACCGTTTAACCAAAGCATCGGGCGTGTGTTCACAAGCGCTCATCACTGCCTGCGCCGAGCCAGCGGGAAATCACGGATCTCTTTTTTTACCGGTTTCTAAACAGGCGCGCGATCGTTTCCAAACGGGCTTGTGGACGCGTGGCGGGATTCGGGAGCCGAGAATCCCATGAGAGGCGCGCGAGCAAGTCGTGAGGCGCGCGGGAGGCAGCCCGTACACGTAGCGGTACGCGCACCTGTACACGTACACGTACCTGATTTTGCCTCCGAAATGCGGGACAGGAGGGCGTCTGTCCAGAAGATCTGAGCAAACTTGGCTGAGAGAAAGCACATCACACACCTACAAAACGAGAGTGTCCGATACGTTCCGTCTCAAGCTCGTCGCGATGTCGGCGCTGCGTAAGAAGTTCGGGGACGACTACCAGGTGGTGACCACGTCCTCGAGCGGCGCCGGCTTCAACCCGGGGGCGGCCGAGAAGAAGAAGAAGCGGCAGCGCTTTGTGGACAAGAACGGCCGCTGCAACGTGCAGCACGGCAACCTGGGCGGCGAGACCAGTCGTTACCTGTCCGACCTCTTCACCACACTGGTGGACCTCAAGTGGCGCTGGAACCTCTTCATCTTCATCCTCACCTATACGGTGGCCTGGCTCTTCATGGCCTCGATGTGGTGGGTGATCGCCTTCATCCGTGGCGACCTGGACCAGGCACACGATGACAAGTACACACCGTGCGTGGCCAACGTCTACAACTTCCCCTCAGCCTTTCTCTTCTTCATCGAGACCGAGGCCACCATCGGCTACGGCTACCGCTACATCACTGACAAGTGCCCCGAGGGCATCATCCTCTTCCTCTTCCAGTCCATCCTGGGCTCCATCGTGGACGCCTTCCTCATCGGCTGCATGTTCATCAAGATGTCACAGCCCAAGAAGCGGGCCGAGACACTCATGTTCAGTGAGCATGCCGCCATCTCCATGCGGGACGGCAAGCTGACCCTCATGTTCCGGGTGGGCAACCTGAGGAACAGTCACATGGTGTCAGCGCAGATCCGCTGCAAACTTCTCAAAGTGAGTGTCTCTTGTTTTATTTCATGTCTTCATTGTAAATAACTCTTTTACAGTGTCGCAAGACGACATACTACTGCTCAGCGTCCCCGGCCTAGTGTTTATAAGCATCCAGCCAGATAAAAATGGAAACTACAAGAGTCAATTACAAACTGTAGGAGTTACAATCACTACACTGTTCCTAATCCTAATCCTAATCTTTTATTAATAGGGAGGTGATGACCTCGGGCTTGAGCACCAAATGGAAGGCCATGGTCAACCATGCGCATTTGCCCCTGAGTAAATAGTCTGGAAATGAATTTAAGTGATGAAGCCGTGGCATTTGATTTCCACCCAGGCACCATGGTCACGTTATCGATCCACTTAATGTGGAGATGAAATTTTCCCTTTGGCTCAGTGATCCATGGCATACCCATCACGTCAAGAACTCATCCCCCACCCATGACTTTTTCTCACTCTGTCTGTCACTATCACTGTGTTGGTTTATCTTTTGCTCTCTCTCTCTCTCTCTCTCTCTCTCTCTCTCTCTCTCTCTCTCTCCTCTCCTTTCTCTGCCTATAGTCTCGGCAAACTCCTGAGGGTGAATTCCTGCCTCTGGATCAGCTGGAGCTGGATGTTGGCTTCAGCACAGGAGCAGATCAGCTCTTCTTAGTGTCTCCTTTAACCATTTGTCATGTAATTGACTCCAAGAGCCCGTTCTATGACCTCTCACTCAGGTCCATGCAGACTGAGCAGTTTGAGATTGTCGTGATCCTGGAAGGCATCGTGGAGACGACGGGTAAGACAGTTTTCTCCAAAACATGTACAGTCACAGCAAACAGCGATATTACCAATCCCACACACATAGATCAGTGTCATGTTTTTCAGAACCACCGATTGTTCTATTGAAACTATAGCTGCGTACGCATTGTTATTTCTCTAAATAATCTGCTGACTATTATTAGACTAATTAACTGGCCTAACTGCTATGCCTAATTATGCCATAATACACCTCTATTATGGTGAGGTTAAACAAAAAAGCCACACCAACCCCAATGCTTCCTGTAGTATATGGCAACCTGTAAAAATGACAGAATGCCATATGAGATTATATAAAGCATTATAGCACATATAAACCTAAAAAAGGTTCTTCAGACATATCTCATTTTAAACATGGTTCCCTGGTGAACCAAACGTGGTTCTTCATAGCTGTTTTTAGGTAAACATTGTTGATGTATTGACACTTTAAGGAGCTAATTGGGCTGTTTACAGAAATGTTCAAGTGTAACCTCAAACCTCAAAATTGGACAGTTCTCCTCATTTCCCAGATGAAGTTGATTAGCCATGACGAGTTTTATGTGCATTCTCCATCAGTTTAGCGCTGGAAGCTAAGATTGGTAACAAACACTAGAAGTCAGTAGTCACCCAAGTCTTCGTCATAACTGTATCCAAAATATTTCTTTCCCCTGCATTATGCAGACTTCTTAAAACATCTCTACGAGACTTCACCATGTCTTGCCTCCGTCTTATTTTGCAGTTTGTCTGGTTTCCCCTTTTAAACCCATATCTACTGTTGGGTTTAAGGTTAACAGTTATTTGTGGATATAAACAGCGAAAACAATAAATATAGACTATATGCCTCTGTGACGTATGTGCATGTCCGAATTCCAATCACTACTGTCTGTCTAAAATTGCTGCCTGCTGCATCCGGCTATGCACGTCTAAACAGGTTAGGAGAAGTTTTGAGGAAGTAATGAGGGAGAAGATTTGGGTGACTACTGACTTTAGGTTTTTGTTAGCAATGCTAGCTTTAATGCTCCAGTTTACAATTAAAGAGGCAAGTCAATGCCTTGATTACGTCTAGGATAAGCGGAAAATTGTGTTGCTTAGGTTTTTCGCTGAACCATTGCTTTAACCATGTTTCTGTAGATGGAGAGTTAGCCAGAAGGTTACCCAACCCCCTAGTTTCATAGTATTGCCAAATGTGCAGGGCAGAGTTATTCCTGGACCTGTGCTCAGGCTTAGTTACGGTCAGCGTTGAATGCTGATGCGGACGGAGCCCTCTGTCTCTACTCTGTGTTCATTTTGTCTGTATTTCTGTACGTCCTCTGAAAGCTTGCGCGTACAGATGAACCAGAGGAGTATCACTAGAAATCTTGGGAGCCAATAGCTCAAGCGGGTTACATCATCAGTTTCTCTCATTGGTAATACAAGTGAAAAGACTCCTCTGTTCACACAACGCCAAAGTACTTCTTGTCTACCCAGACCATCGCTATCTACAGTGCTGCTTCTTTAATCTCTTTCATAGTAGCTACGCTATTAGGACCTTATTGCGTTCACCATGTTTGGTGTTCTGAGAGGCTTTAGACTCTGGACTGCCTTTGAGTGAATATATTGCTAAACATCCACGTCAGCGAACGAGGGCAGTGACGGTCACATCCTTTGAAACAGACGAATTCATTTTCATATGTAATAGGAGCATAAGTGAGCCCTTTGGGGTTTGTTAGGGGCTGGGTCTATCGTGGTGTATCAAGGTCTACCAGATCCGTGCTGCAGTCAGTGATCAGTGGGCGTAGGTGCTCATTTACTGGCACCCGTTTACTGTTTATCCTGTAAAGGAGTCGCGGGTGTCAGTGTCTAGCAGAACACAGAGAGAGAGAGAGAGAGAGAGAGAGAGAGAGAGAGAGAGAGAGAGAAACAGCCTTGTTATGTAAGACGTGTGAAACATGAAGAGAGTCTTTTGTTCAGCACCCTGTATCTCAAAAGTCGAACATGCTCAGAGTGCAGTCCACCTGTCAATCAAATCTCAGCTCACCTCTGCCTTTTTGTCCCTCAGGCTCCAAGCGTACTGACCTGCACAAAACCCACCAGACAAGCAGAGCGCCATGAAAAATAGATCTATACAAAACACACCCCGGCCGTACCGACACCAACAACCACCTACGCATACACAGACACCGAGACTTATGCTGCAACTGCAACTGTCTCTACACAGTCGTGTGCGCTGACAGGTCTTCCGCATGAACAGTGCATATACCGCAGCGAGCAATCAGAATATTCCGCCCACAGAAAGTGAGCGGATTTGTGGGTAAAAAAAGGAATTAAAAAAAAAAACACACGGAATTATGTACAGTTAGTCAGCACTCTGTTCTCCCCATTGTGAATCAGTTTCCATAGCAACTAAATCTCCCCCTCCTTAAGCGGTCTCAGTACAGTAAAGTCTCACAGCCGGTTTGAGGTATGTGGAAGGGATGAGAAAGAGCCGCTCATGTCTTTTTTTCTTTAATATCACACGTCAAAATCGGAAAGTAATTACAACATATTATGCAGTCCATTAGATGCAGTTAATTGCGTTCTTTTGTGGGCACCTCTCCCAGAGTGAGCCTGTCTTTGGGACATGTGTTGTCCGTGTCCTCTGCTGTCTTCAAACTGAACTTCACGTTTGCGAGTCCTCGCGGAGAGAGCGGTTATGACATCCGCATTATTAACTTCCCCTTACAGCACTTTGTCATTCACCCGGCTGAAGAGGCAGAAGTCAAGACAGGCCTCCTGCCTCTCGAGGATGGCTGCTCTGTGGATGCTCAGACCGGATCTGACCAAACTCTTCTCTCAGAAGTATACCCCAGACGAATATGCAAATATGCTCCGGGCCGCACAAAGTTTATTTCACACGCTGTTGCATTGTTATGTGTCACTTGAGAATTGATAACACATTGCAAGCACAAGCTGCAGTCTGAGCACTACAGCAAGGGGGCGTTATGGCAGACAGAACCGAAATACAATGGCCAAGAGAGACCGGGAGTCAGTACGTTGTTTACATGTCTACAGAAATGATTGTAATCCACTTTCCTTTTTAAAGTTTGAAGGAAGAAAAGCCCGGAAGCCGTTTACATGCCAGACCAATGAACCCTTTTAAATGGTATAAAGCTGTTTCAAATTTAGTGGGCTATTTTTGCAGAAATGAATATGGCATACAAAACTATAGGAATCATTTTGTTTTCATTAGCTTAGTAAGAGCCCTTCAAATCTATGTAGGAGCAGGTCGTCTTCTAATAGAGGCTACAATGGAGAGTTGTAGTGTTGCAGATAAACCAGTTTGGTAGTGCTAAGGCAGTTATCCGTAACTCCATGCTTTAAGGATATAGTCCAGGTAGGATTACTACCACCTACTACCACCTTAAATGGTGCAGCATTTAAATTCTGGCACTGCCATTCAGTTTCCTATACATCAGCTTTTTAGTTTGAAATTCCCATTCCTCTTTGAATGTTGCAGCAGCTTCGTTCTGGTGCTGTCATTTAGCATCTTATTCGGCAGCTCCTTGTTCAGCATTTCCCATTCCACCTTGGTGCTGCTCCTAAAAGTCACAAAGTCTAGCATCTTAGTCAGGGATGAGGCGGGGCTAGTCGTAGGGGTGGGGATAGTCGTAAGTTATATCCATGTTAAATATACTGGTTCTAAAATGAGACCCAGAGCTATTAGCCAGACACTAAACAAACCCCTGGGCAGCTCCAGTGCTGGAGCGACACAGGCGGCTGCTATTAACATATGCCATGTGTCGTATATGGATTGCTGAAAAAGTGAAGCAGTTTTAAAAATGCTGATAAATGATGGAGTATGTATGACGTGGTAGCTCCATTCTAGCAGGCAGTATGCCTATTCATATCTCACCTATCACCTAATTATACTATTCAAATGCTTTGACCCCACCCCATCTTTTCATCTCTGGGTTACCTTGTGTCTTGTAAAGATGTTTGTGGTGATGACATGGACTTACTTGCTAGCTTCTGGTGGAAGAACAAATGGTAGAAGTGGTTGGTAGATAGCAGCAGCCACTTATGTTGGCCAAAACAAGCACACTGTGAGACATCTACCAGGTCTGCTCTGCTGCCGGTCTTTCTTACGACTTTCTGGTGTGTTTTTAATCCATAGTTAAATAGATTGTGAGATTTCAGGGACATCTAGGCTGCAGCTTAGCTGTGTACTACATAGATGCTGTGTACAAATCATAATCTCTCATATTTACATCATTTTTAGTTTCTCCAGACATTTCCAAATATGAGAAGCTCCTTTTTTCCATTTCCTGTTGCATTGAGGGACAGTAGTGTTTGTCATTACCATACTCACAATGGTTCGACAGGTGCATTGTGGAGTTTTAAGTATACTCAACTTTGACATTACTGTAATCACTCTACTATACAGTACTATATACTACATATTCAGAAATTAGTTAGTGTTAGTATTTAGTGTGCAACTGGGACAAACACCTAGTCACCTCAGTAAGCAAGAAAAACACAGCAAACAATGAAAAAAAGAAGGATGACACACCACAATGCTCATTCAGAACCAGAAGCTTTAACTAGACAAAGGAGTTATTCACAAGGTTTATGAATGTGGTGCTTGAACTTCTCAAAAACGGTCCGTATCAGTATTTATTTAGCTGGGTTATTAGTTCACTTCGGAGAGCCCAGCTGATTGCTTCTCTTTGTCCCCAGCTCTTTGTATCATAAGAGCATACGTCGTAAGTGTAAAATGTCGACATGTTTCATTTTGTAACAGCAGATTGCGTCACGTTGCGTCACTTGTGTTTGCGTGATCCATATGTCTGCCTTTATTCTCCAGTATCAAACTCTCTCCTAAATTGCACTCACTCTTCTGTTGCATCTGCAGAGCTGTGGGCTGTTACATCATAGCCAGCGTTTGGAAAACCGCTGCATGCCTCGAAGGAATTCTCAGCACAGACTGTGCAGACACTAGCGTATTGGAGACAGGATGTTTAGACCCAGTGCAATCCATACTGTGCTCGAAGAGTCCTGCCTGCTGGGTTACTACTTGTGCCTTCAGCCAATGGGTGATTATTGGAGTTTAGATTGCGATGCGGTGTTGTTTACTAGCTGCGACAGTTTAGATGGCCTTCATGGACACTGAACACTAAATGGTAATCAACTAGCTGCAGCCCCGAAAGGCCGTGGTAAATTGGAGAAAAAGGGCCACCACTGACCACGGCCCACCCACGACAAACCCCCCAAAACAAAAAAAGGCCTGAAGTCTGACACTGTATGTCACTGAGTGCACACAGAACAGAGCACAGCTGCATGGTCGATTACAGCTCGAAACAGCCTGGTAGCAAAACACACTTTCACCCTTCTCAACCGTCACACAGAGAGAGAGAGAGAGAGAGAGAGAGAGAGAGAGAGAGAGAGAGAGAGAGAGAGAGAGAGAGAGAGAGAGAGAGAGAGAGAGTGAAAGAGAGAGAGAGAGAATGAGACACTTTATGTTTTAATTTTAAAAAATACCTGAAATTTTCATTACTGATCAATTCTAGAACTTTTTCTGTTTTAACTTAATAAAAGCTGAGCCCAGAGTCATGGAGGAGGACATACTACATAGTACATGTAAAAAGACTTTACGGGAGAGGGAAAAAAACAAAGCCAGTAAAAGAAACATGAGATGTGAGGAGAATCAGAGATGTGGACTTGGGCCTTTAGGCATGCTGCAGTGTTTTCCATCACTGTGTAAAAGAAGCTGGCTTTGCTGTTGGATGCACTGTGATAGCTCACAGCAGCTCCTGTTCATCAAAGTTGTGTAAGCTGCTTGAATGATGTCTTAAACAATCTCTGAACTACTCTGAGCCTGGTTCATGAAACTTTCATACAAAAGAAGTAAATTGAGTTCAAACGATGAATCAGCTTCGGTGCATGAAATCAAGCAACAGCCACAGTACCTCATTTACATATCGTTTACATTAGCTAACTCATACAGTTGCAGATAACACGACAGCATTAAGTGGCTTGTGAGCCAATAGCTGTGCCCATTTAGTGTTAAACGGTGTCGAAATAGATGGACTGGAAATAAATAAAAAAAAATGTAAGGCTTTTGTTTTTAAGGTGGTATAATGTTGGCATTGTGTAGTGATTGGTATGTTTGTTTTGTTCAGGACGTGACTTTAAATGGAAGATGGAATAGCAGCATTTATTCATACATTTGTGCAGGTAAAATAAGCACATCCAGTTTGGCACTAGTTATGGTAATTATGGCAATTTGCACAAATTATTAGAATTATTGTGATTTTTAATAGATAGTAGTTTAGTTAGATAAATTAATTATGTTAATTATGAGTTAATGTGTCACTGATTGTTAACTAATGCATTACCTTATGTTAGTTAGTCAGTACTTAATGTAAGGTACAGTGGAGGAAATAAATATTTGATCCCTTGCTGATTTTGTAAGTTTGCCCACTGACAAAGATATGAACAGTCTGTCATTTTAAGGGTAGGTTTATTTTAACAGTGAGAGATAGAATATCAAAAAGAAAATCCAGAAAATTACACTGTATAAAATATATAAATTTAATTGCATTTTGCAGAGAGAAATCAGTATGTGATCCCTCTAGCAAACAAGACTTAATACTTGGTGTCAAAACCCTTGTTGGCAAGGACAGCAGTCAGACGCTTTTTGTAGTTGATGGTGAGGTTTGTGCACATGTCAGGAGGAATTTTGGTCCACTCCTCTTTGCAGATCATCTCTAAATCTTTTAGATTGGCAGTCGCTTGGCAACTCGGACCTTCAGCTCCCTCCATGAGTTTTGTATGGGATTAAGGTCTGGAGACTGGCTAGGCCACTCCATGACCTTAATGTGCTTCTTTCTGAGCCACTCCTTTGTTGCCTTGGCTGCATGTTTTGTGTCATTGTCGTGCTGGAAGACCCAGCCACAACCCATTTTTAATGTCCTGGCGGAGAGAAGGAGGTTGTCACTCGGGATTTTACGGTACACGGCTCCATCCATTCTTCCATTGATGCAGAGAAGTAGTCCTGTGCCCTTAGCAGAGAAACAACCCCAAAACATAATGTTTCACCTCCATGCTTGACAGTGGGGACGGTGTTCTTTGGGTCATAGTCAGCATTTCTCTTCCTCCAAACAAGACGAGTTGAGTTAATGCCAAAGAGCTCGATTTTTGTCTTATCTGACCACGACACCTTCTCCCAATCACTCTCAGAATCATCCAGGTGTTCACTGACAAACTTCAGATGGGCCTGCACATGTGCCTTCTTGAGCATGTATTTTGTATTTCTTCCATTTTCTTACAATGACACCAGCAGTTGTCTCCTTCTCACCCAGCGTCTTACTGAAGGTTCTGTAGCCCATTCCAGCCTTGTGCAGGTCTATGATCTTGTCCCTGACATCCTTAGAGAGCTCTTTGGTCTTGCCCATGTTGGAGAGGTTAGAGTCTGACTGCTTAATTGAGTCTGTGGACAGGTGTCTTTTATACAGGTGACAATTTAAGACATCTGTCTTTAATGCAGGTAATGAGTTAATTAGGAGCGTTGAACTGGTCTGAAGGAGCTAGAACTCTTAATGTTTGGTAGGGGATTAAATACTTATTTCTCTCTGCAAAATGCAATTAAATTTATATATTTTATACACTGTAATTTTCTGGATTATTTTTTTTCTATATTCTATCTCTCACTGTTAAAATAAACCTACCCTTAAAACGATAGACTGTTCATATCTATGTCAGTGGGCAAACTTACAAAATCAGCAAGGGATCAAATATTTATTTCCTCCACTGTATTTCCCAAAATAGATGTATATCAGTTCCATCTGGTGAATTTTACAGTCAGGTTTGACCAATCGCAGATGAAGGAGGGCCTTTCAGAACAGAAATCAGATCACTAAGGGCTTAATATTGATGAGTGTAATCAGTGAAAAAATGGTTTGTGATGGAAGCGAAATAAAAATCGACAGATACTTGACGCCGCTAGATTGAACATGTTGTTGCAGAAGATTCAGCTGCAGAAATAGCTGATTTTTCATCTGACATTTAATGGTAAATTCAAAAAGGACATGATAGAATTTGATGAAACGGTGAAACTGAGCATTTTGTTAGGCAAAGGGAAAAATGCTCTGTTGGTTGGCAGATACGTGCATGAATTAAAGGTCTGAACAGGCATGAAAGTGAAGGCTTTCAAACCCTCACCAGGCTGGATTCATACAGCTAAACTTAAAACCCGAACCCAAGCTGAACCCAGATCAATGATGGCAGACACAGTTTTACAGTGCTTTGCTTTGTGACTGAGCGCTTGTGGTGATCAAGGCAACGCTGGTGCAAGGAAGCACTCAGGCAACGATTTAGATTTCTGTATCGCAGCTGCTGTAGAAAGACGGCTTCCATGGTATATGTATGGCTAGAGACACGACATGCTTGTCCTCCTGCTCTCCTAGTTTAAGAGACTATGACAAGCTCTACACTGTACATGAGCAGTGAGCTTTTAATCTACGTGTTCACTTCCTTTACTCAAGGTAGGACAATGAGTACGAAGCAGTGATCGGTAGATTCTGTTTGAGCTGTGTTAAACAGAAAACAGTACAAAAACACATGATGGTTTACCTGCAACACATTCCTTAAAATCACAGTTTACCACCATGTTACATCACCTTTCCATTTAACGGCTCGTAATAATTGGGGACTGAAGACAGCATGTGGTCCAGTTTTCAGAGTGTAATGTTTTGCCATTCTTTTGTTCAGCCGTGCAATTATATGTTGCTTTTTCTGTCATAATTAATCACCTGATCACTCTCATTTGAAGTGACTAATTTAAAAACATCACAGTTATTACAGCACTCACCTTTAGTGATGTAGAATTACATGCTGCATCGGATTAAGCGTTGCTGGAGCGGGATTGGACTAATTTAGGAGATGTTTGCCATGGGAGTGATGAGCAACAAGATCAGGTGATTTTAATCCAGTATGAATCTTCCATGTCCATAGTTTTGCTAAGCAATAATTCTGGAGCAAAGGACTTTCTAATGACTGTACTCACTGTGTTAACTGAGTGTTAGACAAAAGACTTAGAGACCACCGTGTGCAGAATTTAAAAAAATAGGAACAGTTTATTTACAAACTCAATCTCAGCAAGCACCAGAAAACAGCGAAACACTGGAAGAAGGGAAATCAGAGTCAGGGACAGGCGGAGGTCAGAACCAGGTAGTACAAGCAGCGAGGGCAAACAAGTTTACAGGGGAAGACCGAAGTGAGAAAGCAGAGATTTAAACCGTAGAGTCAGAGCACGAGCAAAAGGGATTAGGCGACAGAGTAGTAGAGGAACGAAGGGAGTCGGAAACCAGAATAAGACAACACGAGAAAGGACCGCTCAGGATTGCTAAACAATGTTTGGCAAAGCTTCGCATGAAACACAGCCTTAAATACAGGCAGTAATTAGATACAGCTGAGGTTAAAACTCGGGCGAGCTAGAGCGAATCACGGAGTCGGAACGGGGGGCGCATAGACATGACATCATCGAGTGTGGCCCTCTGGGAAGTGGAGTCCCGAAAGGCGGAGACGCGGAGGCGTGACATCGAGCCAACTGTGGGCATAGCTTGTATGATGTACTTGTACAAGACTTGTAGTATAAATTGAACGAACAAGACACAACATTAATGACAGATATTTCTACAACAATAATTTGATGATGTATTTTAAACATGTGCTACATGTTTTGAGTAAGCCAGCCAATCTAGCACCTGCATGGCAGCGTTTGTAGCCAGTGTTGACTTGTGCATAATACAGTCTTAATTGCATTTGTGGATGGAGCAATCAACAGTTTTTATTGATAGTGATTTGTCAAAGTAGATGTAGTAGGTCAAGTCCATGTGATGATATCCATCACAGAATCATGCTGGGAGATTAAAAGGCATGCGCCTCCTTGATCTTTAAAGATCAAGAGAGTTCTTTGGATTCTCGGAATCTTTTGATGATATTGTGCACCATAGAGGGTGAAACACCTAAAATCCTCGCTAGCTGAGGATCCTTGTTAAACAGTTGGACTGTGCTGATGCTTTTGCAGATAATGGTTTAGACCTTGCTTGGATGCTCCTTTTGTACCCAATGGTTTCTACACCAACCCTGAAAGGACTGTTTGCATCAACAATCCTAGACTCAAGTTGGTCTCCTCCAAGCATAATGTAGGCATCAATTTCAAAATCAACATATATTAACAACAGAACTATGAATTTATTGATTTATAAAGCCTGCTTTCATTTTAATTTAAATTTCACATGCTTTTGCAACTTTATGTGAATTGGGTCTGTAACATATATATATACAGGGGTTGGACAATGAAACTGAAACACCTGGTTTTAGACCACAATCATTTATTAGTATGGTGTAGGGCCTCCTTTTGCGGCCAATACAGCGTCAGTTCGTCTTGGGAATGACATATACTGCGTCCTGCGCAGTGGTCAGAGGGATTTTAAGCCATTCTTCTTGCAGGATAGTGGCCAGGTCACTACGTGATGCTGGTGGAGGTTCGTCCTTCTTGGTGGTATGCTGACATTACCCTGGATACCGTGGCTGTTTGATACATCACAAAGACTTGCTGTCTTGGTCACAGATGCGCCAGCAAGACGTGCACCAACAATCTGTCCTCTTTTGAACTCTGGTATGTCACCCATAATGTTGTGTGCATTGCAGTATTTTGAGCAGAACTGTGCTCTTACCTGCTAACTGAACCTTCACACTCTGCTCTTACTGGTGCAATGTGCAATTAATGAAGATTGGCCACCAGGCTGGTCCAATTTAGCCATGAGACCTCCCACACTAAAATGACAGGTGTTTCAGTTTCATTGTCCAACCCCTGTATATATATATATATATATATATATATATATATATATATATATATATATATATATATATATATATATATATATATATATACATACATACCATAATAAAGACATCTCTGATTCTTCTGAACTTATTATTATACCATTTGGTTTCCTTTAGTAAGATTTCTTTTTATTCATTTCATTTAAAAATGAAATTACCATAAATGCTTGATATGTTGTACAAGAGGGTGCATACATTTGTGCAGGCAAATTCCGTCAAAAGAAAAGGAATGATATACCTAAAAATCACTCATTAAAAAGCAAACCCAGACCCGACCCGAGTCCAAAGTTGTGAGTGGTGCATGTGTATTTTAATGCTGTCAGTACTGGCTGTATTATTTAGATGATTGATTGAGGAATCGGGATAATCTGAGGCTAAACAAAAGAAAGGGACTGACCCATAATAAACCATGACTGGGCTTTTAAATATTTCAGCATATTAAACTGGAAACCTGAAATCCTTTTTAAAAAACATTAAATATTAAACATCATTTATATATCAGTGCTTTTGGGACAAAACCTTAGTTACTCGTGTAACTTGTGACATAATTAAAAATGCCAGCTGTATTTACATTGTATTAAAATGCTATAAGGAACTTGCCTGCAGAAATGCTCAGAAAGGCTAGGGGAAAAATGCTGGTTCTGTTAACCTGCATTCAGAGTTATCTCCTGTACTTTGACAATATCTTGGAAATTGGTGTTTCATTCAGGCAGTGTTTCTTACTGGGAAAGAGGGAAGTCAAATATTAGCTACAACATTGCTGATTACTTTTTATTTATTTATTTTTGAGTTGAGTAATTGAGCTTACTCATGACAGGCCTAGTGTAAGCCGAGGCCCCAGAAAGTTCTTTTGGAAATCTCAACAAACCTTGGTAACTGATAGTAAAGTGTGGACTGCACTGCTACTAACGTAAAGCAGAGAGGTGGAAATGACCAGGTCTGGGTCTGTTCTTCTTCCTCCGGTGTCGGTGAGCTTGTGTTCATTCATGGAATTATGGATGCACACCTGCAGATGTCTGAACATTATGTGTAATAATCTGAAGCACAACAGCTGCCGTGTGAAAGAATACTCTGCCAAAGAGCAAATGACAGGATGGGAATACTTGGCTTATAATATAAGCCACCTGTTTTGAATTTTTGCCTCTCAATAATTAAATGAACCATATGCATTTTAATATAGGGCACAATTGTCCCAATACTTTTGGGCCATTATTTAAATTATTATTCAGATGTTTGCAGTCACATCCCATTTAAACTATTTTTGTTATTTTATATACAATAACAACTTATTAAAGGTGGTTTGGAATTTTTTAGACCATTTTGTCAAACAGTAAATATATTGCAAAGATGGCAAATTTTTATATAGTAATCTACAGCCGAATGGAAAGGTTTGGGTCAAATGGCATCATTTCATTTATTTTATTTTTTTAGTACATTAAACAAAGCAAATAGAAACTGTGTTCTAAAGTATGCAGAGAAATTGCAAATAAAATGGAATTCTCTTTATAGGATGCGTTAACATCAACACAATGTATATGCTTTGTATACAGCTGTTACTTTTAGACTTCACTGTAGAAAAGATTAAATAGATTTGAATGGACAACACTGTGAGGCTGCCATCAGATTTTTAGGCATTTAAACATCAAGTAATAAAATTGATCAAATAAAATAAATTGATACAGCATAAAATACAGGTTCTTCAATTAGCTTAATATTATTCATTAGTAATTCATTAATTTGCCTTAAATTAATTTGGTGGTCCACACTTTTTTAACTTTTTTTTTTTTTTTTTTGACTGATTGTCTCTTAAATGGGAATTCCACCTTTTTTTCTAAATCTTTGAGTAACTTGGTGATTGAAATGTCAACTAAGTCATTCAGAGAGACTTGATGTAAAATGATTTATTGTAGAGGTGCTGATTTCTTGACGGTGATGGAACCGAGGTCACAATATTTACAGTCATTTATTTACTAAAACACTCTGAAGGACTTTGTTCATCTTTCCACTATTTTATTATGAAGGCATTTTAAAAAACTGCTGGTCGTCCCCTTGTAATATGGACAGGCCTGAGTTGTGAAAACACCAGAAAGAGAGCAAGCTGCAGGACAGCACATGGTGGAGAGACAGGGAGAGAGAGAGGCAGATAAAGGCAGAGAGATTGTGATGATGATGATGATGATGGTGATGATGATGATGATGATGATGATGGTGGTGGTAGTGGTGGCAGCAGTGGTAGGTAGAATGGGCATATTACAGAGAAGCACAAAAGTGGCCCACCTGCCTGGCAGAGAGAGAGAGAGAGAGAGGGGGTAAGGTAGGAGAAAGGGGGAGAGAGAGATGGGGAGAGGTATCAGAAAAAAAAGAGTACAAGAGCGACACAATGCAGACAAAAAAGAAGAGACATTGACAGAGTGACAGAGCGAGAGGGAAAGAGAGAGAGAGAGAGAAAATAGATGACAGAAGCAGGTCACAGAGAGAGCACCTCCGCGCGAACCGAACAGAGCGCTTAATGATGGTCGCCATAGAAACACATTATCCCTCTCGGAAATAAAAATTGTTCTCATAACTGTCAGCCGTAGGAGTGCACAGTGATGCCGCGCAGGCTTTTTTTCCTCTTTGTTTGTTTGCTTGTTTGTTTGTTTGTTGCCCCCCTTCCCAAACGCAGGCTAATGGAGCTAACGTTTTCTCACCAATGGCTGTAATGAAATCTGCTGTAACGGACGAATATGGGGTGATTATGTAAGCGCAGTTCGAGGGGAGTCAGTCTGGAGTCCCCCAACCAACACACACTCCTCCTGCACACACACACACACACACACACACACACTCCAGTGAACATCGGAAAGCCTGTTTAATATTTCATGTGCTGAATAATAATGTTTCATACTCCTGGGCTGAGGATTTGTCAACTCGGCAATAGGGATTTTTACAATGGGGCCGAAAGTAGGAGAGGCACAAAACTGCAGGCGAGGGACGTAGAGAGCGTATTACTGGCTGACTGGGAGAAATGCGACAGCCGTTTGTGTGTGCTTGGATGGAGTGTGGTCTGAGGTAGTTTATGTAACCTGGAGGTGTGTGTGTGTGTTCTCCGCAGGAGACAGCGGCTGATCCACTGTTTTGTTTTTTCTTTACTTTTCATCCCCAGTCCATTTCCCACTATTCCAGCTCGCGCAGAACCGCTCTCTAAACAACTCTGACTTCACTGCCAGCAGCTCTGAGTTGGGCTCGCTGATCCCCATACAGTCCAAAAAAAAACCCTTTCAGCTCACTTCCACAAACACCTCAGATCCCCAGTCCTACTCTCTCTCTTTCTCTCTCTGAACACAGGCACTCACAGATGGAGATAAAGGCACCCGACTCAGCTCAGCCTCAGAATAGACCGCTGCGGAGATGCTCATCTTTTGGTGGGCTGAGAGCATGTTCCTGTTTTAAACCTTGAATGGCAAAAGTTATTGTTGCTGGTTTGCGGTGCATTTCCAGTGTAATTACGTAACTGCTCAAACAGCCGTCTTATATACAGCCTGCCTGCGTCTCTGACTTTGCGCTTATTTCAGTCTCAGCAAACATTATGGAAACGATTTTTCCCCACAACATAAGGCTGTATAACAGTAACCCTCCAGCCAGTTCAAAACACGGTAAAACGTCCTCGCCTACTGCACACTTTTGGCATCAATGGAAAGGTGAGAGTCTGTACTCTTAACAGCTTGTTTGGAAGAGCTGTGAGTGAACTGTAATGGGATCAAACGTAGGAGCAACCTACATTTTGGAGAACAAACGTTTGGAGAACCCTGTTAAAACATTCTCTACAGAGGATTCAATATGGCAAGTCCCTGAACGTTTGGGGACAGATTCTGTTTATTTGTTGCGCCCACGCTTAAAAAATAAACAATTATATTAAATTTATATTATACTAAAATATTAAATGTGCTGTAGCCTTTGCCCAGGCCACTTCCAGTGTGTTAAAGTCAGGAAGTGAACAGTAATTGTCATTTGTTCTCTCTGGAGAAGTAGAGGATGTACTCACTTAGTTTCACTTAGAACATCAGCAGTATGTCATTCTGAGCCCAAACCTTTGCCTATGACCGTACTGTATATACCATTAGGGACGTAGCAGGATCAAAGGGCCATATTATGGAAAAAATAAATTACCTTGCTTTTAGAAAATAAGAGCTTTATGTACTATAAAGTACTCTGTGCAGTCTGCCAGTGAAAACTGGAGTGCTATTTAGAGAGGATTAGTTTTACATCTGGAGCTGGGGTATCACGGAATGTCTGTAAAGCACACGACTGGATCACAGTCACGTTATAAATGGAAGGGAACCTGTTATGCTCATTTACGGTGTTGATGATGTTTTCTGGTCTAGTATAATAAATTTAACCACATGCATTTCCCCAAAACACCATATTTTTGTCATACTGTACATCTGTATACACCCTCTGTCTGAAACTCTCTGTAAGAGCTATTCCGTCTTTAAGCCCCGCCTCCTGACAAGCTCAGTAAGTTCTGATTGGTTGAAATATTGCTAGTTTTTGTTTATTTTGGAAGGCTAGATGTTCCCGCTGCTTCTTGCTGTTAGACTTGCTGTTGAGCACTGTGTTCACAACTGAACTCGTGATGGCACCAGTTTGCATCATTTATGGTCCGATTCTGTGAGCCTAGTGTGCTTTTACAATGGAGTGTGTTCTGTTGTATCAGTTTGAGTCAAAGTCTGATACTGAAAATCCGGTGTCCTTTTTGTGTGGAGTTGGTCCTTTTTTCGGTGTCTGTGAGCTTTCCTCTGAGTGCTCCGGATTCCTTCCACAGTCCATGCAGTCAGGTGAATTGGAGATGCAAAATTACCCCTAGGTGTGAGTGTGTGTGAATGAGTGTAAATGTATGTGTCTGCCCTGTGATGGATTACCTGCCTGTCCAGGTTGTCTCTTGCCTTTTGCCCAGTGAACACTGGGATACACTCGAACACCCTCCCATAGCATAGAAGCATTAAACGGGTTTAGAAGGTGAGTGAGTGAGTGAGTGAGTGAGTGAGTGAGTTTTGTGAGGGCATGCCAAGCTTGTCGGTAGGCGGGCAGTAAGGATTATATTATGAGATGACATCATCTTGTAACAAACATAAGGACTGGAATTCCATAGATACATTTCAGACAGCTGATAAAAGTGGCTTCTGTGTGAGAGAGTTTCTCCCTCTGACATTCAGTTTGGGCTTTATAACTTTGCAGAATGTTTACATACACAAGAAAACTATAGAACAACAAACAGAAAAGTATATAGTAGGTCTCCTTTAATTATACACAAAAGACCACTGGATTTTCATTGCTGAAATGGAAGGAATGGACTTATAGAAGTGGACGAATAGAAATGCTCCAGAATAGTTTTGTATAAAATCTCCTTGTCTTGCATTGAAATGAAAGATTTTTAACTTCTTTCATACATATACCAGTCTGGAGATACCTGCTTTTCTTGTCTTTGGACAGCGACACAATGTTCTATATCCATTATGGGGGGTTACTTGGGTGGACAGATGAAAGACATCTCTGTCTACTGGTGTTGGCTGACATGGTGGATTTGCACAGGGATGAAATACATCAGTAGTAATCATGTTCCATATCCTCCTCATGCAAAACAGCCCTGCTTAAGATGTGAAAGCAGCTTGTTTTGAATTCAGTACGACTAGAACCACCACTTGCTTTACCCTTTTGCCCTGAACTGATAGAGTGTTGTTACTGGGGACAGTCTACAGGGGAAATACTGCTGTGGAAGATGAGGTAATTGAAAGTTAGGTTGTTCCTAGCTGCTAAATTGCAATAGCATTAGTGCAACCTTCCAGAGAAGGACAGACTAAGTGTTCTCCAGTCCCATTTGGGATTACAGTCCGAACTTTGTTCCACACATTTCAGCCTGTATTGTTCTTTGAACCAAAACAGAGTAATGTTCACACATTTCATTTAAAGGCTTAGTAGCATAAACAGCCTGTTTGATTCAGAAAGATAGAAAGACGATGCAAAATGTCGATGTAAAATTAATTATGACTGTTTTGGTGCATAAAAATACAATGTTTTTTATAATATCAAAAATGTTTATATTGATATATACCAGGAGGAAAAATGACAAAAACAAGAACCTTATTTTACAACCTGGCACCTATCTTCCTGGGCTTTTTGCTTCACTGAAGATGTGCTGGATGAAATTCAGAAACGTTCTGTTCTTGGGTTCATATGAAGATTCTTTTTATAGCCGGGGCTTTATGTGGTTTAATTAAGGAGGCAGAGTGTGGGTGATACACAGATCTAATGAATTTCCCTCTGATAAAGCTCTTGTTTTCATGCAACCAAATGGACCATGAACAGACGTTCCCGTGGGTGTTGCTTGACAGTAAATTTTGCTCCTGCGTGCTCGGGTACACGCATGTGTGTGTGTGTGTGTGTGTGTGTGTGTGTGTGTGTATTTAAGTGTGCGTGTCAATAACACATGTTACATAAGAGCAGCAACACATATTCCTTAAATACACTCACCATCAAAAATGCCTTTTGGCATTTATTAGCTTATACTGTATACATACACTCACTGTCACACAATAGTTGCACCCAGAAGGAAGTGTTGGATTGCAGTGCTATTGGTAAGAAAGATAAAAGTTACCAGGAACAATAAATAATGTTACATTTTGACTGATATGGGGAATATGTATTGGGCTACACATACAGAAGTAGTGTCTCTCAGTATGGCGTCAGGCCACCATGTAGGGGTAGGGGTGGAGGTGGGAGTGACACCACCTTAAGTCACTATAAACCGTTCGTCTTGGTGCTGGCCACAGTGCCACCACAGATGGATTTCTTGGTCGTCTCCATCACAACAAAAACGTTGGCATGGTGCTAAGGGTAGTCTTCGTAATGGTCTGTGTGCATGTAGTGCTGCATTGTGTAGCCATCTGCTAATGGTGCTGATACTAAGAGGATGACTTATGATGATTCGTATGTCTCACAATGTCAAACCCAGCCACCTAGTTTCATTCCTGTTTGTTGATTCAGACTATATATTGAATTGTCCTTTTTTTTAAAAATGCCAATCAATAACACTTTTGATTTTGATTCTTCTTAGTTATGTAAGAAAAATACCAGTCTCATGAAGTTCAATTTAAGGACTGCCTTACAAAGCCTTCCACATTAAACAATCGAAGTCAAAGGGAAATTCCACACCTGGTTTAAAATTTCTACATGATTAATTTACTAAGATGTAAAAAAGTCATTCAGATTGGTTGAATGTCAAAATGCTCCATTCACAGTGGTGGTGATAGGAACCATATGTCCAAATGGATGAAAGCTACCTCACAGGTACCTTAAGTGTTACACCTAATGACTATGAGCACAGTGCCTGATGTCTGAGACATTGTTTTCTGATGGTTTTAGAGATGCATGCAGGATTGTTCAGGCACAGTAGTCCCCAAAACAAGCTTTGTTTCAGATGATCAGCATTAGATGGAAAAGCTCTGTGTAGCTGTGTAGCTTCACTGGTGGCTCTGAATAATAAATAAATTGGCTATATTTGTGTTGTAGCCATCATGACCCCCTGGTTCCCATCACCACCACTGTAAAGAAATCTGAGTTGGCATGTGCAATAAACCATTTCACCTCTAAGCACTCCGGATGGTGCAATAGCTCTTCAGCTAATTTCATTAAGGTGTTAAGAACTTTCCGTTGATCCAAGTTTAGATTCTCGAGCTGATTCTTGAATCACCCCTGTGCACATGAAAGCATGTGAAGCATGATGAGGAGTGGACATATTTCAGAAAAGGGAAATGAAGTCATGCTATGTAAAGGTGTAGAGCAGAGCCAAAACACCACTACCACTGTGTTAGTGCTTACTGGAGTAATAGTTGATATTTATATTCTTGATATTAGTGACTGGAAAATGACTGGAGATGTCCTCCTCTGACAGTTTCTGAGTGGTCAGAAGTTCAGCCCTGATTGGTTTCAGAAGCTGTTCAGGAAGCTGATCACAGAACTGAACCCACCCTGGTGAAGGTGATACATGCAGCATAGGATCCATCATGATGTAGCACAGTAAAAATAATCAGAGACAGAAATTCCTGGGTTAGATCAAACATCCAACTAAATCCAACTAAACTTCAAAGGGAATTCCACCAGAATTGGACTTTGGACTGTAGACTTTCTTCAAAGCAATTCAAACTAGATTTGAAATGATTAGTTTTAGGGGTGGTGCAACACCTCCAACTCATGTTTGATGCCAATACTGCTACCAGTCCAATAACGTACTACGTTAAGATACGATACATTGAACTCTTGAACAACTAAGCAGTTAGAAATACATGAGTCTGGATGCACTTTGCTTAACACAGCCATCTAAATAACATCCAACTCCAACAATCCAAAAGGAAGAATTACAATCATAGTTGCATCCAAGAATGAAGTGTGGGATTGCAATCCTTTGTGGAAGGAAGATAAAGGTTACCAGGAACAATCAATGCTAATACATTTAGACTGATATAGGAAACATTTATTGAGCTACACATATTGAAACAGTGTCTCTCCATGGGGTGTTGGGCCGCAATGTTTGCTAACTCAACATGCCAGACGCATTGAGTTGTAGAGGTTCCTCCATCTTATCCCTTGGAGCTTGAATATTCTCACAGAGTTCCTGCAGATTTTGCGGTGGGATGGAGGTGGAGTGACACTGCGACATCCTGACATGTGGCGTGTGACAACAAATTCATTGTGGACTTACATTCATCTTGGTGCTGGCCGCGCCAAAATATTTTGGTTGTCTCGACACTGAAGATGACCCGCTGCCATTCTGAGTCAGTCCCAGACACTCCGGTGCACACTGACATGGTGTTAGGGGCAGTTCTGGTAATGGCATGCAGTCCTTTGGTCGAGCAAACCCATTCCAAAGGTGCTGGCAGTAACAGGATGACTGATGGAGGACATCACTGCTTACTGAGTGTCCACAATCATAGCTGTTGGGTCGGTTCTCTCTCTGTGTGGTTCGTGTAGGTCTTCTAGATCCTTCATGTTGCTGGTGCATGCCTTCTTCTAACCACATCTGCTTACACCGGTCTTAGTGTCTGCATGACCAGTATGGCGTGTAATACGGCACAAAGATCATCCTGCTTCCTGGAGCCCTATGATGCGACCCTCTCCAACTCTTCCAGCTGCTCGAATTGCTTCGAGCTCTTTTCTGAGGAATACTTTGCTTGCAAAGGATGATACCAACATAACAGCACAAGTCAGAATGGAAAGAATATGCCACAAGACAGCCTTATATATATATATATGATTATATATTATCAATTTTTTTTTTGATGATTAGTGTACATAGCTCACAACATGACACATCTATCGTTCCTGTCTTTCTTTTACTTTAACCTTTTTCACACAGACATTTCTATGTGGTCAGCACCATCAAACATTTAAAATGAAATTTAAAGTTCAACTTTATGGAACCGTGTGGTTTAGCATTTGCATGAGAGTTCATGGATAATGGATCAAATAAGATTATGCCTCATTGTTTGTATCTGATCTAGTGATTTTTGTCAGTATCAGGCCAATACGGTTACTAAGCATCATATACGGGAACCCCAGTTCACTTCAGAGAAACTTGCAGATAGCAGTGCAGGTGGGAACCAAGGGTCATGATGTCTACATCACAAATATAGCCATTTGACCAAACCAAATATATACATATAACCAATGAACCTACACAGTAAAGCCTTCTGAGTTTTATATGTGGTGTTGATGATGGTAAAATAGTTAAACTGGCAAAATGTTTGGACTATATGACCCACATGTACCCCTTCACCTCCACCATGATTGGCTTTTAGACATTCTAAGCCAAAATCTAATCTCAGAGCTATAAACAGTGTTTCGGGCATCAGGCTGGGTGTTTGGTACCATGTCATGTGAGGGAGCTTTTACAGACATGAAACTCTTCAGACATCTGGTCCCCCTCACTGTGCTGTGAAGAATTCTGGAATTTCGGTTTCTCTGGAACGGAGCACTTCACATTAAACCATTTAGAAAGACTTACAGCTTAATGACTGAATTGTGCAGGTATTCTAACAGAACGGTGTAATTCTCCTTTAAAGTTAACTGGCTAAGAAAGAAAGCCTGCTCTATTAGATAGGACCCTGCAAATGTTTTTGACCATAAAACACCTGTACACTGTTATTGGTAAGTTTTGCACGTCTTGCGTGGTTTGAAGAGTGGGTTCTTCCTAAATAACAATTTGACAGTTTTCTATTGTTAAGAGCAAAATAGCTTCTCCTCCAACAAAGGTTTAAACACCTGAAAGGATTGAGAGCTGATGAGTGCTGACATCACAACAAGGGGATAAAATGGTTGGGCTTTGGCATTATTCCCAAAGCAGAGCTTTTGTAAGCTTTTCCTTTCGGTTTTGCAGTTTTGCAAAGGGAACAGCTTTCCATTTAACCCGTTAAAGCCAAAGGCAAAAAAAACTTATATTTTACTCTCCTTCCTGTACTCTGTTTGCTAGGGTGGCAGCCTTGAGTATAAGTCTATAGTACCCCTAGTTAAGGGAGCTGTAATGGTGCATTTACATTTTAGCTTGGATGACATTTTTAATGCTGTCATGAAATTTTCATATTTAAAGAAACCTGTATACATTGGAACCAGCTGTTATTTTTCAGGCAGCGCACAAGATAACATAGAGTACAGAATATACAACAAATACACCAGAAAGTAAATGTACAGAAATAAAGACACAAGATAATATATAAACAATAGGCAAAAACTATATACACTCATTCTGAAAAGAATAGCTGCACGCAGAAGGAATCAGCAACAGGAATTAAACTTGATGGGTAGGTTTGAGAACTTGAGACGTGAATGTGAAAGGATGGGCCTTACCGCTGTACATGACTCAGAATGCCAGTCGTCTTCATTGATGAGTCACACTTTTGTCTTGGTGGAGACGTGTGTGTGTGTGGAGGCACCGTGGTCAGCACCAAGATGAACAGTTTGTTGTCGCACATCATGTGTCCAAAAGGCCTGATGTCACTCCACCTCAACCCCTACTGCACAATCTGCAGGAAGTAAGAATAGTCAAGCTGCATGGGATGGATTGTCAAAAGACTACCATTAAGAACCTCTACTACTCTATTGCAGAGTTTTTGCTGTATATATATATATATATATATATATATATATATATATATATATATATATATATATATATATATATATATATATATATATATATATACAATAAATGTATTATGAAATGTATAATTATTTATTATAATTATATATAATTATATATAAATAAATTAATTGTTTTTTGTGCTACCCCTAAAAAGCAGTATGTTTCAACATATCCAAGTACATTCAACATTCAAAAGAGGTTTTTGCTCCACCCACTCACACTGACATCGTAAAATGCTATTTCTAAATGAATATACAATACATGGTGCAGTACATGGCATCCATTCAGGATAGAGGTTACTTACATATACCCGTCTTAAAGATAACAACAACCCATTTAGGTCTACAGTATATGTGACAGGTGGACCTCATTAGATAAAATGCACTGAAGGATATGGCTCCTGTAAGCAACTGCTGTTCCAGTTTTACTCTATTACTATTGATTGTGTGCTTTTTCTGTACTGTTCACTCATATCAGGTATGACGTGCCAGGCCCGCACCTCATACACAGAGGACGAGGTCCTGTGGGGTCACCGCTTCTTTCCGGTCATCTCTCTGGAGGAGGGCTTCTTTAAGGTGGACTACTCACAATTCCATGGCACCTTCGAGGTCCCCACGCCTCCCCACAGCGTCAAAGAGCAGGAGGAGAGTTTGCTGCTGTCCTCGCCCCTAACTGCCCCCTCACTGTGCCATAGCACTGGTGGCCTTACTGAGGGCAGCGGGACTCTGGAGGGTCTGGACCTGCAGAGCGACGTTGAGACTGCTTCGGTCAACATGGCTGTCCCACTGGCCAGCACCAAGCTCCCAGCCAAGCTGCAGAAGCTGACCGGTCGGGACGGAGGCGGACGGGAGGGCATGCCTCGGAAGCTGCTGCGTATGAGCTCCGAAATCACTTACAACCTGGGAGACCTGCCCGTCAAGCTCCAGCGGATAAGCTCCGCTCCTGGCGTGGCTGAAGAAAGGCTACCGCCGATCGGCTCCCTCCTCAGCCCCACCGAGGACAAGCTCCCTCCCAAGCTAGGACTGATGGGTGGAATTGAACCTATCAGCCAGTCGGTAACTGATCTGCCTCCCAAGCTGCAGCGGTTGGCTGGAGGGGTCGGGGGGGTCGGCATCGGAGGGAGGATGGACGGTCACCTGCCACCTAAACTCCGGAAGATGAACTCGGAGAGATTTACGGGGTTAAGTCTGAAATGAACTGACCTGCCATTTACCTCCTTTGTATTCACGGCTGAATGAAAGAGACAATAATGTTGAAGCGATGCTTCAGCAGTGACACTGCATTCATACAGCTTTCTCCTTACCTCAAATGTAGTCAGTCAGCCAGGACATGTTTGACGTCTGAAGTTGCTTATTCAGGTGTTGTACTGGAGCTAGAAGTTCACAGCTACACAGCATACACTATGTACTATTCTTAGCAGTGGGAGTTTGGCAGGCCAGTACCCACATTATTTACTACAATACATTTTGTCTTACAGTCTGCTGTGTCTTTCTAGACATGAGAAGCTCCGCCCTATCTGATTCCAACTGGATTATGACAATAGTGTCCATCATTACCATACTCGGAAATCTAAGTGTGTTCTAAGTGTGCATTATGGGTTTTTGAGTGTACTCGATTTTGACACTTGTAACTGTACTACATACTCGTGTTTGTTAGTATTAGTATTAAGTGCACAGTGGGGACACACTCAAAGTCTTACTACCAGGCACACTAACCTAAGTGGACCTTATTGTCTATTTGTAAGGCATTTATAGGTGTCCTATGTGAAAATAGATTAAAGCATCCTCTGCAGAGAACACACTATTGCACTATCCAATGTATAGTTACATTATTTAAATGTAACATATTGGGGAAAAAGAGAAACTCAGCAAGTATTCAGAACCTGTGCACCAAAATTAGGAGAAAATAGCATCATTTTAAAGTAGCAAAACTTGTACCAGTGCTGCAAAAGCAGCCCTTTTTGAATTCATTGTTTCTGTGATGTCACAAGAATTAAATCATCCACAAATGCCCCCTATTCAGCCTACAGCAGTTTAGCACCACCCGTTCACAGTGAAGTTCTCAGCCCTGAGTGCTTTTTTAGTGACTCACAATACAGGACAGCCAATCAGAACAGAACTCATTTATCATGGATTAGTCTTAAAGGCACAGTAACAAAAACAGCCTGTTTCATTTTAAAGGCCATGGCTGGGAAATGAAAACTGTATTTATGTCTGGTTAGTAAAACCACACAAATGTTAGACATGGACCTCAGAGGAAACAGGCCAGTTAAAAAGAAGTTCTGTTTAGTTCTACTGGACACGCAGCACCATACAAACTCAAAGTACCATGTTGCTTAGCCTGGTAGACTCAGCTGTGTCCTTATTCGATTTCTCATTTGCTCAGTCGTATTCTGTTAGTTTCTGACCGATTCAACATTTGTTTAACTGATCCGCCATCATAGCCCCCAGCCGAGAAGCTCACTTAGGGGCAAAGACAGGCTTGGAATCTCATGTAGGGCCTAATGTCACACTCTTCTTCAGAATCTGAAGACGTCCATAAGGCTTAGGCATGCCATTTACACAATGCTAACTGGAGATTATAAGCATCTATTGTTGGTTAGCAGCATTAGCCTTGTAGCAAAACTAAGGAAGCAAGCTCCAGACACTGAATGTCTTGGCTGATTGACCTCGTCTGTCGTAATGTGAAAACTGCATGAATGTATTTTTGGTCTGAAGCATCACTTTATTTAAATAAGGAACTTTTTTCTATATGAATAATATTAACCTGATATTCCTCAGCACAATCTGGCATGTTTTTATTCCACCATGAGCATGAACTAATGACACATATTTAGCAGATAATTAATAAGAAACTCATTATTTATCAGTGTTCGTCAAGGACTCAGCTTATAGTCCATAGTTCATAGCCTACAACTTCTTCTGAGGGCTTTTCTGCTCTTGAAATAATATGTTTATGTTAAAGCGTTAAGACGTCTAGGTATCGTTATCCAAGTGGGTTTGCGTTTCGACGAGGGACAGTTCACTCCATGTTAAGATGTTCCTGATGGTCTCTGCTTCTCAGTTTCTGGTAGGAAGTGCAAAACGTCAGCGGCTTCTGTTAGGCCTGAGTTACCTTGCATCCATACCAATGTTCACGGCCTTCTACACGGCAGCACGGAGACGTGATAGAATTTCCAAGGAACGGACTCACTTCGGACATTCCAACTTTTTTCCCCACCATTCCCCTGAGGCTCCTGCGTTTCCTCTCTTGCATGTTCAGTATCTATCGTTTCATAACCAAAAACAGATGACTATGAATCAAAGAATAAGCCTTAACTTGTAATGAGTTTCTACACCGTTCTGATGTTTCGTTAATGATTGTTTTCCTCTGTTTACTGTGTGACAGTGCGCGGTAAGGTGAGATGTATTTTCTCTCGCCTTGATGGGGTGCTTCATTGTCTCTAGCAGACAGACAAGGTGTAAAATGAAAAGGGAGCAGAAGGACAGTGTTTGTTTTACACTTAATACCGAACCTTGTAATGCCATTGTTAAAAATTTGTGTTAGAAAACTGAAGCAATAATTGTTCGGATTTTGGTGACACATTCGGACAATCTTGCACCTGTGTCGCGCTCCGTTCGGTGGTTTTGCAGGTTTTCGGTTTAACTCAATACATTCAGAGCTACTTCTGGCCAAACCTGAACGTGTGTAGTTTCTACACATTTGGAATAAATGCACAGCACAAGTGTCAGTTTGTTGTAAAGGAGGCTCGCTAAATGGAATGGAGGTACATCATCAACTATGCATCCTTAACCAACTTTAAATAGTAAATGATAAATAAGAACATAGTAAATGAGACCAATGAGTAAAATCATTGCAATTGCAGTACTGGTCAGAAAACCCGCAGGTGGATATTTTACCCAAAACCTTTAACCCTGGTCAAGAAATATAATGCATTTAATAGTAAATTATAAGTTTTGCTATACATTATTTATTCTCATATTTAAAGGAAGATATATGCTGCTGCAGCCGGCTACAATGTACAGCAGGTATCAGATAGTACAGAGCACGGCTATAGCACATAGGAAGCATTGCAGCTAAACATCTGGATTAAATATAGCTCAGTAGAACAAGATGCTGTGTGCTCTCGCTGGGGTCCGGTGTGCAGTACCTTGTTGCCCTGAGAATTCAATGTGTTATTTTTTTTTTAAATGTATTTATTCATTTTAACAATTCCTTATACGTTTGAATCATCAGGTCTAACTGAAATACCCATTCCTACTGTTTTATGGCGGATGTGCTCATCTGTATTGGTGAAGCGTCTTGGTGCAAATGAAGGCATTTGATGTGCTCTGACCTCGCTGTGTGAATGATTGGCAGCTTTCTGGCTAGCGCAGCTCTTACTCACCCTGCTGTTTGGGTCTTATATCGCCTTGGAAGGACTTTCTGACCGCACGCCATATGCCACTATTTTTCATTTTTGAAAAAGACTTTCAAGTTGGGCTTGTGTCAACAGCAGGGATAGAATATGCTCAAACTATTCATTTAATGAATAATAGGAATGTCTTTCTAGAAACGTCTTTCAATAAATGTCAAACCGTTTATCTAACAATTGCTAAATGTTAAACAGTGCTGAAAACTAGCAGGCAGGAACCGTTTAGGGAGGCTTAGCTATCAGGATAACAGCTAGTAAAGATTTACAAGCTTAGATAGTGATTATTTTAATCTGAAGAAGTGAAGTTGAGGTCAAAAGCAATGAAATCCTGTTCCATAGATCTGTACAGTGCCACACACCGCAGCAGAGGCTTGATTCTGACTAACCAATGTTCTGTTTGAGCATTTAGATAATATAAGCTACTGGCTAGCAATGCTAGAAAAACTAGTATCAATAGCTGGTCAAGTGGCATGGGCAAATAGGGTATGCCAAGATGTTGTGGGAGAAACAGGCAGGCATGAAGATCTGAGTGACTTTGACAAGAGTCAGTCACTATGGAAAGGCAACTGGGCAGAGCATCTGAGCAGCATTGGTGAGTACCTACCAGCAGTGATCCAAGGAGAGGCAATTGATGGCTATTCCATCTGGTCTGAGCCAAAACAAAGGCTCAAATCAAAGAAAACTTTAATGATGGTTAGGAGAGGAACGTGTCATAACACGCTGTGCAGCGCACTCTAGCCCCAGTCCACTGCCAAGTACACCTACAGTGGGCATGCAAGCTTTAGAACTAGACCTTGGAGCAATGCTAGAAGGTCATCTGGTCTAATGAGCCTAACTTTCCTTTAGATCACGTGGGTGGCCAAGTATGTGTGCACCTTTTATGAAAGGGGTGTGATGTTCTGCTGGGAAACCCAGGCAGTCATGTGGAGACCTGCTCAACATGCAAGCCAGGTCTAACCTATAATGGCAGTAGTATTCCTCAATGTCAGTGGCTTTTTTCAGCATGATGAATCGTCCAAGGTGTTGCCTTAGCCTTCAAACTCCTCAGATTTCCACCTCAGGTCTGCTCTGCCTCCCTACTTACAGGACTTAAAGCGACTGCTGTTCATATCTTGATGACAGATACCACAGGCCACCTTTAAAGGTCTTGTAGAGTCCATCCCTCAGTGGTGTTGGTGGCAAGTGATGGAAGAACAGAATATTAGGCAGGTAGCCAAAAAAACAAAGATGCACAAATAGCTTTGTCCAGAAGAAATCAACCGACAGGATTGAAACTTGGTGTGCAGGTTTGACTTTGTGAGAAATGCGAATGATCCTAGTTTCACAACTGGCCGTGCATGTAATGTAAGCAAGCATGGGCCTTATTGCTATACCTGGCTGGCCCAACAGTCACAAATGCACACATTCAGTGAGCTGTGATGTCCTCCATGAGCCACCCTGTTAGTGCCAGTACCTTCGGCAGATGGCTGCATGACGCAGGACCACATGCACGTAGACCGTTACCATGACTGCCGTTAACACCATGTCAATGGTGCCAAAGACTGCAATAGCATCATTCCAGACTGTCATAGGGTGACTCAGAATGGCAGTGGGTCATCTTCCAGACTTTTGTCTTGGTGAAGACAACCGATGAATTTATGGTCTGCACCAAGATGAATGGTTTGTGGTTACGCGTCCCACGTCCAAAAGGTCTAGTGTCACTCTACCTCAAACCCTACTGCAAAATCTGCAGGAACTGTGTGAGAATATTCAAGCTGCATGGGATGGATTATCACAGGACACCATTAGGAACCTCTACAACCCTATGCCGAGACATCTGGCATGTTGTGTTAGTACGACATACTGAGAGACACCACTTCTGTATGTGTAGCTCAATAAATTTTGCCCACATCAGCCTAAACTTGAAAGCAGTCTAAATAAATAGCGGTGTAATCTGGCACTTCCTTCTGGGTGCATCTATTCTTTTGATGATGAGTGTATATTGTTGCTGACCAAATATTGTTGCTGACCAAATATATATATATATATATATATATATATATATATATTGAGGTTCATATTCTGATGCTGCCTATCTGTGCTGCCCGACCAAGTGTACAACTCTGGGTCAGACTGACCCTGTTTCAGATATTTACAAATGAATGCTGAAGCTCTTTATCTGGTTCATAGCAATTACTGAAACTCTTTAAAACTCTTTAGTCCCCGTCTAATAGAAAAGCGTTCGACTAATCATCAAAAAACTGAGTTGCCAAAAAGAGCACCCCCCCATCAGTCTAAACACAAAAGCGCTTCTATAAGAAATACAAGCAAAGCAATCAGGCTGAGATTAGCAACTTTATCAGTCAGTTCAGTCTTCCCTTCTCCCCTCGGATAAGCCAAGGCTGAGAAGCAAACGAGAGATCTCAGCGAGGCCTTCGTGAGAAATGCATGAGATAAATAAGAATGCTTCAAGGCCCCTCACAGCCCAGCGTTAAACGAATCTCATGGAGCGAATCCCCAGACATATTAGCACATTACCTCTCCACAGGAGGCCAATATCCTCAACTTTTAGCAGCGGGAAGCTAATTATGAAAATGCCTCTGTGTGTGTGCATGCATGTGCTGGAGAGAGAGAGTGAGTGAGTGAAAGGAGATGTAAAGTGATAGAGGTAGACTTTACAGAGAGAGAGAAAGAATATCATCTTGTCACAAAATGTCAGGAGCTGAAGAAACCGGCTTGAAGGTCAGGCGGCGCCTCTAAAAGGTCATCATTGCTCTGACCTGTTGATCTCTTCAGCACAGACGTCTAAGCTGTCTTGAATTGCCCTCTATGCCGCGGCACCATGTCAACCACTTTGTGCATAATTTCCCCTATTTCATACTTATTGACTTAATCAGACGCTAGCTAAGTTAATGTACTGTCAACGAGCTGTTAATCAGCTCCTAATGAAGCATTCCTGCTATCTGATCAAAATTAAATCTCATCCACTCTGTGAGAAGCTCTCACTACTAGTCTGAGCTCTGACTCATTTATTACAGATAAGCCAAAGCCAGGCCTCGGTTCATATTGACAAATGTGTGATTGATTTGTCAGACTCTTTTTTGTGTTTAGAAAATATTTACAGCACGACTGAGCAGTTGATGAACAGTGAAAGCTCGCTGAGAGGTCAGCGTGTGCCATAAATATTAAGTCAGCAATGAGTGTGTTTACATGCACTTAATTATCCGACCATAATCAGATTTCCACAGTTATCTGATTATCTGTTCCCAGCTTCTATGTGTTATATTCCAATTGCTTAGCTATAAAAGATAAACAAAAACAGCTGTGTTCATCACACACTTTGTTTCTGGGAGCAGGATGATGAAATAGAATAAATTTGATTCATTCCACATGTTTTTTAATAATGTGTAAGATATTAGCACACTGCATAAAATATATATATATTGTAATGGTATATACACTCGTTATCAAAAGAATCGTTGCACCCAGAAGGAAGTGTGGTATTGCAGTGCTGTGTGGAAGGAAGATAAAGGTTACCAGAAACAATGAATATATTTTTATATTTAGACTACTATGGGCAGTATTTATTGAGCTACACATACAGAAGCATGGCATGGTGTTATGGGCAGTTGTCATAGCCGTCTGTTTGCATGTAGTCCTGCATTGTGCAGCCGCCTGCCTATGGTGCTGACACTAACAGGATGAGTCATGGAGGGCATCACTGCTACCTGAATGTCTGAACATGGCTGTTGGGGGAGTCAGGTACAGCGATAAAGACCGTTCTTGCGTACGTCACACGCTCGGCTGAGCGTGAAACTTCATATATAAGTTTCATATATATACATATATTCGATTCTTTACAGGAGACTAGCTTTCAGTTGTTCAAATTAAACTACAGGGGTATTTTTCTCACACACTTTTCCCAAAGTTCAGTCCTAAAAGTTAGCAGCTAGTTAACTAGCAGCTTCTCTGATATTCTCTGATTTTATTTTATTTTATTTATTTATTTATTCGTTATTTTCTTTCCTAGGTAATTGCTTCTTGACAGCTGCACATCTTTTCGGACGAATAGCGTTGAGTTGTCTTCTAACAGTAGAAGGATGAACAGAAACATGTGTAGATGTTTTCAGTTCTGAAGCAAGGATGACGACATGAATTGTGTATGATTGAGTTTTCTCTGAATTCTTCTCTCATAGAAATGTACCGGCTCAATCTTTTGCTAATTGGTGGACCCCTCCAGAAAATGTGCTATAGCTGTTTACGTAGGATTAAGAAAGCATAAGCTTCTTACTATTCCGACCTGTTTATCTAATTGTTGTTGAAACCGCTTTGCATATTGAAGCCTAATCAAAACCTTCAAACACAGTACTGCCTCTTTACTGTCACAGCAAGCCTTGACTGCTCAGCTCTGTTTGAATGCATCTTTACAGGTCGTCTTGCTGAGAAAGTGGATGAACCTCATGATCCATTGCCTTTGGCTTTCACCACCAACCAATAGGGTCGTGCACTAACAACAGCCATTTTCAGTTTCTTTCAGGCCTTCCTGGGTCGAGAATGCTTGAAAGAATGCTTGAATGATGTTTTATTTAGTCCAATTTGACATAAAGTTAGCATTTCGGCACAACTGACTGCTCTCTTGGCGTTCTAGCTCTACTTCTTAGTCCCGGTTCTACAAACCAGACTTTACTGGTTGACTTACATGTGTTTTATCCATCATATCAATTTATTTTGGTCTCATAATAAGCAAGTGCATCTTGATCTACAGCGAGGAGGGCAAGTCATCCTCCTATTAGGAGGGAGCAAGCCTCTATTATGTTTTCTCATTGTTTGGTCCTCTCCACAGGCACACAGTGAGCTTGGCCTGCTGCCCCAGACATTGGTTATGGTCAGTCCTGAATTATTATAATTCTTATTATTGTATTGCCCAGTCCCTTTATTAGAGGTGGGTGCCAGGGACCCTTGATTAGGATCTGACAGCAGGTGTTCATTTGGAACATCCTTGGATTCCTATTTCTTTTGCCAGGCTATGGAATGGTGAAGTCTCTTATTACCCATAATCAAATGTGCAAAGATCTGGTGATATTTAATCAGAGATGACCACAAGTCACAAAATACAAGTCCAAGTCAAATCACAAGTCTTTAGACTAAAGTCCAAGTCAAGTCTTAAGTCAATTTACACAAAGCATATATAGTAACTGTAGCATTTAAAAAAAAGTGTAGATTAAAAAACACAACTTTGTGTGCAAAACACAACTGTACTTTTTAACAGCCCAACACTTCTTTTCTTTTCTTTTTGTTTAAATGCTACATATTTCCTTACAATATTCACTCACAAAAATGACATGCCGAGTCGAGTCGGGAGTCGAGTTACAAGTCAAGTCTGAAGTCTATTTATATGCAACTCGAGTGCCCATCTCTGTATTTAATGGCTAAATTCTCATGTCAGTTCATCCATAAATGGCCTGGTGTATAATCTCAATATGGTACCAGCTCAACCATATTCCAAGCTGTACATTTATATGCAGACGTTTTGGCTCCCACTTGGATTATATATGAAATCAGAAATAAATTCAGAATCCATTTTGACAATGGTGTCCAAATGAAATAGAACAGCACGAACAGAGCAAGACTGCATATAAAAATGCCTTGGCATATAGCTGGTATCCCAACTGAGAATGGACTGGTAAAAAGTAAACTGTTTTGATAAAGCTCTAGAACAGAGCTGTATCAGCTTTTACACATACCAACAGATCAATAATGCTGTCTATAACTGTCAATCGCCTTGTTAGTTCATGCTTCTAGTCATATTAAGCATGTTTCATTATAGTGTGTCACTGAAAAAGACAAAACCCGTGTTTGAGCTTGCATCCCATTCCAATTCCATGAGCATTAACAAGGAAGTCTCCCTTTTATGGCCTACACTCTTCTGGCAAGAAAAGTCTGTGGGAATTTGTGCCCATTCCTTTAGAAAGACATGAGTATGGTCAGGCATTGATGTTTTGCATGAGAAGGCCAGGATTGCAATGGTTATTCAAATTGATACCAAAATGTTTTCAGAGGGACTGAGATTACTCTTTGCTGGTCACTGGAGTTCCTCCACACCAAACTCATCACACCATGTCTTTAGGGACTTTGCTTTTTGCACAGGAGCAAAGCAATGCTGGAACAGGTAAAGCCTTCTCCACACAGTTATCACAAACCTGGAAGGAAATAATTGTCTAAAATGTCTTTGTATGCTGTAGCATTAACATTACCCTTTACTGGAACTAAGAGGCCCAAGTCTCGAAAAACCATCCCAGACAGATCACTGTCCCTCCTTCACCAAACATTACTACTGGCACTATGCATTCCTGGCCACTATATTTGTCCAGTAAACTGCCAGAAAATGAATCAAGATTTATAACCCCAATGAATACATTTACACTCCTCTAGAGTCCGGTGTTTTGCACTACTCCGGCTGATACTTGGCTTTGCACATAGTGATCTTAGGCTTGTGTGCAGCTGCTCAAACATGGAAACCCATTTTCTTAACCTTCCCAGCATACAGTTCTTGTGGGAGTATGAAACAGAGTTGTTGGTTTAATGACAGCCTTCAATGACAGTGCAACATTTAAAGTCACTGGGTTCTTCAGTACGACCCACTCATCTACTATGCAGACTTAGAGACTATATTGTCTCTGTCCAGTGAAAAACATGTATTTTCATTTTTTGTCAGTTTAAACTTTTATGCAATATTTGGACACAGTAGCTGCTGTTTACATGCACTGTGTGAAAATTTTATGACGAATGGACCAACAGAAATGTCGTTTCCATTGACTTACATTAAAAGTAAGTTAGGTTTTTGCCCTCTCCTGTAAAGTAATTTTGGAGATGCCTTTTTTTTTTTTGGGCAGCATATATATGCTTTATGATATACACCTGTTAGCAACTCATTAGGAGGAGTGTCCACATACTTTTGGCCAGATGGTGCACTCCAATGTGTGGAAGGCAGGGTTAAGGGTTATGGTTTCTGATTTAGGTGAACCTAGGCTGAGTCTTTTCTAGCAAGTAACAATATTCAGATTGTATAGAATAATAAACTGAGTTTATTATGCATTATGAATTCGAATGTATTACAAAATTAATATGAGAAAATCTGTTTATTTATTTATAGCCGAACAGTTTATTGAATAATAATGCATAATAATCTACACAGCGATCGATGTACGTGGCGTTTCCTAAATCTTTCTGAGCTGGAGGAAATGGAAATATCTCCTGCAGGTACACCATCTGTTTGATGTTCTCAAAACAAATCAGGTCTTTATGATGCAAATTATGATCATTAATTTTATATCTGTGCAGCAGACTGATATAGCAGTAGGCATAATTAATAGGTACACTGTACAGTGAGGCATGGGCTGTTTTCTTTTACCCACTGTCTGAAAACATTTCTGAAATTGGTGTATTGCTTTTACATACTGCCTCCGGTGTCGCTGAGCTTTGTAGTTAAACCTGTGGATTTGTGTAAAGAGTATATGGACATGAAAAGCTGTTCATTTAACAGAAGGTTTTTAATGGATCTTGTAAAGTGCAGGTTAAACAGGTGCACAAATGAAATTACCTAAAGAGATGGACCTGCTCAACACTGCATCTTACACGGTTCCAGCCAGATTCAGCTTTGGAGGACAGGGGCGGATGTGTGGGCGGCAGCCTGCAGGACAGAGGAACATGATGCTGGGTGAGTATGGATCTTGTCCACAGAGACAGCATGTTGCCTGTTGGGAGGAGTGGGTCTTAAAAACTTGCCCCCTTCATAATAAAATACAATTATTATTCCGTTTGGAGCATGGAATAGACCCATGAGTCCCTGCTGTAGAGTTTGATTGTTTGTTCGGGAGGGTATATACACGCACTGTCAAAATAATAGTTGCACAGATAGTTACTGCATCCAGAAGGAATCAACCCACAGGAGTGAAACTTGGTGGGTAGGTCTGACATTGCAAACCTGACGTGAGCATGATGGGCCTCTAGGATCCAAGAGCCCTGATTGTGGATATTCAGTTAGCAGTGAGGTCCTCCATGAGTCATCCTGTACCAGTGCCAGCACCACTGGCAGACGGCTGCACAGCACAGGACTACATGCACGCTGGTCGTTACGACAACTGCCCTTAACACCAAGTCAATATCGCCAAAGCCTGCAGTGGTGACCGTTATGGAGTGACTCATGCAGGTCATTTTCAGTGACGAGTCCTGCTGTTGTCTTGGTGGAGACGACCAATGAATGTGTGGAGGTGGCATCCAGAAGGCCTGGTGTCACTCCACCTCCACCCCTACCGCACCATCTGCAGGAACTGTTTGGGAATAGTCAAGCTGCATGGGATGGATTATCACAGGACACAATTAGGAACCTCTACAACTATATTGCTGGGACGTCTGGCATGTTAGCAAACATGGCGGTCTGATGCCGTACTGAGAGACACTCCTTCACTCAAGCTCAGTAAATATTGTCCATATCAGTCTACATTTATTATTTATTGTTTCTGATCATTTATTGTCCCCAGTGGTACTGCAGTCTGACACTCCCTTCTGGCTGCAACTATTCCAATCAGGGTACAGCATGCACTTTGTTTTGAGCTTGTGTTGACCTGATGGATAGAGTTTGGTTCTAGCTAAAGGAAACTGCTCTCCTTCTGTGTCCGGTGTTTATGATTATTTGAATAGACACCAGTGTCAGACTAACCAATGTCCTTCTAGTAAAGACTGGTGGACTGAGAGACACTAGAGTCTCTTCACCTACACTGAGTTGAGTCTTGTTCCAGAAATGATAACAGGACATTAGAGCGATAATGAATCCTGCTCCTGTTACTCTCCACACTTCAGTACATCTGAAGGTAAATACTTTTTAAGGTCTAATGAGAGGGACTTATTCTGGGAGAAGCTAGGGGGATCTCAGGGGACCCTGGGCATCTCTACTTTAACTCCTGTACATGGTTTGTGTGCTTCGTCCACCTCTGCTCTGAGACAGAGGCTGCTGGGGAATGGTGCTGCAGTGTGTAAGGAGAATGTGTTCATAGCTAACAGATTGTCTCTCTGTGAACAATGCTGTGTGACTCCCGTCACTGAATCAGCGTGAGGAATCTGCGTTTAACAGTTTACCTCTGTGGCCTGCAGGCCCCGGCCCTGCCACATCTGTGATGTGGGACGTGTTGAAGGGGGGCTAGAGGGGTCTCTGATGCATTACACATCAGTGCGTTTAGAAAAACTGTTCATGTGGAATCAGAGCTGCACGCTCTCACCGCGGCTGAACAAAACCCCCCGAGCGCCCGCGGTTACTGAGACTGACGCTTTGTCCAGGTGTTCTCCCTCTGTCTCATACTCATTCATTCCTTCTCTCATTCTCTTTCTATTTCTCCCTAACAGTCATTCCTTCTTCTTTCTCTCTCTCTCTCTCTCTCTCTCTCTCTCTCTCTCTCTCTCTCTGTCTGTCACACACATACTCATTCCTCCTTGTTTCTTGTTTTCTCTGACTTTCTCTTTTCCTGCCCTCTCTCTCTCTCTCTCTCTCTCTCTCTCTTCTCTCTCTGTCCGTCCGTCATAGACTTATTATTACTCTTTCTACTTATTTCCCTCTTTCGCTTTTATACCCACACACCCACATACATTCTCTCCCTCCTCTCATACACTTTCATTCTTCCCTGTCCTCTTTCTATTTCTCTAACAGTCAATTCCTCTTGCCTTCTCTCTCTATATATTTTCTCTATGTATCTTTACCTCTTTTTTATTTTCTATTCATCTCTATCTCACTGCTTCTCTCCATATCTTTTTTCGTTTTCTCTTTTTTATTTCTGTCTTACGTTTTCTGTTTTGTCTTCTTTAAATCCATCTCCCTCTCTCATCATCCATATCTCTTTCCTCTCTCTTTCTTCCTTTCTCTCCCTTACACACTCAAATTTACTTTCTCTTTCCGTTTTTCTCTCTAATGCTCTTTTTTTTCTTACTCACATTGTCGTGTCCTCTCCTCTCTATATCCCTTCTTTCCTTTTCTTTCTCCCTCTGTCTTTTCTTAATATCTTTACCACTTCTTTATTTCTTATCCTTGCTCTCTCTCTCTCTCTCTCTCTCTCTCTCTCTCTCTCTCTCTCTCTCTCTCTCGTGGACAGTATATACTCTGCTGTGCTGGTATATGGTATGTGGTATATGGTGTATGTCTAATGTGGGAGTATCTGTAGCTCTTGTCTTATCACGGCCTGCTATCACATCCATTACACGGAGCTCAATCAGCCGAGTCTGAGCCGCGCCTCCCCGTCATTAACCAGTCCGTCAGCGGAGATTTGACGCGCCGTTTGTCAGCGGCAGCGGCAGGAGCGGGTCGGTCCCTCGGCGGGCTGCCCCTGGCCTCTGGGGGAAGAGAAACACTCCTTTCCTCTCTGAAAGCGAGCAAAAGCGCTAGTTTGAGCGCGGGGCTGGGAGAGCGAAATGGCCGTGGCCATGAATGTTTTAGCAGGCGGCGACTGCGGCGCCACACCGAAATAGAAACAGCGGTGCGCGCGGAGCCGGGAGAGCGCGAGCGCGAGAGAGGCTACAGTGCGAGAGCGCGTTGCTAGGTAACGCCGGAGCCAGTGAGCGCGCCAAGGAGCGGCCCTCGTACCTCCGCCGCTGTAACGGGGAGGAAACGGCTCCGCATCATTACCGTCATCATCCGCGTTCCTGTGGGCGTCAGTGTAAACACAGCCAGCGCAACGAGACCCTCCGTACCGCCCACGCCACCACTTTGTGATGGTTTTGTGTTGTAGTGTGGGAGCCACAGGAAGGCTGCGCATCGCATCAGGAAAAGTGTTCTGCTATCATTTCCTCATATCTCCTCTGTCTCTCTCTCTCTCTCTCTCTCTCTCTCTCTCTCTCTCTCTCTCTCTCTCTCTTTCACTCACTCTCCACCGCCTTCGCCTAACGTTAACCGAGTCTACTCGCGGAGAGCTGACTGATCTGAGTGTGAAGCGCTCCTCCGGTTAAACTCCAACACGCCACTGTAGCACTGGCGCCCCCTGCTGTCTGTACACTGTAACGCGGGCGCCCCCTGCTGTCTATACATTGTAAGGCGGGCGCCCCGTGCTGTCTGTACACTGTAACGCGGGCGATCCCTGCCGCCGCTTCAGACATCCACAGTGTAAGAGGGGAGGCCCCAAACTTTCTGTGCTGGGGGACCAAAGTGCGATGATAGTGGTGGGCCAACACAACACAAAAGATAAAGAGTTGAAGCTTTTATGAGCTTCATAAAAATATTTAACATGCATTTCACAATATTCGATTATATTTTACACAATATATTTTCTATGCAATGGAAAAAAAGAAAGGAATCTGTTTGTTCTTATGTGTGTATCTCAGAGTATCTCTGAAAAATGGCTATGCCTATGTTAAAATAATGACGGCATTTTGTTTTTCTGATATTTAAACAGATCTGAAACAGACACCATAGAAACAGTAGTGCCACAAATAAAACATTGCTGCTACCATGTCCACCACCACCATCACCAGCACTGCTATTAGTAATAATAATAAAATTAATTGTAACCAGTCTTACAGTTCTGTGTCACAGACTGTCACTGGTGTTACACTTCTGTTTTGATGTCACAGACTGCCACTGGTGTTACAGTTCTGTGTTAATGTTACAGACTGTCACTGGAGTTACAGTTCTGTGTTAATGTCAGTGTCTCTGGTGTTACAGATCTGTGTTAGTGTTACAGAATGTAGATGGTGTAACAGATGATGATTGTAAATGCATGACCTATACGTTCTAGTTTTCCTTACTTTATAAATTTTACTGTGTGTGTATGAAGAACCCAGTTCTAGACTTATGTTTTTAACCAACGCCTTTTACAAATGTTATAATTGCCAGAATTTATAATACAGTCTTAGTAGTTAATGTTCTGTACAATATATGTAAATAACAGGTAAGTTTAATTAGTGGTGATGTAGTGATAGAGTGAAGCCTTAAAGTTATCACACTATGCCACGCTGAGCCTGTACAACTGAAAAGACTCATTGATGAACAGAAGCCAATTCTGTTAATAAGGCATGAAAAATAATTGACAAAAATCACACATTAATGGTCATAGCAGATTTAATTCACGCATTTCAAATAAAACAAAACAAAAAAAGATCATTTCTCATACACATGTGTTTACCACATACCCACATCAACACACTTCAGTAACAAAAAATGTAAACATGTCAATACAATAGAAATACCTTTCACAAAGAAGAGGGGACTGATAAAATTGTTTAGGTTATAATAAACAAATCTTGGTTCAGTACATTCAGTGAATACGAGTATAAAAAGAAATCTATGCCAGCTTCTCTATCTGCATCAGAATACAATTACTATTCTGCACGCTGATAAATAAAAGCATCATCCGATACATTAACAGGCTTACTTGAGTCGTTTTCCTACACATTTATGCTTACTGTTCTCTTTATGCTCCAAAAACGGTCTTTTACTGAAAACGTATTCTCCTAAAGCGTGAATCAGAGATAGGTGTGGTGTCACTTGAGGATGAGGTGTCAAAACTGCCTTCATGGAAAGCTTTAAGAGCATGCCTAAGCATGCCTGCTTCTGCCACAATTTGTTGCCATGTTAGTTTGAAGGCTTTCCATGAGCTGCAGGGCACTTTCCCAAGACAACAGGCCACACTGAAAGTAACTTAATCTCAGACATGAAAGCTTATGGCAAAAGACAAAAAAGGAAACCTATGAAATCTGGACATCAGTGCTACATTACATATACAGTATGTGACATTGATGTGACAGTGACATTTTAAGCATATCTTTTCTTTACATGACACCGGCATGTGTAAATGTTTATTGATTTGCTCTACACTGATTATGAAAGTGTTAGATAGCTTTCATGGCACTCACACTAAAAGCAGAACCCAACTGTTGAACGGCTACTAAACGCACAACCACCACCCACCAATATGACCACTTCAATCGCTGAAAGACACGAGAAGGGACAACCGATACATCTCTGACCTCTTTCTCTCAGTCTCGTTTACAGATGGCATAACCATTTTATGTTATTTCTAGACAAGTCACCACATTTCCACACATTACCTTCCACTCAATGATAAAACTACTTGTGCAGATCACTACTCTATAAATATATTAAATATGCATATAAGAATACAAGTGGTATGCTTCCATGGCTAAAATCCATCTATATCTGTTTGTCGTAGAAAATAAACATGACTATACTATGCCCATGGGTTTTTTTATTGCTCTGGGGGGGTATGAGAGACGAAAATAAAGAAAATAAAAAAAATGGGGTACAAAAGGGAGATAGAGAAGCCAAAACAGAAGAACCTGTGACAGTTATTTAAAAAACCCTCCCTGAATACTGACAAGCATCCATGAGTGTGCACATGAAATTCAGGTCTGGTCCATAGTAGGTGCTGGAGCACTGTGGTGAGGCTGCAGGTCAGCAGGGATCCCGCAGTGGTTGAACAAAGGGGGAAGGGGGTGCTTCAGCTGACTGGAGCACAGGAGGTCTGCTCGGGGCGAGGAAGAGGAAGTGGTCAGGCTGCTTTCCGGCAGGGCAGAAAGTGCAGTGGGCTGGCATGGGGCTGATGGCATAGGTGTAGGGGGTGTGGAGAGAGCTGTGGACATAAGCAGTCCATCCGAAGCGATAAGATTGTGGAACTGGGTCGAGTCGCTGAGAGGCAGGGCAAAAACACCCCAGGAGCCATGAGAGATGTCCTCGTCCCGGCATAAGGACAAGTTCCCTAGGTCCTCTTTGGGGTCACCGGTTTTAGCCAGAAAATTGGAGGGCTGTCTTTGCATACTCATGCTGTCTGTCAGGTGGCCCACAGAAGAAGGGGGGGTTAGTGGGGGCTGGGGTGAAGGAGGAGAAGGGGAAAAGGCATCCTCTGTGGCGGGCAGCAGGTTAGGGTCCAGCTCCAAGTTGGAGAGGGTCTCTGCAGAGAGCCGGGCACTAAGTAGGTCCACAACACCACCTTCCATTCCACGACAATCTGAACCCTCCACTGGGCCTAGATCAGCCATGCCGCTTAAACACGCAAGGGATTCTGGGTAGGAGCCCATAGCCTGTAGTACTCGCACCAGCTCCTCGGCTTCCTCAGAAGTGGGCAACAGTTCACTGGTCTTACCTGTAAAAACATATACACATTCTTAATGACAGATGATAATTTTATACTAATTGGCATTACCGTGCCACCATGTTTCTATTTCCCATACTTTCTTCAATCTATCACTTCAAAATTGGTTACAGACTTAGTTTAACAAGAGAGCAGAGTGATCACTATCAGCTAGCTAACAATTACTCTACTCACTTTTAAACCAAATGATTTTATTCATCATTTAGTGTAATGTTAATTTATACATTACACATGTTGCTTATAATTGCCCTGAACTTTTAATGTTGTTTTCAATTCTCCTGCCTCCCAGGGCCCCACCTTTATTTTAAAGTTAGTATATAAAATAAAAAATAGTTTTAAAAACTGTCCCATTTTTTTTTTTGACTTAGTCATGTTACCTTCAAACAGATCAAAGTCTTGCAGGTCGTCTGGGAACCGAGGAAGAACATCTGAGAAATCTTCCTGATTCAATTCCAGGTCATGAGGAATGTCACTGATGTCACTAGTGATATCATCCGGAAGTTCATCAGCACTCAGGTCAGGGGTCAATGGACTCCTGCAAACAGGAAAAAACATGGTTAAGGATGAACACTAATGCAAGAATAAACACAGATACAACAAATAAACACAGACAGAACTTTAGCATACCTGATGCCACCAGGCTGTGTTGATGGAGGGCACAAGATGGAGGGCATTCCAACGTTGCCCTGGGGCAGTGCAGGGGGGATGGGCTTCTGAGGCCGGCGCATCACGCTTCTCTTGGTTTTCTTTTTCTGTTTTTTGCTAAGTGCTGGAAGTTTGGCCTTTTTCAGCCGCCTGCGCTGTTGCAACTGCTGCTGGTGATGGTACGTTCTGCGACTGACATCTCCCCGAAGAAAGTTATCCTGCTCCATATGAGTACATACGTGAGTCACATATATTCACCACAGTGTCAGATCTACTTAGCTACAGAAAGACTACATATGTGCAAATTATGTTCTGCAATACAATAATGTCTGTACATTACACAGACAATATACTCTTCTAAATTAACCCCAAAAATATGGTGACAGGAAAAATGCTGAGAAAAGAGGTGAAACTGATTGCAATAACAAAATTAAAACCAACAACTACAAGCTTTGTGCTGCATGTTAATATTAAACAGTACGCACCATTTTCTTGGCATGCTCCTCACAAAGTGGCGTTTGGTGTGTGATGTCAAACACGGGGACGGAACACTGTGCCCCATCCGCGAAACGTGCAGTGCAGCTAGAGAACAGCTGCTGGGACCTGTTCTGCAGAATGTCTACAGAGGATCATCAAGGACCATAATCAAATAGAACAAAAATTCATGCTGCCACATAAAACACTGATAACAATATAAAATTAACCCATTGGTCTGGATTTGATCGAGTTCAAGGTATGACGGGTCTGAAAGGATACGTTGGAAGCAGTGTCTAGTGAAAGGCAGGGAGCGATTAGTGCAGGCTTGACCATTAATCTGGGCCATGCACAGTCCTGAGTCAGAGCCTCCTGCAGTACTGTTCAACAAAACATACAAACATGTGAATGACCAAATTAATATTAAAATTATTATTAAAAAATAATAAAGTTAGCAAAAGATAAAATTCCACATTTTGCTGACTTTACATGTGTTCTTGTAACTAATACCTACCATAAACACCAAAGATTAACCTGTGTATCAAAAGTTTAATCCACTGTGCTAAATGAGATAGCTTGGCAGTGGCTCAGTGTGGATAACGTGCCAAAATGTCTAAACAAAATAAAATTTAGCAGTAAGGCTAGTGATGTTAACTGTTTATAATGGACATCATGTAGTTTTAACATCACGTAATGCGCAGTTGACTCCTTAAACGCGTTTGTGTGTGTGTGTGTGTGTGTGTTTACCTGGTGGTTGCTAAAACTGTGTCATGCCGATGCTGAATGAGTTGAGCGGCATGAGCTGGGTTCTGTGAAGCTGCCTGCAGAAGAGCTTTGCGTAGGGCATGCCCCGACCTCCTCTCTCTTCTCAACCCCCTCTCTTCCCTTCGCAAGAGCTTGTGTCTTTGCCTCAGATAGGAGCACAACCCTGCCAATCGCTCCCCACGCAAGCCTCCGCCTCCAGGACTATGGGACAAACACAGCACCTTAGACTAGCATGTTCAGTGACATAAATTCTTTTCTACTCAACATCTAAAGTACTTCAAGTATGATTGGTATGTGAGTGAGCATCAAGACCAAGATTTTACAACTGATGCTCTGAAAAGAATATTCTTGGCTAAATACAAATTCTAGCTAATTTTAGGCCAACTAAAGCATTTGAGAACCTGATTTTCTTTTGTATTATATTACACCATTGAACAATTTAATTAAAAAGCAGAAACAATAACACTTTCTGGTCAAAATGTTTCCTCAAAGCCATTCTCACCCACTAGCTACAGTGGGGAAAATAAGTATTTAGTCAGTCACCAATTGTGCAAGTTGTCCCACTTAAAAAGATGAGAGAGGCCTGTAATTGACATCATAGGTAGACCTCAACTATGAGAGACAAAATGTGGAAAAAAATTGAGAAAGTCATTTTGTCTGATTTTTAAAGAATTTATTTGCAAATAATGGTGGAAAATAAGTATTTGGTCAATAACAAACAAGCAAGATTTCTGGCTGTCACAGACCTGTAACTTCTTTTTTAAGAGGCTCCTCTTTCCCCCACTCATTACCTGTATTAATGGCACCTGTTTGAAGTCGTTAACAGTATAAAAGACACCTGCCTACAACCTCAAACACTCACACTCCAAACTCCACTATGGTGAAGACGAAAGAGCTGTCGGAGGACACCAGAAACCGAATTGTAGACCTGCACCAGGCTGGGAAGACTGAATCTGCAATAGGCAAGCAGCTTGATGTGAAGAAATCTACTGTGGGAGCAATAATCAGAAAATGGAAGACCTACAAGACCACTACTAATCTCCCTCGATCTGGGGCTCCACGCAAGATCTCAGCCCGTGGGGTCAAAATGATCACAAGAACGGTAAGGAAAAATCCCAGAACCACAAGGGGGGATCTAGTGAATGACCTGCAGGAAGCTGGGACCAACGTTACAAAGGCTACCATCAGCAACACACTACGACGCCAGGGACTCAGATCTTGCAGTGCCAGACGTGTCCCCCCTGCTTAAGCCAGTCCATATCCAGGCACGTCTGAAGTTTGCTAGAGAGCATTTGGATGTTCCAGAAGAGTATTGGGAAATGTCATATGGTCAGATGAAACCAAAGTAGAACTATTTGGTAAAAAACACAACTCGTCGTGTTTGGAGGAAAGTGAATGCGGAGTTGCATCCAAAGAAACACCATACCCAACTGTGAAGCATGGGGGTGGCAACATCATGCTTTGGGCTGTTTCTCTGCAAAGGGACCAGGACGACTGGTCCGTGTACATGAAAGAATGAATGGGGCCATGTATTGTGAGATTTTGGGTGCAAACCTCCTTCCATCAGCAAGGGCAATGAAGATGAAACGTGGCTGGGTCTTTCAGCATGACAATGATCCCAAGCACACTGCCAGGGCAACAAAGGAGTGGCTTCGTAAGAAACATTTCAAAGTCCTGGAGTGGCCTAGCCAGTCTCCCGATCTCAACCCCATCGAAAACCTTTGGAGGGAGTTGAAAGTCCGTGTTGCCCGCCGACAGCCCCAAAACATCACTGCTCTAGAGGAGATCTGCATGGAGGAATGGGCCAACATACCAGCAACAGTGTGTGCCAACCTTGTGAAGACTTACAGAAAACGTTTGACCTCTGTCATTGCCAACAAAGGATATACAACAAAGTATTGAGATGAACTTTTGTTATTGACCAAATACTTATTTTCCACCATTATTTGCAAATAAATTCTTTAAAAATCAGACAAAATGACTTTCTCAATTTTTTTCCACATTTTGTCTCTCATAGTTGAGGTCTACCTATGATGTCAATTACAGGCCTCTCTCATCTTTTTAAGTGGGACAACTTGCACAATTGGTGACTGACTAAATACTTATTTTCCCCACTGTAGGTCCCCATTAGGCACTGCTACAGATGTTGGGCAAAAGCTGTGATGCGTTTTGCAAGGCAGGCAAAGCCAGACATTGCATTCTATCAAACTGCCACTAACACAATGTCAATGCACAGCTCAAACTGCTTGGAGCATAATGCTAACTGTCCATCATTTTCACATCAGTTAACAGACACCCATGTTGGGTAGAAATGCAATAGTGATGGGGGGGAGGAAGGAGGGCCACCCTACTGAACATAAAGGACACAGGTCTCGATACCTCTCCACAGACTGTTTCTCCTGCAGTCGTTGACGCTGATATGACACAATTCTTTCAACGTGGTCATCTTCCTCCTCTCCACTCTCCTCAGACCAGTCCAGCCCTGTAGAATAACCTGTTAGCTTATTTTTTAATGGCAGCAAATAATATGCTATGTCATTAAAGACTTAATAAAGTTATGCATCACTGTTTACACACCGAAATGTGGACGCAGATCCTCGTGCTTTCTCCTCTGCTCTGCCATCAGCCTCTGGAGCTGCACCAAAAAGGGAGCCTGATGCTGTCCAGGATTTGATGGCCCTACAACAGGGTGATCATGCATGTCATTCCTGCTTGGTTGAGCTGATAGAATGATCTTGTCAAGGGCAGGCTCTTGGCACATCTCTGGAATGGGATTGGTTGGTCTTATCAAGGTCTGGTGCTCAGTCTGAGCAGATGTTGTGCATGGCGTCCCTGAAGAGCTTCTGATAAGTTGTGAGGTGGGTAGTGGAAGTGATGTGGGGACTGTAGAAACATGTGTTGGTCCTTCAGACTGCTGAGAAGAAAGAGAAGGGCCTAGAGGGAAAGTGGACAGTGGGGAAACAGCAGGCGCCACAGCATGACCTTTATGCTTTTGTTTATGATTAGGAGACGGGCGTCTTGAAGGTTTCTTCCCCAAGCTAACTCCCTCTTTCTTCAACGACTCTCCCTTGCAGTAGGCGTAAGGGTCCAAGGGCAGCAGGCAAGCGAGGGAGGACGGTGAGGATGCAGGTAAGTGGTCAAGCCCATTAGGAGCCTTCAAAGCCAAGGAGGGCACAGTGATGTTGAGGGCCAAAGAGTCAAGCGTATCATGCTTTTTCTTCCTCTCTTTCTTTGGCAGGACACCCATGACCTGCAGGTGGCTGCTGCAATATCTAGTAAGAATGAAGAAAGGATGAGTAGACCATACCAAATTATAGCTGTTTTCATATTATGCACTGAATTAACTAAGCTCTTGGCCCCAGTAAATATGAAAAGGCATATCACATTCACAACAGGTGGACACTTACTTGCGATCCTGAGTCTTGGGGATGGGGGTAGTGCAGCGCTGACTGTTGTACTTGGCTACATATTCACACTGCCTGAAAGGAGCCGTCCGATCCTCCAGAACATGGCGGATGCAGAAAGCGTAGCCATTGAGACGGCGTTGTTTGCAGAGCTTTGGGCTGTATGAACACAGAGGCTTGTGGTCCACCTCCGAATAGTGGATGTGTTTCCCTTCATACATCCCAGGGCTGGAACACTCCGGAACATCAGCTGGCAGAAAAATATTTGTTGTTTTTATTAAAATAAAAATAAGTCAACAGAAGCTATGATACAACATGATGCTTAGTATTCTAGCTGTGAGCAACTAATCACACGGCAAACGTGAAATTGACCATGCACCATTTTTACTATGCACAACAGTAAGTCAGATAGAGCAAGGCATAGCTAAAGTTAGCCAGATAACTGAGAAAGCCACATACAATATGTTGCTATATTTAGTTCCCCCAGTTCTTATGTGGTAACCCAAACAAGAAAAATAAAAAGATTTCCATGAGGAAGTGCTCATGGACATTCAAAAAACATTAAATTCACATGACAAAGCTGACAGTTATGTGGATGACTATATACGTGGAGGACAATGTTAAACACCTAAAAACCATCATTCACCAATATCTTCCTAAGCTTTATTTAAATCAGTGCGAAAACTTCTCAAATATGACAACATCTGCAAATGTCAGATTCCTCATAAGTGGGTTTAAAGAAGAAATTTCTTCTTAAGAACATACAATAAATGAGGCCCATTGACAGAAGAGGTGCACAGCAATATTGGTATTGGTAGACAGTTGATCGGCCTTGGACAGATATTTAGATTGGGATGTTATTTCATGACAAATATTTGAGGACGCATTTGTTGCTCTGTGGAAGAGTAGCATGTTTAGGTATCTTATTTAACCCTAAAGAAAGTAAATGTTACATCTCTCTGAAATGCAGAACAACATGGATCTAGTCTCAATTTCTACACTCAGTAATTGGGCATTGGTACATGAAATATAACCAAGTATCTGCATCGGACCACAAATCCCATATGTGTGCACCCCTATATAATAGGCTGCATCTGTTCTTTTATTGAATGTATCTAGAGCCAATTATCAATCCATACGTTATGCTATTCTCAGGTAAGGAGGCATGAAGTAAACATCTGATGGCTTATATACTCAGATATATAGATATATCGTGGACTCTACTAAAAACATGGGTCTTAAAGTTGAAGAGGAACTCTAAAGCAGTCTAGTTTTAAGAACATAAGTTTCAGGGATCGTAGGGAACAGGCAGCTGTTCTGAGCAGGACGTTGGCAGGAGAAGCTGTAAATCATAAGCGGTACAGTAGAGCTGGATGGGCAGAGTACGATACGTTTGACATGCAAAGCAAGTCTGAAAACGCAAGGGGACGGTGGACAACCTTCCCGCCTCCTATTCTATCTCGCACTCGGGTAGCATTATCAGTTACTTATGAGGCTCGGATTAGGCTGGACGGCTTGTAGCGCAGTCCCACACAACTCGGCTATTTTTCTGAGTATAAAGACGGAAAACGGCCAGAGCGGAAACAATCTAATGTTAGCTACAGCTAGCTAGGCAAAGTTCATCACATAAAAAATAGAAATATATTATCGTTACATTTGTGTTACGTTTCGTTTGCCGTTACAAAATACTGTTTTAGAAGGCATTTATTAATATTACCTTCTTAAATGGGAAACTAGCTTCGTTTGCGGGCCGCTGTTCAAAATCGTTTTATGGTCGTAACGTTTTAAAACCTCCTGAATTCGTGTGAGGGAGCTTTTTTGCTGTTTTGTTGATGTGACTTGCGTGAAATTGAGTTTAACCGAATGGTGTAGAGTAAAAGCTGCAAGAAGTGTATGTCTTTAATATCGAAATTCGTAATTACCGTCGGCCTACAAGACCTCCGAAATCCTCCGAGTCGGGTCACGAGCAACCCGCTCTGCCTCGCGCTCTACGCGGCCTCCCGCTCGCGCCGAGTCCCGGTGCTTGGCGAGCCGCTGCGCTTCCGAGTGTAGCTTAGCCTGTTAGCATTTGCTAGATAAGTAGCAGTTTTCCTGCGGTCGACGGCTATTACACTTAACCGGGGTTCTTCCGACTCCGTTTTTCCGCGCTTACCCTGCCGTTGTTCTAATTTCGCTCACGCGTGTAATTTCGCACGAAAGCTGCAGGCATTTCAGCGCCTGTTATTTCGATAAAAGTAGCCGTTATAGATCGGGAAGAGGGTGTTGGTTTTGTCAGCGGACCGAGGCTTCTTACAGCACTACTACAGGCACTGGGGGGACATGACAACAGGCAACAGTACAACAACAACCTCTGCAACCATTTTGGAATTGCAACTTTCTCTGGTCGTCTTTTCTGGAGCTGCTCGTTTTCAAATGTGAAAAACACAGAAACTTCTAAATGAAGAGTTCCCTGTCGTGGCATAATAAGTGAGCCACCGTTAGTTTGGCTTTGTTTTGGCCCCGTCATTGATTTTAACTTTAAGGGGTATCTCCCTCAAGTCTTCCCCCGGCAGCCTCATCATCACACGTCTCATTCAAGCCCGCAGTGACATCATGAACTTGACTTTTCAAAGGCAGCGCTATTCGGATCCCCTGCGTCCACTGGAAGGTCTCCTCCACACATGCCTTAAGCGGATTCACTCAGAGTGATGCGGTGTGTTTGTTGGAGTGTGTGAAATAACAAGTGCACTGCACGTCTGTGTCAAATACAAAGTGCAACGACAGATGCCCCCTATCAAACCTTGTGTGATGTCACCAATGTGGTGTTAAAGTGAATACACTTAAGTTTACTGGCGGGCTAAGTTTTTAGGAATCTCCCAAACTAGCCATTTGTAACAACCTTGGACATTTGTGGTCACATTTAAAACTTGCAACAACTAAACTACATACTTCCTAAGAGAACAATTGATGGTAAAATAATTATATGGTCATGCAACAATACACTGGTTATATATCCAATATTAATGGGAAAGAAAATCCTCAAAATGCAAAACATAACATCTACCACATCCCCTTTTCCAACACAGCTGATTTTATTACTCAAACAAATCAGATTCAAATCAATGGTTAATTGCTAGTTTTAGTTGGTGTTAAGAGCAGGATCATTCCTAACAAACTGTGCTGGACACTGCCCACCATCCAGGCTGCAGTTCCCCACCTTTGCTAGTGTGTTACGTGTTCCTGCCTAGTTTATATACACCTCTCCTTTTGCGGATAAGATCGAACCCCTGTTATGTAAAACCATGTTCAGGTTCCCAGATTAAATTTCAGTATATCCAGATTTATATTTTATAGTCGGGACACCACCAAAAAAAAAGAAGAAAAAAAAAAAAAAAAAACCACACATGATATTAGTTCATATTCTCTGGCCACAGAATTCAAAGTCTTTTGTGTTACAACAATGACAATCAAATCCAGAGTGATAGAAGTGCTCGGCAACCCATGCAGATAGGTTGGTGATGTCTGGTCACACAAACCTAATCTGATCCCTTGTCACGACAGTGATTTGAGAAACAAATCCAATTCTCCTGCAGTCTGAACACAGCCATATGTACCTCTATACCCTAGTGTTCTAAAGTCAAGTTATGATTCTGGCAACACAAACAGGGAACATGAAGCGATATGACATGGTACAGTTTTATTTATCATACGAGCTTTCAATAACAAAGCAGTTCTCCCTCGATCTCAGTGTGGGAATGAAATCTTTACAACATTCTTGTATGCGCATTTAAATAAGAGCAAGTTAAACCCAAACATTTCAGCTGTAGGACCTGATCAGGAAAAAAAAAGGATGCTGAAACCTTGGTGCAGTTCTTACAAGCGTGTGTGAAGATGACAGACGGGAGTAAGTTACAGTGGACAGGTAGGAGTAGGTGAGTCTCCATGTGCATTTTAGCAGATGGCAGGTTCCTCTACTGCGTCTGCTCCCTCCGTCACAGCCTTCACACACTTAGCCATTGTCTGGGAGGCTCTGCTGATGGAGTCTATGAATATTAAAACAAGAGTTTCAAAAATTTAGAACAAAACCCAAGATGGATATTCTAACTCAATGCAGAGCATATAATGCCCTGGTCACTATTTCTAATTAAATAAAGACATTTCAGCATTTTTACCTGTCATATAGAAATCTTTCACAGAGACCTGGGGGGGAACAAGAGGGTCTGCAAGCAGTGACTGATTCACAGCCTGGGAGGAGAAAAATAATAATCAACGTCATTGGTCTGGTCAAAAAAAACAAAATGCAGAGATAAAACAAGAAACGCAAAAGCAAGAGACCAACCTGTGAGAGCTCATTGGCTTGTTTGAAGTAGTTCGCTTCCTCCACGTCATCGTAACGTACCAGGTTTGGAGCCACCTCTGCCAGTCTGTTCCTGACCTCTTCCAATGTGTCATAGGGCAGAGTGACTCCAGCCAGCTGGAATGAAAATTAAATACACAGTACAACCTCATGATGTATGATAATACATGATCTCATGTCACAATCTGCTAAAGACCCCTTGTACAAGCTGCATAAAGTTAAATTGCTGAAGTCTGATGGCCTGAAAGCCACTGAGAGTAGGCTTTGCGAAGCTTTATGAAGTCCCTTATGTGTCCGCATGCGCATGTACCTCAGAGACAGCCCGGAGGATCTTCCAGTCCTCGCGGGCCATGCCAGGTGGGGTAACTGCGACCCTGGTTTGCTGGGCACGTCCCTCTGTGTTCACATATGTGCTGTTCTTCTCCGTGTATGCTGCGCCAGGCAGGATGACGTCAGCCATGGGAGCTCCCACGTCACCATGATGACCTGAGTTAGTGATAAAAGCTTTTTACCCACAGGGTATATTGGGATCATATTTTAAACAAATGTTGTGTATTAAGTCTCAATGCACTATAACACTGGAATAATTTCAAGTAAAAAAAAAAGTTTGTGCATGATGTAGTGCAGGGGGGCAAGGAACTAAGGGCCGGAGTCCAGGACAGTTTGGGGATTTCCCTGCTGCATCCCACACCAAGCAAACCTGTTTGCTGAGTAGTTAATTAATTCAAGTGTGCTTAAGTTAGTAAAATAAGCAAACTATGCAGGAATCCAGTATATAATCCAGTATTTTAGTTTAAAGAGTTGGATGTCAGAGGTAGGAATGATTTCACTAAAACAGACCAAGCAGGGAGGTTTGATCACAAGCCAGGATAGCTGTTAGCCACTGTTAGCAACACACAGTTACAAAGACTGTATCAACATGGCCACAGATGAGGTTACAGTAATGTGTGAATGACTGATTTAATTACACACAAATAAATGGTAATAATCAGTATAATAATACAGCTTTCACTACTGTTTATGCACGCTCCAGCCATCTCAGCTTTTGGGGTTGCTGAGGCTCTCCTAAGTTTTAGACTAAGAAACTAGGGCGTTGCAGTTTAAAGGTCCTATTTGGGACCTGGATATTCCAATGTCCCACTTGAAATGGAACCCGCCGTTCCCACTCAGTGTTTTGCAATGTTAGCCTCATAGCTCCATTGATCAAGTTTTTGATTCCAAAACATGTCGTGGCTGATTAATTACATCTAGGACAAGTAGTGTATATACAGAATTGTGTATATTTCAGCTTTACCAAACCGCTCTTAATATGTGTTTTTGCTGAGGTCCAGCAAAGAGAAATCTCGTTGTTTACTTTTTATACTGCTGTTTGTTTACATTTACTCTAATGTTGGTAATTTAATAAGCAGATTAACACTAACCTTGGTAGATAATAAAGCTGTCTTTTGGCAGGTCTGCTCTGGTGATGCACCCAGCATCAGCTCCCAGTAAGAACAGCACTTTGGGGGGATTCTTCCTGATTGCCTCTACGCCTGGTTTATAGCCCACATCTAGAGCCGCCACTTGACTGGCCACTCTGAAGAGAGACAGGAAGAAGATTCATAAGGGCTTAGTTCAAAACATCCAGGGTAAACTTTACTCCAGCTCAGTAAAACACAGCTAAAGACAGTTACTGATGTTTAAAGATTAAATAACCCATGAAAGCTAACACAGGGTGATGCCATACACAGATTCTCAGGTTAGCAAGGTCAACTTAAGAAGAAACTAACCAGAACCACATAACAGTGGAACCAGAGTACAGCTATCCATGTCAGAACATCTCGTTAACACAGGTTGAAGATGGTGAGAGGCAAAACGTGTTTAAAAAATGGCACACAGACAAAACTGGACTGACCTATGCAGCACATTCAGGACTTTCCATCCCTCCTCTACCCCACTGCTGACACGAGCATTTTGAGCAATCGTGGACACAGCGCTCAAGATGGCAGCGCCATCAGCCCTCTGCAGACAGGAACTTCCCACCACCACCACTGGTCGCTTGGCCTGGGCCAAAACCTGACACAAGAGGACAGGGCTATATCAACTACTTTCACAATCCTATTTCTTACACATGGGCAAATAAGGATGACATTCTGCGCTAAAATTGCTTGTGTATTGACTAAATCCAGCTGCATATTTGTAGATCAAGTCTGAAATCTTAATTACTGATAATCTTAAATAAACTTCAGACCAATTACACATTGTAGGAAACCTAGTAAGGGTTTATTTGGTTTACTTGGTGACTTAGTGACTGTGTTACCTGGGAATAAGGATGCTTTCCGGCAGCAATCTCTTGCAGCACCTGAGTGGAATCACCCAGATGGTTGTAAGAGTAGCTAAGATCCACATCATGACCAACCAAAGCAACCTGCAGCTCATTATGGAGCCAGCTAGAGAGAAGGGAAGCATACAAGAAAGAAATGTTATAAACACTGTAATAATCTTGCACAATAGAACAGTCCATATTCTGCCAGCATTGAGTTTAACCCACCTCTTACGAATGCGTGCATTGAAGAGGGGAGCCTCATAGCGTGGGTTTGTTCCAACCAGAAGCAGCAGATCACACTCCTCTATGCCAGCAATGCGGGAGTTCAGAAGGTAATTAGAGCGCAGGTCAGCTCTGAGGGAGTTCCAGAGGGGAGAGAGAGTTTAAAATGCATTCCCAAAGACACTGCCTTGGTTCATCAAACTTGACCTTGGACCGTATTTAGTACAAATTAGGGTGTGCTGGGTGTGGGGGAAAAACAACACTCAAACTACATATGTGAAATAGCATTCAAAAGAACTAACCCAGCACCGGCCATGGGGAAGAGCTCCTCTGTGCACAGTCCCTCACTGTCCAGTTTGTTCAACAGATCTTTTAAGGCCACCAGAGACTCTGCATCTACCATTCCACCAGCAATGGCTGCAACCTCTGAGCCCTGGACTCCCTGAAGCTGCAAAACCATAATTTAAACAGAAATAAACAGAAGTATGGATAAATAAAAACCTGCAACATGTGTGGTAATTTATTTCTGATTTACATTCTTAAATCTCTAATTTAATTTGATTGTTTTTACTTATTTTGCTACTATGTTTAGTATTGGCCAGGACACCACAAGTTCAACAAGACAAGCTATTGCTTTATTGCCCACTTGCATAGGAACTATAAAGCTTACAAATGGCATCAAACATTTATTAGAACATATTTTCCCCAACAGTGCTTAAAAGACAATTACCACAGCGGCTACACGCGTGAGAGCATCATCCCAGGTGGTGGGCACCAGCTGACCACTGCTGTCCTTTACCATGGGCTGGGTCAGACGCTGTCTCTTCAACCCATCATAGGCAAACCTGAAAGGGAGAGCACCAAGTTAGAGAAAGCTATTATCAGATGAGGCATTTTAGCTACAAAACTAATCTAAAATGCCATACACTATCCTATTTCTGACATGCTTTATCCTTTATGACAAATTAATTTAAACCTAAGGGAAAAGTTGGGAGTTTGATTAATAACATGTGACAGTGCATAATCTTGTGCAAGACGGAAAACATGGCCACTCGTAGCCTTTCCATCTAACTATGAAGCGATCAGAGAACTTCCAACATTTCAAATATGAAGTCCCTAAGTAAGTGATTAAAGCAACAGGCAAACATAGGATGGACATAAGAGCTGCTTGCTGAATACCGTCAAATGCACAGACAACCTCAGCTTGCCAGTTTGTTATAAAAGGCTTTCCAGTTCTCACTGCTGTGATAACTACATTTCCCAACCACATTCATTCACGGATTGCATAAAAGCACAAGTCTACTACAGTCTGTGCTGTGTGACAATGGGATTTCGAGTGGCTATTCATAGCTGGAATGTATTATCTTTGTCATACCCTTACTCACGCAATCGTCTAGTGTGCAGGAAATTCTATAAAAGACTGATGTGAAGCATGAGACGCTCTTCAGTTTTTACAAAGCATATGCCATTTAGCATACAGACTTAAAATTCTATGAGAAAATGGTGCCAACAGAAGCAGGCAGTAGCGTTTTTCTAAGCATCTACCTGGTCTTATCTGAGATCCACTCCTCATTTACGTCTTCATTGAGGCGAGGCATGACTCTCATAACTTCACCACCTCTTGTGCTCACCACGATATTAGAACCTACTGCATCAAGGACGTCAATGGTTTCTGTCTTCCTATTAACAGAATTCAAACACATTATTGGGTAGTTGATTTGGTTTGATACATTTTAGTTTCCATTGATCACAAAACTACTACATTTTACCTTGTTTCCCAGGGTCGGGCTGTGAATGCATAGGGTTTAGATGTCAGAGCTCCAACAGGACACACATCGATTACATTTCCCGACAACTCAGACATGAACATCTTTTCTACATAGGTGCCAATCTGCATGCTGTTCCCACGGCCCGTGGTGCCCAAGTCCTCCACGCCTGCAATCTCACTAGCAAAGCTGGATAAAACAGTAGAACAACACCAATTAATGCCATACCCTGAATATTGTCTATAGTGTTACATCAGCTCAATCAAGGCTCAACTTAACCAGATTCAGTTCCTATGATCATCAACTAAAGCAAAATAAGAACCCTTTAAAGACATTATTTACAGTAAAGTCATTTCCCTCACCGGACACAGCGAGTGCACTGAATGCAGCGCGTCATGATTGTTTTGATAAGTGGGCCAATGTTCTTGTCCTCCACTGCTCTCTTCTCCTCTGTGAATCGACTTCTGTCTGAACCAAACGTCATTGACTGATCCTACAATCATACACCAGAAATGCTGTTACAAGTTGACCACAGTTGTCAACTTATAAAAATCAAGCATTCTCCATAAGATATTTATATAAATAATAATAATAATAATAATAATAATAATAATAATAAAACAACAGACAGAAAGTCAACCCTACCTGCAAGTCACACTCGCCTCCCTGGTCACAGATTGGACAGTCAAGAGGGTGATTGGAAAGAAGAAACTCCATGACTCCCTCTCTGCCAGAATAAATAAAAAATTTTAAAGTAAAAGCAAATACAAGTAAACATATCTCGAGAATTAGAAGTGAAATATGACCACAGACCTGGCCTTCCGTGTCTTCTCAGAGTTGGTGAGAATGTTCCATCCTTTCATGACAGGCATAGCACAAGCTGCCACCGGCTACCAGTAACAAAGAGGAGAATTTTTTTTTTTTTTTTTAAGAAAGGGGAAAAAAAAAAAAAAAAAAAAAAAAAGTGTAGACAATTACTTCACCAGTACACATCCAAGAGCAGTCTTACAATCTGAGCCTTAAATACCTGTTTTTAAATTTGTTTGCCAATAGAACTATCTACATAACAACAATAATAATAATAATAATAATAACAATAATAAATTATCATCAACATACTAAGTAATAACACCGTCCAGTGATTATTCAGGAGGGACATAAGATATGATTTTAAGTCTAAATAAAAGATCTAAAAATGCCTGTACAAAAGTTTCATAAGTAAATAAATGTTGTGGTCCTCATAATGAAGCAAAAATTCCTCCTGATAAGATATAGCTTTGACTCTGCACATGATTCTGGGTAAATATAGACATGGGTTTAAGTAAACAGCTAGGAAAAAGATAATCAACTAATTCTGCCACCTCAGGCATGCATTTTAAATGTTGCAGATCAATTAAATAAACAAGACGAGTAATTCACTAATCACATTCATTTTTAGTTCTAATAAACTAACTGCCAAATATAATGTAATGGGAAATAGTGAAAGCGCTATCCCTGGTAAAAACAAGTACTGACTGACTCAAAAATTATACATTAAAAACCCATTTCAAATGCAAACTCTCATGACTAACGTGACAATATATAACCACATGTGGATATATTATGCATCACAGTTCTGAAAATAAATTAAGTCTTGCAGGGCCAGACATGATCTTGCAAACAAAAACAAACAGGGACAATCATTTGAAATTTTGGGCAGAGCTCAAGGCAGGGGTCGATGGAATGTTTACCAACACTGTCCGGCACAGCACACCTGTTGTTAGCATAAGTGAAAATTCCTCCCCAAGGCCTAGATGTCTAGATTCCTATAGAGAACACGTTACCTTCGGCGCTCGCTCAATCTCCACCAAACACATTCGGCAGTTTCCAGCCACAGAGAGACGCTCATGGTAGCAGAAACGAGGGATCTGCACTCCAACTTTCTCACAGGCCTGAGTAAACAGAAGTATCAGATTAAAAGTATGGGTTTCAATTCAGTAAATGACTGAACACACAGCAGCATATACTAAAGGCTCCACCTGAAGTACAGTAGTCCCTGGTTCCACCATCACAGGCTTGCCATCCACAAACACTTCCACCAGATTGCTCGAGGCCCGAACAGATGTCCTAACTGTAATCAAGAAGATCTTGTGTTACATCACTTTCAAGTATCCTATAATGGATCTTAACACTTAACTTATATCATTAGAGACGACAAAAATGACCATTCCGCAGGTCTAAATAAACAAAAATAATGTTCAGAACATTTACACATGTAGCCCCATTTTTTCTTTCTATCTTATCATTTTCTTTTCTGTCCAACAGCTGTCAAATGCAATGTATGTACGATTTCTATATGCAGGTGGCAGGCAACACCCCAGTCTCACTTAAAGCAGTGAAGTATATGGATTTACCATTGTTAGAGGTGGCAAGGCATCCTTTGGAGTGGGCAGCCCCAGCAAGGGCTCGACCAACCGCTGGCAAACGCAACATGACTCTGTAGAAAATACAGTGTAAATATCAGTTCACTGAACACATAGGTCACCTGCTGCTGGTTGTGGTGGTTATATTGTCCAAAACAAATGGAGATATATATCACATACTTTATAAATAAACTGGGTTATAAATGTGCCCAGACTAACATCGCACTACCCAGAAGACAACTGTAAATATAGCTAACTGTTAACTTACTGCTGAATTAAGTTAATGCAACTGAGACAGCGACGACTTTGTATCACAACGTATGAATAACAACGGTTTAGAAACGATATTTGAGGAAAACATTTTCAAATTTAGACATTCTTAGAGACTCTTGCACTTATAAAAATCTTAGCCTGTTGACATCTTGAGCCTGTAGTATATTTTATATATGCGCTTAGCACAGCTAGCTAGCTAACAAGCTACACTGCTGGTCAAATCAAGGACAGATAGAACATGTCTGTTTACCACTTTGTGCATGCAATAAGTATTCCCGTGTCTTTTCAGATATACATTATGCTTGAATACAAACAAATAAAAAACACTTAAGGCAAGAACAATAGATTCTATTCCTTACCTTAACGCTATTTGGCCTTCTAGACCAGAACAGCGAAACCGCAGTCAGTGCATTCAGTTACGAATGCTTTTTCGGATAAGTTCGGCCATGGTGACGGAAATAGTCGATTCACTACGACGTGCAAATAATAAATGAAAACGTAAATAAATAAACAGGTTTTATTTGTTTACAAATAATATATATTTTCTTATATTATTGTGTTCGTAGCATTTGCAGTTTTAAAATAAATATTAGTTAAATTCTTGATCGGTACGCAGTAACTTTCACCTTTCACCTTTAACATAAAACGTCACTTCCGTTGCTCGTCCATGTTTCTCGTTTAAATGTATTTATTATAAGTGGAAATATGGCGTTAATTTATACTTTGTTTCTCAGTGTTTTTATCATTAGTTCTTGATCAAGGTGTCCAACAGTAGCAAATGTGCATATTTAATATATTTATTGGTTTCTCAACGCCGTTATTTTCAGTGGTTTTAATTAAAGTACGGAAATTCTTGGCTTTGTATTCATTAATTTCAACGTTACATGCTTTCTCATGTATTTTAAAAGTGTTTGGCAAGTTCTCTTAGTTTAAGTAACATGTGCCTGAAGCAGAAAGAGGAGGAGCCATTGCGTCAGCGGTATAAATGCTTTTACGTGGCCGTTTCTCGCTCCTTCGCTCTTCCTCCAAGTAAAGGGGCCGACGTCTGTACACGAGGTCTTTCCATCCAGTTTCACAATGGGCTTCGGTGATCTGAAAACCTCCGCTGGACTCAACGTCCTCAACGCCTTTTTGGCAGACAAAAGCTACATCGAGGGGTGAGTTGTATTTAAGCAGTTTATAGCAGGATGTTGGTCAAGTTACCATTAAACGTTAGATAGCTAAGTTAGCTTAGCCATCTGCTAAAGCACTTTGCATTGGTGTATGTGCCGCCCTGTATATAGGTATTATTAAATTGGGTCACGTTTTCTCGAAATAACGGCCGGTTATAGTAGTTTGTAATGGTATGAGCAGTTTGTGGTTGGCTTAGTGTATGTGTATTTTGAGAATTCCTCCAAGTTGCCCGACCACTTCCTTTGCAGTTCTTTGTAGTCTAGAAGGCAACCACCTCCTGCTTTCTTAGCTCATTTTATTTGGTTTCAACCTGCATCTAACTCTCTGCCCCTTCACCTTTAGCTAAAATTAATGCACCAAATTCACCTCCTCACTTCTAGTGCAGAAAGATGCATGTGAATTATGCATGTATGGCGCGGGTAGAAGAAATTCTATTGTACCTGTTGTCTGTCTATGCCAAACTCACTGTTGCTTTTTCTCCTACAGGTATGTTCCATCTCAGGCTGACATTGCTGTGTTTGAAGCCCTCTCTGGTGCCCCCCCAGCTGACCTGTGCAATGCTCTTCGCTGGTACAACCACATCAAGTCTTACCAGAAGGAGAAGGGCAGGTAAACCTGGGCACCATTTTATAAATACCAATATGCCTGAATCCTCAACACATGATGAAACTTAAATCACCATCTTTCGCCTGACTAGATGATGCACACTCTTTTAAAAACTGATACAGTTGAGGAGGAGAGAGAGAGAGAGAGAGAGAATTAGACAATGTCTATACGCATATGTGTGGAACTTAAGTGTACATTCTCTGGCAACTTTTAGCCTCCCAGGAGTGAAGAAGCCCTTGGGTCAGTATGGACCTGCTGGTGTGGAGGACACAACTAGTGGTGCCCCTCCTGCTAAAGACGAAGATGATGATGACATCGACCTGTTTGGATCTGATGAGGAGGAGGTTAGTTTGTGTTTCATTATGTTCATACTGGTTACCCCTACTGGTTGTGTGATGAGTACTTTTCACCATCTTTCGACTGATGTTGTGATGGACCATTTTCTTTCCTGATTGCCAGACATTGTGTATAGTAGTATGTTCAGTTTTTTATTTCTCTGCTTAATTGTATCAATTGTTTCCCTGCTTACTTAGGATGAGGAAACAAAGAGGATCAAGGAGGAGAGACTAGCCGCATACAATGCAAAGAAGTCCAAAAGTATGTCTTCTGCTTGTGATGACCGGAATCTCTGAATCTTTTCACTCGAGTTTGCTGATTTAGTTTGGCTGTTTAGAGAGTACCATTCTAATTGGCAGTCAAATGCCTGAACACACCAGCCATGTAAACAAAACAGGAAATGATTCCTATATTAAATCTTTGCAATGACAGTGATATTTATGGTTCATGATGAATATTTTGGCTAGAGCAATTCTTTCAGCAGAACAGAATTGAGACATCTTGTATATCTTAAAGCTGTTTTGTCACATTGTGCATGTGTTCTCATTTTAATTCTCCCTTAGAGCCAGCACTTATCGCAAAGTCCTCCATTCTTTTGGATGTCAAGCCCTGGGATGATGAAACAGACATGGCCAAGCTTGAGGAGTGTGTGCGCAGCGTTGAACTAGACGGCCTGGTTTGGGGCCAGTGTAAGTGTGCGGTGTCTTACTGTTTTGTGCATGTTCTGTTTTAAATAATCAAACATCACTGCAAATGACAGATCAGGTAATCAAGTTTTACTTTTTTTTCCCTCTTTATAGCCAAACTGGTGCCTGTTGGCTACGGCATCAAGAAGCTGCAGATTGCGTGTGTGGTAGAAGATGACAAGGTTGGAACTGACCAGCTGGATGAGCTTATCACGGCCTTTGAGGATTATGTACAATCTGTCGACGTGGCTGCCTTCAACAAGATCTAAAACATCATGAAAAGCATTACACAATAAAATGGCACTTGAAATTCATGTGTGGTGTTGAGTTTTAATTTGGGGTGTTGGTGGTAAAGAAAAATGAACCAGCTGTAAGTGGATGGGTGCTGACCTCATGGTTGGGTATTTAATTTGGTCTCGCTGACACGCATTTTGGTTGGTGTAGACAGCGCTACATTTGATTCAATAGTAAAAAAAAAAAATCAGAGGGCGGGTTCCCGCGCTTTGCTGTGACGTCACGCGGAAAAGCCCTGCGCCAAATACGGGTGCCGAAGGGATCTGAATGGAGAAACATTTTCAGTCAGGTGAAAAAAAAGCGTGTCGAAGACCGCAGTTTATCAATGTCCATGTGTAACGCATATGTAGAGTTAAATGACTAATATCCTCTGCTGTTTTTCGCACTTCTGGACTCACATTATTTCCATAAATTGAAAAACGGCCGGGCCTGTCGTTGCAATGCTAAATCTCACTGGCGTGCGAGGTGCTAGCTAAGTTTGCTAGCTAGCTGTGCAGCTCGAGCAAAACAGTTTCAGCGCCAGCTCAGTGCATATAACTGGTGCTTCGCTTCTAAAATCTCTGTGGAAGATAACGTCTTAGCTGCGGAACCCGTTTAGACGAGTTTGCTTCTAGTTGTGAACCCTGACTTGGAGGCCAAGGTTAGCCGAAAGGCTAACTAGCTAGCTAACTCCAGTGAGTCGAGGAAACGGTGTCTTAGTTTGAGCGATACTTTTTCAGTGTGGCCATGGGGCATAAATGTTGTACTCATGTTAACAAACATCCACATTATTATAAAGGCTGCGTGACGACTGTTGGTTAAGCATTTACTTGTTCGGGCGTTTGTTTGGAAATGTTTATTTAGGACTGTGAGCGTAAGAAATGGACTAGAACCGGGGTGTCAGACCTTACAGGGAAATGTGAAAGCGTGACATCTGCTTAATGTTTTTCCTCTAGATGCGACTCTTAAGTTCTCCCACGTGGCTTTGTGAGAGTCCATATGCAGTTATGTGAACGACCAGCTTCGCACAGCGAACGTCCCCTCTCTCTCTCCTCCTGGCAGGTGAGTAATCTCTGAACTGGCCATGTTTTCCCCCCATCAGAGAATCTTTGTCCTGAGACCATACAAACATCAGCGTGGATGAAAATATTTTCATTTTTTTTCAGACAGTACTATGCCTCTGGAGGAGAGACCTGTACCCACTGCTAAAAGTATGTATCAAATTCAGTTCCCTTCCGTTTCTGTGTTTTCGGCATTGAATGCAATTATTCAGCATTTATATTGTTCTCTGATATACACCAGGCTAAGCGTAAACCAGCAAATCAGAGCAGAGCTGACCAAATTATTAATGAGCTTACCAAAAGGAGAAAACGGCTCGCTCGTTCAATCCTAGGACCAAATCATAGGGTGCAAGTGGGCGTGTAAATCCGCATACAGGCACAACACCACCATAATGATCACATATCACAGTCTGAAATGGTACATTAATGCACCTTCTGTACCATTTCCGTTGCTTTTGCTGTGTTGTTGTATGTAAATTTTGCTGGTGTAAATATTACACCAAGACCAGACTGTTACCGAACAGTTCAGGAGACAACAGTGTTTAGGGTTCACACTATGTTAGTTACATGCACTGAACTTTGTGTAAGTGTAGTTTTCCATTCTGCGGCACCTATATATATATTTACATGTAAAGGTTATATTTTGAGGACATTGAATCATGAATGCTAAGCTTAAGTGTATCATATCGTATTTCATATTTATTTTCATTATTTTGTAGATGCAGACAGGGAGCAATCAGACATGGCCCACAGGTGAGTTTTTATGCCAAGTGGTAAAATAAGGATGATAAATATACTAATTAAATGAAGGTAATTCTTCAACTAAATGTTTCTGGTTGGCATCTGTCTTGGGCTAGGAGCACTGGAATATTAAGGGCATGTGCTTTTATTGATGCCATTGGCAGCAGATGAATTACCTCTTATTAATATTATTTATTATTAGATTAATATTATCAATGAAATATGATAAATTTATATAGGTCATGGTCATTGTTTTTTGTTTTTATTTTGTTTCTTGCAAATGAATGATTAAAATTAAAAATAATGATAAAAACACAAATCACCAGCATGTCACAGTAATTTGTTCAGGCTAGCAAATGTAAAATTATCATTTAAGGCCGAATACAATTATTTTTTTTTTAAGCAAAAATGCAATATGCTTTTGTTTGTTTTCAGTCTTTCCTCTGTTATCTTCTTTACAATGTAGGACCAGCAGCAGGGGGGAACAGGCAGTTGCTGGTCCCTCAAACGCATCACAGCGGCAGGGCTTCTGCAGTTGCTGTCAGGTCCTCTATAACAGTGTAGAACAGGTATATAACTAAATCTATTTATTGAATGTATGAATATATTGAATATATGTTGAATATATATATATATATTGAATATGTTGAATATATATATGTGTATATATATATATATATATATATATATATATATATATATATATATATATATATATACATAATGTGTGTGTGTGTGTGTGTGTGTGTGTGTATGTATATATGTATATGTATGTATGTATGTATGAATATAATGTCATTGTGTGCATGTGTGTGTGTTTGTGTGTGTGTGTGTGTAAAAAAAAAAAAATTAATAATAATAATTTAAACATTTTACTGTTTTGTGAACTTGTGTAGCACATTCTAAGCCCCAGGCACCGGGAGGTGGTGCGAGCTGCAAGGGCTAATGTGTCCTCTGGGAGCCTGATGGAAAGATTCCTCCAGGATGTGCTTCAACACCATCCTCATCGTTACAATGACACTCGGTATGTTTTATAGCACGACAAAAAGTGCACCTCTCAAATCATTTTACAGATTATAATGAGGGCCCTCTGGTCAGTTTTTGCAAGTCTATTATGAATTTTCCCCCCACCCTTCTATATTTATACTTCGATATTTGTACTTATGTCTACTTATGTTACTGGTATGTTTTGTTTGTTTGCACTATGTTTACATGTGCACATCGGAGTTTGGAGAAATGCAATCTCGTTCAGTTTTGCACTCCTGTTGTAAAGTCTGAATGACAAAGTTCACTTTGACTTTGACTTTGATGAACTAGTCCTGTTTTATTTTTCATGTTTCTGTCATTTTAGGCCTACCCATGCTGACTTGCCTTGCCTGAGCACCTTACCAGTCCCAAGGGAGGTGTTATCAGAGGTATATTGTGGGTCAGAGGATGATGGAGCCTCAGTTGGGACCCGTGAAGAAATGCCCAGCTCTGATGAAGAATCCTCACAAATGGTTCAAGCTGAAGCCCCTACCACAAGGAGTATGAGGCAACATCAAGCAGAAACTTCTTTACCTGTGCCAGTGGAAAGTGGTGCTGGAATGAGTGCGCAAGCTGTTCTTGAAACAAAGAAAACAAGGATGCAACCCCCAGTCCCTGAAAAGTATTCACCCACACAGGGGTTTTTGCATAGGACTAGTGGCAAGTCAGCTGTAGACAAGCCACACGCATGGTCACAATTGGCCCAGTCTGTTAAACCCAAGAGTCCCCAAACTCAACCATCTGGACAACAACGTAGCACTAATACCCAGCCAGGATCCCGTCAGTTTCAACACAGGAAAGCGCACAGGAAAACTAATAGGCATAGAGAGAGGAGTGATTCCAGCCCAGGTTCTCATGCTTCACCAGCCACAAAGTGCATTACCTCAAAAGGTCTGCCTGGACCCTCACGTCCGACAGTCGAGGAGCCTGCTTTATGGACCGCGGTACTACCACCCTGGAAGGGTTCACATAGGAAACAGACATTTAGTGAGAAATCAGACCAGATAAGAGAGGTGATAGAAGAGGTTATTGAGAGGTACTGCTATGACCGCAGTCCCAAACCTGATCGGCAAGAGGACGAGGGCAGTTTCCACCTTAGCTTGCAGGCATTAAGTGAATCTAAGGATAGCGAGGATTGGGACAATACTTTGCAGGTAACAATGAAAAAAAACACAGCTGAGGACAAACATCTAGCATGCCTTATGCAGGTGCATATAAATCTTGAGGACCAAGAGTACAAAACCCACCTGGACACAGCACTGAATACTGTGTTAGAAAGTGAGGAAACAGAGCCTTGGGAAACCAAAGAAAGCAAAGTGGAGGAAATCATTCCAGATCTTCCTCACGTACCACAGTCTTTTGTTGGAAAGACATGGGCACAAGTGATGTTTGAGGATGATCTGAAGGTAGACTGCATGGTGAAAGAGTTTAGACAGGGTCAGTTCCGCTGTTATTTTGACAGTGAATCACTTGCTGCTTTTGGGAAGCATTGCAGGAAAAGGAGAAAGAACAGAAATCAGGAGAAAAAGGCTGATTATGCTGATTGTAAAGATGTTATACCCCTTGTAGAGCACCATGAGGAGGAGCCAGAACACCCACCTGTAATAAAGAAGACCAGGCGAAGGATATACAGGATGGCGTCACGCTGCCAAGTGGTGAAGGTGAGCCACGGAACACAAACTATATCCCCAAGTTGCCCTGTGGTGAGGAGAAAAAGTTTACCTGAAGCTGGCACCTTTTCCAGCGTCCCTGAACCTCAGAAAGAACCAAGTCCTGAGAGGACCCCAGACATGAAGACAAGACTGTGTGCGCTTAAGCTTCCTGCATCCTACTGCAGGATCATGAGTCCTCTGCAGCCCAAAACAGTAGTGTATGTTCTTTCTTCCCCAGATGGAGGACAGGGTTCTTTAAAGCCCACTCCAATTAAAAGAATGGGCAGAAAGAGGAAATCCAGTGATGAGGAATGTGCACTTAAATACAAGTATAAGAAAACGCCTCTCAAATATTATGACCCTCTGACTAACAGAATCCTCAAAACACCACCCAAAGGAATCTCCTCAACAAGTACTAAATCTCTCTCCCATGTTCGACAGTTATTTAGGAGCCTCAGTCCGGACATCAACAAGGAACGCTACAGTTCAGCACAGGGACGGTCTCCCAGAGGCTCTAGAAAGTCCCGTGGGGATGGTAGCATGGCAGATCTTTGTGCTTCTACCTCTGGTTCTTGCCTCGATAGTGGCGGCCCATCAGAACCTGCCTCTTCCATGTCTAGCAGCCGCCGGGCGCTGTTTAGCCGATCCTCCATTTCCAGCAGCAGTCGTTTTCTCCTGAGCCATCTCATGCCCTCTGCCTCTCATACAGACAGCTCATCCAAGACCAGGGCTCCTTCCCATACAGGTGGATCCCTCAAGGTTACTGGGTCCAACCTGGAAGAGGACCAGGCACAGGTGGACCATTCACCAGTCAGGCGCCGATCACAAAGGCAGGGAGTCAAAGAGAAACCGCTGACTCCCGCAAAAAAGCCATCAGCACCATCTTACAGGACCAAGAGGAAAGCTGTAAAAGCCGGGTCCGGGGCAAAGTCCAGAAGCCCTCTCCAGCGGAGGGTCAGTACCCGTGTAGCTGCAGGAGGCAGAGTTTCTCCCCGAAGTAAGAATTCGACCAGGGCTTCACCCAGATCATCAGCCTCCTCTAAATTGGCTGTCTAATCTCATATCGGAACTACAACTAAAACAGAGACTGTCAGTCTGCAGGAAAATGGCCATGGTGGATAGAGAGAATTAAAGAGGAATTTCAGTTATTTTTCAAAAGGTCTCCACAATTAAATGCAGTAAAAAGAAAAAGAAAAAAATATCTGAAGCTTTTTCATGGCTCTAAAAACTTGAGCTTTAAAAGAGAGGTATGTGCAGGATGTTGTGATGTAAAAAAGGTTTAGCACTATTGAAGTGCTATTGTTAAGCATCATTGTTGGGACAAAATCTAGATTCTGTTTTTTGGTCTTTTTCTTTAACATAATTTGAAGACATCAGACATTGTGCAAAAATTCCATATTGATTGGACCAATAGAAGTAGTGCCAAATTATTAGGCAAAGTACTTTCTTACATTAGCTTCCATTATAGATACGATTGTGTTTTACGTTCACATGAGAAGTTAACATTTTAAAAGTTCAGGGTTTTCTCTTACAACACCTAATCTTAACTCATTATTTTGGATGGTAACTAAAATGGCTATTTTTGTGTTCTAGACCAATGTTTCTCAACCCTGTTCCTAGTGGCACCATGCTTCCAACACACTTGGTGGTTGGTATAGTGTAGCGGGTTACAACTCTGCCTCTCATCCTGTAGGATTTGACCCCTTGGTCAAGCACCCTACATCATACCAATAATGGTCCTTAGGCAATACTACCCCATAAGTCTCTCTGGATATGATTGTCTGCCAAATACCCTAAATGTAACTGTACACCTGATTCAGCTCACCAATAAGCCCTTTCAGAGTTGCAGGTGTGTTGAAGCAAGGAGTCCGTTGAAATGTGCAGGGCTGGGTGCCTCCAGGAGTGGGGTTAGGAAACACTGTTCCAGGCACCACAGGCCCTGCTTATGGTTTACCATCACTGTAAATAGGTTCTAGTCAGCACAGTTTGCAGTGCAGACTATTAATTAATGGAGATTATTTTGGAGAGCAAGTGGAATTCCTCTTTAAGGTAGAAGGCAGAATTTTAGCCTAGGCTCTTTTGCATATGAGGGGGTAGACCTGTAGGCTGAGAGCTGCTCTGTGTGAAATGCTGTACAATTTTGCACAGTTAGATTTCTAGGTGAAGTTCTTTTTGGTCTGTATTTCTTGTTTGTTAGTCATATCATGTGTTTTTTTATGGTTCATGGGAATATTTTTTAAGTTTTTAAGAAATATTTTTGTCAAAATGTTTGAAAATTTAATAATTAATGGACATTAAAGTTTTTATTGATTATATAAAACTTGCATTGTCTTGAATATTTCCCCTCACGTCTCTTGAGTGTCTCTCTCCTTCTTGCCTTCTTTATTTTCTTCTCTCTCTCTCTCTCTCTCTCTCTTTCTCTCTCTCTCTCTCTCCCGCTCCCTCTCCCTCTCCCTCTCTCCCCCTCTCTCTCTCTCCCTCCATGGTTCGTTGGTCCCTTGAGACCATCATACTAAGAGTCTCACATGCATGTCCATTGAGCTGGGATGACTTTTCCCCCTTGCCTCGTGCTCGTCCCACTGCAAATAAGCCGCTGTAATGATGCCTGGCGGTCATGGAGATCTCGGATAAGAGATCAGTTTGTGTGAAATCCAGCAGCCTTCTAGGGCAACATCTTAGGTGGCTTTAATCTGCAACGGCATCATACCAACCTGAGAGCGCATGTGCTGAAGTCACAGGCATGAATGTGACAAATAGTCTTTCGCCTCTCAGCCTGTTGTGGAAACATGAGAATGTGTTTTAACGAGAGCGTGCGCTCGTGCGCAGCTCGCTCGCTCCCTCGCACGTCAACGGATGCAGTGCGCAGCCGCAGTGGCTTCAGCTCGCTATGTGGAGATGCTTGGCCACCGCCTTCTACCCCGTACGACCATCCCTCCTTTGCTCAGCCGTGCTCCCCACCCCTCCGCTTGTCATCCTCGCTCCCCAGCCAGCCCCTTCCATCGCCGATGCTGCATGCTGGATTTCCCCCCTCTCCAACCCAGCCCAACCAGCCGCTCTCCCCGCGGGACGCGCCAACGATTCAACCTTTTTTGCAACAATGGGCCGGGACGCTTGTCGTAGCCTGACGCGCTAACGTCCTCTCTTTTTCCAGCCTTCAAATATGAATCATGCGTCTGATATTCCAGCCGAGAGTGCTCGCTAGCATCCTTATAGCCCTGCTGCATTCGTTTTCCTCAGCATCAACGGGTACGTAGACGCCACCTGTCCGCGTTTTGTAACGACACGACTGTCTTATTTCTCGTGGCTCGTGCGCGCGTCTCGGGCTAGGGGATACCCCCCACATTCGACTGAAGATCAGACGCAGACGTGCACCATCGAGCCTCTAGATTGAGAAAGCCTCCATTGCCTGTCTGTGTTTATGTGTAGCCAGGCTGAGTGTTTTAGCAGGCCGAATGAGGGGCATCCAGGATCCTTGCGCCCGCAGGAGCCAAAGTGCCTCCTAATTTGATTATGAGGAGCTCCTGCTATACATATGCGTTTGTGGGTCCTCAGTGGAGGAGCTTGGAGATCATTCTATCTGTCTTTGATCTGTGAGATGCCTTGTGAAGGGTGGGGGTTCTAGTTTGTTAATGAATCTGATGGATCAGTGTCTATTTGATTTACTGTGCGCTCTTGCTGGTACTCTCTCTCTCTCTCTCTCTCGCTCTCTCTCTCGCTCTCTCTCTGTCTCTCTCTCTCTGCTTCATGTATAATTGACGGGCTTCCTGTCCGAGAGTTAACAGTGTGTGTCGGTGCCGCCTCGTGTCCCTGCAGTGTCCCCCCTCGCCCAGAATGAGGAGGAGCCGAGGGAGCGCGATGCCGGCAGGACGCGGCGAGAGCACGGGCACGAGGTGGCCGTTACTTACCCATCACGCCTCGTCTACTATCTGAACGAGGAGGCGGAGAGCGCGCACCATGACTTGGACACTCGTGCACGCAACCAAGCCGATGACCAGGTGAGGTGGGCACTGCTGGGGGATGCTGAGAGAGTGAGTGAGTGTCAGTGTGTAAAAGAGTTAGTGAGGGTGACTGTGGGAATGTCTGCATGCAGGGATCAAGACTGCATTGGCCACTCAGGGCCATGAACCTGATTACGCTCTGGGGCCAGAATTAAAACTTTGTCGCCAGAAAAAAGAAAACGTTGTTCATCGTATACACATAGTATGTACAATGTACAGCACCCACATCAGAACATAAGAACATAGACTTGATGGTCCCCATCCATCCTTGTGTAATTTGCTCCAGGTTGTTTGCTTATCTACTGCAGTGAAAGATTCTCAACTAGGGCCGATTACAGCATTTTGGGGACCCTAAGCAGGACTTGTTGCTGGCTTCCCAAGTCCCCTTCATTTCCCTAAGCCAGTGTTTCTCAACCATGCTCCTGGAGGCACCATGCCCTTCACATGTTAGAGCTTTCCCCGCTCTCAATCATCCGATTCAACTTATCAGCTCATTAATAACCACATTCAGAACTGCAGGGGGTGCTTTAAAGCAGGCAACCCACTAAAATGTGCAGGGTAGGGTGCCTCCAGGACCGGGGTTAAGAGACACCGCTCTAGACCATCATGTTCCCGCCAAAGCCTCAAGCTGTTAGACCAGTCAATTTGCTAGTTGATCACCTATAAAATTAGAGGTTGACTAACAACAATGATTACCACAAGTGGGGTAAACCATATAAAGAACAATGGCAACTTGCAGTAATAACCTAAAAGCTGTCAACGTGCCCCCTAGCAACCGCTTATGTCGCTTATCAGGTAGAACCGACTCTGCTATCAACAGCAGCTTATTTAACCTTTTTATTTTATTAAAATACAATAATGCTTGATGTGACATGTAAACATTGTTGAAGTTTCACTTTCCATCCTATATAACCCATTTCGGATTCTGTGGTGTTGTGGTGTCAAAATAGCGAGTGCATGTACATATCGTCGCTGTCCAAAGAAAAACACGTATCTCCATTTTTTGTTGATTTTTGCTTTTATGCCTCATTTGATCACATGAGCTGCTGTTTACACTGTGAGGAAAGTTCATGAAGAATGGGCCAACAGAAATGGCCCAAAACTGCTTGGAAAAACGTCTGGTTCCATTGACTTTCATTCAAATGAAATTTTTCCAATTAAAAAATTTAAAATTCAAGTTTTTGGCCTTCCCAGTAAAGTTGTCATTTTGGAGAGACCTGATTTTCATTGGACAGCGACCATATATAAATGAATGCAACTTACAGCAGTCTAGCCCCGCCCATTCACAACAAACTTCTAACAAGTCTTTCTAAGAAGCTTTTTGAGTGAGGCACAACCGCGATGGTTACAGTAAGCCAACTGCAACAAAATCTTTGGTATCAGGTTTAGTGTCTGACTAATGTGAAAAGATGTGATGCTGTGCCCAGGAGGACCGGGCCATAGGCTATTGTTTTTGTGAGCATTATGTGTGTGCGTTTGTGTGCTGGAATGCTGGTTGTGCACTTTATTGTAGTGAGGCAAAAAAAAAAAACCTGCAAGTGCTCCCCCTTCCTCCCTCCTTCCCTCCTTCCCTCCCTCCCTCCTTCCCTCCCTCTTCCTCAGCAGCTGCTGAGAATGGTGCATTGTGTACATCATCGGGCCCAGTGCGCGGAGCTGAACATGGTCCGCTACCCCCTCCCTCCAACACCAACATCCTTTTTCGCGAAAGTAGCACTTTCCCCCCCAGCAGGGACAGAGGTTGGGGGTTTGCTTGCAGTGCACACCTCCTGCATCATGCTGCCAATGCAGCATTTCGGGCCAAAACAGCACAGCCGTGTAATTTGATGTATTCTTTTCTGCTCCTGAAGGAAAAGTCATTATGTTGATTCATGTAGATTTTGTGTTGGGAATGTGTGTTATGGTGGCTATTTTTATACACCACTGTTTTTTGTCCATACGTTCCTACATGCTAGTGCGCAGTTGTTCATGTCAAGGCCACTGTTATATGTGGCTAGATGTGGGTAGTAACATGTTTTCCTCATTGAGTTACATGAACATTGGGACACAACTTTGGGGGTGTTGGAACCTATCCCAATGCTCATTGGACGGAGGGCAGGAAACACCCTAAACAGTTTACCAGTTCACCACAGGGTTAACCTTTCTATGTCCAGTGTTTCTCCACCCTGCTCCTGGAGGCACCCTGCTCTGCACATTCTAGTGCTTTCCCTGTTCCCAGCATACCTGATTCAACTTAATCAGCTCAACTTAATCACCCCCTGCAAAGGGCTTGTTTCAAACCAAAATTTGCAGGGCAGGGTGTCTCCACGGTTGAGAAACACTGCTCTAAAATGACCGGTAATGCTGCACGTATTTTGACACGTCTATATGTAATACGTGGCACTTCTATATGTAATGTTATTAATAGTAAAACTGTAAAAGATCTGACAATAATATGTTACATGTGCACATTCCTGTCCTCCAAGAAATGATTAAAACATTTGTTTAAAGCCAAAAGCTCATCTTGGTGTTGGTGTTGCTCAGTGGGTAACACCACTACTCAGGGTACCACCTCTATGTGTGGGAGACTGGGGTTCGAATCCCAGTCTAGGTGACTATGCTGAGCTACACCAATAAGAGTCCTTAGGCAAGACTCCTAACACTACACTGGCCTACCTGTAATCATTAACCTTGTAAGTCGCTCTGGATAAGAGCGTCAGTTAAATGCCGTAAATGTAAATCTTAGAACTATGGTAGAACTGCATCTCTGCCATTGGACAATGGATTTGTAACCATTTCCTGTAATATCTTTTTATGGAGCACTAAACAATTTGGTCACATGGTTACTATCAGTGCTACTGAGAAATACGGATGGCTTCCTAGAATGAAGCATTTCACATCAAACCACTCAGGTTGACTTTACTTATGCGTATCCAGCATGGAATTAAGTGCCATTCCTTTTTAAATAATTCTTCAACTAATGGATTTCTAGTCAAGTATATCTGCTAGGAAATGATCCAGACTTTACTCAGTTCTAGTTTAATAAGTCGTGTTTAGTGCTCAATCTGTAGTTTAATTTGATAGTGTCTTCTGTTGGTTCAGCTCCTGCACTGCTTTGCTTTTGCTCACACCTTTCACTTCAGAGCGCTGTTTCTCTGCCCTGGTCCTAGAGGCCCACCATCCTGCACTCTTCAGTGTTTTCCCTCCTGCCAACACACCTGGCCCAACTAATCAGGTTAATCATTAATAGCCTGTTGTTTCGTTACGTTGGCCGTGTTAAGGCAAGGAAAGTACTAATATGTGCAGGACAGTGGGCCTCCAGGACCGGCGTTAAGAAACACTACTTTAGAGCTTTTTTATTTTATGCTAAAATCAAAGGATCCCAAATCTTTACTGGCTTTGGATGTACCTGTGAAGTTCTATTACAGTTCTATAGTAAATTGAGGATTTGGGGACTAAAAATGCTAGGCTGTTTTTACCAATATTTGAGACTATATTACATTAAAGTAAGAATATTTTTTTGATTATGGTTTTAGGCTACTTTATTCATCTCTTTATGTGCCTCTGCATTGTTACAGTAAGTCTCAGAACATCCCTGTTTGTCTGATTCCCGCAGGCCATTCACTTGGCTGAGGCGAGCTTCCAGCTGGATGCCTTCGGTTCCACTTTCACTCTGGATCTCACACTAAACAAGTAGGTGTAGGGATGTGTGTGTTTATTTGTGTGAACGCTTGTAGGGGGGAGGGTGAATTCTGCAGGATTGAGTATGCCCGTATTATTCATGGCTGTGGGAGGATGCTCATATTGTGCAGAATAGCAGAAATGTATTACAGATGGCTAAGCATATATCACTTTCTCAAAGGAGATGCTGTTAGAACAGCACTACATACAGTACTGTAAAAAAGTCAGGCACCATTACATGCAAGGTAATACTTTTTCAGCATCTTAAGGAAAGCAGAAGACATATACTCAACAAAACATTGCGCTGAAGCAAATAGCATGGTATTGCACTGCCTGGCCCAAAAAGTCTTACACTTATGACATTTTGTTAGACCGCCTTTAGTATGGAACATGGTGTGCATTTGCTGTGACAATGTTTTGACGACCCTATACCACATCTCAACACTTATTTTCATCCAGAGTTGTATTCGTTTTTTGAGCAAGCTCTTGTATTGACAGCTGGCACGTACACCCACTCTGAAAAGGCTTCTCCAGCACATCCAAAAAGACTTACAGTGGGGTTAGGTTCAGGACACGGTGGTGGGTAGTGTAAAACTTTGGAGTGTTCCGTCAATGACTTTGTCCCAATCATAGTCCAACGAATCTTCAGATTGTTGTCCTAGAACATAGAACATTGATGGGACAAGCTGAATGATCCTAAATGATCAGTTTGTCCCCTCAGTGTTCTATGTTCTAGGAAGACAATGTGAAGATTCGTTGGGTTATGATTGGGACAGTACATTCAGGTGGTCAGCTTGTACAGTGGGCACTGTGTGTGTTGGATGCATATGCAGAGTCCACATGACCTTTTTCCGTTTCTTGTCAAATCTTTATGCTACAAATTGGAGTCCTTTTTTTTTATTAGCCTCACTAAAAGTGTCTTTCTTATGGCCACACAACTGTTTAGTCTCCATCCTGTGAGTCCTCATTTTATTGTGTGTGAGGAAATGGGCTCACTCTTAATATGAACAAAGTCATGACTTCTACTGTCATTTTTTACAATTCCACTTCACCAAACAATTAGGTGATCTATGATCACGGTTATTCAAAATACACTATCAGTCACGTTTCTTCTGTGAAGCTGATGTTTTGGTCTGTCCAAGTTTTAATAATGCATTGGGCAGTGCTTAACCCAATTCCAGCCATTTCAGCTCCTCTATAGGTTTTTTTGTTTTTTGCTTAAGGAGGCCAATAATTTGACATAGCAAACTCTCTTCCACAACCACAGGACACATCTTCCCTCGTCAGAAGTCACCCACTGCATCAGATAGGGTTAAAAGAATTGTTGCCAGCTGGAATATATTAATCGCTGCAGTAATTATCCAGTCAAAGGCTCTTACATATTTGATTGTTTTTATTTGGCCAGGTTATGTATAATAAGTATAACATTATTTAGTGTTTAGAATATTTAGTGTCTCTTTTATAGAGATTTGGTTTTGAGTCAGTTTTGAAAAGAAATCTGTGGGAACATTTCCCCACAATTCAATTTAACTCTTAGAAGTTGGTTACATTTTCAACCTCTCACAGTTCAGCCTCTTCCACTTATTATCGTTTGGATGAATGTCCCCCTTGCTTATGGCCTATCTTAAAAACGTAATGTCTATAGAATCTATTTTAACTGGAATTTCAAGAAATGAAGGGTGGTCTCTGGTTCTGGAATATCTACTGCAAACTACATAGTGTTTTGAACCAGTAAACACTCAGGACATCAGACGTCGATGAACAAACTGAATGTTTGGGATTCAGTGTGTTTCAGTGTGTGTTTGCTGATGGAGTGTGTGTGTGCGTGTGTGTGTGTGTGTGCGTGTGTGTGTGTGTGTTGGGTAGGTGGCGAGTGGGTGTGTGTCTGAATAGCAGTGACTCATAGCAATGTCTGAGTTTTCTTAAGCGGAATATGAGAACTGAAATAGACAGTTTTGCAACTGCAGTGTGGGCAGCAGTTAAAGTCTGGTCATATGTCACAGAGGATTTAAAAGAGTACTCCCACTTTTTTAAACGTACTCTTCATCTGATGCATCAGTATCGTAACAACTGTTACGAAAGACTTGTATTTATTTTCCTCTGTTTAGAAAGGAACGGAAAGTATGTCTTTTAACAAATTTATAATAGATCTTAATAGGCCGGTGCTGAGTCAACATGCCTAACTAAAGTTTGTTGTCTGTAGGAATCTGACAGTTTAAATGCACTGGATTATTGATTTTAGCATGCTTTAAGATTGGCTGTTCTTATGTTATATTGTTGATGGACAGTGCTGACCACCTTTTATTTGTTTGCTTCCCAGGCTAAATGCGTATTAAATGAGTAATATGTAACATTTCAAAACTGACTAAATACGATCAACACAATGTAAAGAAATAACAGCTTTGATGACATGTCAGTGACGCCCATGTATTGTGTTTCAGAGATATCTACTGAAGTCAGCATGCTAACCAGCTAGTCCCAGCCCTCTCATAGTTCCACTTTGTATTTCAAGAGGTGATAGTGAGTCACTGTAGAGTCAAGTTGAATCAGTCCAACATGAGAGCATGAAGACGTAGCACTACTGCCCTGATGGCAAATTCTAACTTCTTGTCAATCATCAAGTTTTTTCTTGCTGTCAGATCATTTAAGGAGAGATACCCAGTGAAAGGAAGACTAAACACAACAAAGCCCAAAGCTCTTGGCAAGTCCTAAATGCAGAGGCTGATATCTGTTGCTTATGTGATTCCTACTTTTTTGCCAATGCTGGATAATAATAAATTACTGAATGCCAGTGGTGGTCGAAGTACACAAACCATGTGGTTGGGTTAAAGTAGAGATACCCAAAATAAAATATGACTTCAATAAAAGCATAAAGGTATTTGCTTTCAAATGTACTTAAGTATGAAGAGTAACAGTTTGATTTGTTATGGCTCTATTGTCCTATTATCATTTCTGCAACAAGGCTCTTGTTAAATCTGCTCATTTTAGGTGAGGAGACTCTAGTGTCTCTCAGACCACCAGTCAATAATAGAAGGTCATTAATAGAAGGTCATTAATCAGTCTGACACTGATGTCTATTCAAATGATCATAAGCACAGAACACTGAAGGAGAGGAGTTTCTGTTACGCAGGACAATAAAATATCTTTTTGCAAACTTTTTTATTTATTTGATTTATTTGCAATTTAGTTACAAGTTTAAGTTTTTATTTACTATATTGCATCCGTTTTTACGCACATATAAGCCGTAACGACATTGAATTTCTCGTAATGTAGTGGAGAAAAACTAAGATATTTAAAGAGTTAAAGTAAAAAGTCATCCAAAATGGAAGTACTTTAGTAGAGTACAGATTTACTTGTTTAGTAACTAATTAGTGTACTTTGTTACTGTCCACCACTGCTGAATGGCATAAAGAGTGGTCTCTGACATTTGCACTTTACTGTATATTATTTCAATAGCTGTCTTATTTTGCAGTGATCTGCTGTCTTCAGATTACGTGGAGATCCACTATGAGAATGATAAGCCTGTTCTGTCAAAGGTAAGACGCACACATGTACCCATTAACCAAACAAACAAAAATACATTCTACTAAATTACTTGTGTGTTTATACGTGTAGGGAGGGGAGCACTGCTACTACAACGGGAAAGTGAGAGGGAACGAAGCCTCCAGAGTGGCTCTGTCAACGTGCAATGGGCTTCGGTAATACTCACTCTCCATCCTTCGTGTTTGTTGGTGTGCATGTGTGTGTGTTTGAGGACCCATGCCTGCTTGTGTTTGTGTGACTGAGTGTGTGTTTGGAGACCCACTGTGAGGCCAGATGGCAGGTGGAGTGCATGAAAGGGATTGAATGTCATCATGTTAGTGTGTGGCGGTATATCACAGAGAGAGGCAGAGGGTAGACGTGCCTATCCAGACTATGATAGCAATCACTGTATTTTTTGTAGGTACCAGGCGAAACGATTCCCCCTTTACTGACCTTTTCGTCTCCTCTTTGTTCTGCTTTCCACTGTTCTTTTCTTGCAGTGGAATGTTCGACGATGGGGCGTTTGTTTATCTCATCGAGCCCTTGAACCAGACTCACTCTACGGTAAAACCTTAACCTAATGGACACTTAATCATTATTCCTTACATTGGAAAATCTGGAGCACATTATAGAGTACCATAGCAGCAAATATAAATGGACTCTAATCCCTATATAGTGCACTATTTTAGGAAAGCATAGTGGAGACTGCACTACCGGTGTACTCGGCAAGGCACAGTAATAGCAGTGTGCAAAGATGTACCCTAGTGCCCAAGCTGTTTATCAGAAGAAAGCCTGAAGGTCCACAGGAAAACAAAACTCAACTTTTTGCTTAAAAATAGTTTTGGGACATTTCAACACATCAATTAAATTAAAATAAGCGTATAAGCTGTTTACCATTTAGAAATGTTCTGTACTTAATTCAAATTTTTAAGTTATTTTTTCATTGATTTTTATCACAAAGTGCCGTTGGGGGTCATTACAGACCGATTGCTACACTTCAGGACTAGCCCATGGACCACCGGAGGGTGTTTGCAGCCCCATTGTGGTCTGTGGCTCCTGCTCCAGCAGACATTTAAATCCCTGTATTCTACATTTGTATTGAATTTAATCCCTCCTCAATTTTGATATCCTTAACATGCTTAACCAGTGTAACTACTGTTTGGCTGCATTGACTTTGGAAAGGGCATGCCTTCATACATTACTGAAGAATCAAAATGGATGAAATGCTTATAGCATATTAGCAGCATTTAAGCTGATTTAAATATCCAACTTTAGAACTTCTGTCTGTTTTCTGCTTACGGTAGGCAAGTTAGTCAGTTGGTTATTGCTAGGTTAACTACTGGGCGAAGCACTGCTAAGCACAACATTCGCCAAACCTGCCAGCTTTAATATTTAACTCAGTATACAACACTATATAGGTACTATCAGACAAAATTATGTTGATTATGTGTTTTTACGGTTTTTGTGAGGCATTTTAACTAGCCTGCTACCTTTTCTACTTATTTATTTATTTATTTATTTATTTATTTGTCAATCTTTCAGCCCAGCCTTGGTGCTGCAGCTTTGACTGCAGAATGAGGAGCTTGAAATTCAACTATTTTAGACCATCACCTAAAAACCTGTTGTTATAAAGTTATCACTAAGCTAGCATTTAATGATGTCATCTCTTATCACGTGTTTGCAATAAGAATGCTCCTTTTTATTGATATCATAAACTAAATTTAAAAAGCACAAATAAAAACTAAAATCAAACAGAAACGCAAGTTCTTTCTGTTCCGTAGTTCCTGACATTTTGAAATGACATCATAGAAAAGCATCATTGATTTGAAAGTCAGACTGCTCGACAGTTCTGTCTTGAAATTTATTTTTATCTCAAACACTTGCTTTTGGGTGAGATTTCAAGTTGCAAAATTCAGAAATCCTAATTTTCATCAGAGGTGGAAGAGGTCCAAAAACCTTGTACTTGAGTAAAAATAGAAATACCCAGGGTAAAATATTCCTCCAGTAAAAGTAGAAGTTCCACCCTTTAGACCTCCACCTGAGTAAACATACTTAAAGTATTTTCCCTTAATTGTACTGAAGTATGGAGATTTATTATGGCTCTAATGTCCTATTATCATTTCTGGAACAGGACTTAACGCACTGTAGGTGAAGAGACTCTAGTGTCTCTCAGTCCACCAGTCTTTAATAGAAGTTCATTAATCAGTCTGACACTAACGTCTATTCAATTGATCATAAGAACAAAATACTGAAGGAGAGCAGTTTCCATTAGCTAGAACCAAGCTCTGTTCAACACGTCAAAGCAAAGTTAAAACAAAATGAGAGCTGTAGCCTGATTGGTGGGCTCAGTTCACTCTTCATGCGTTTGGATATGTTGCATTTTTATGCACACATAAGCCAAAAGGAAGGACAGATTTGGCCATAATGTAGTGGAGTTAAAGTAAAAAGGCTTCCAGAATGGAAATAGGTCAGTAAAGTATAAATACATGAAGAAACTACCTAAGTACAGTAACCAATTACATTTACTTTATTACTGTCCACCTCTGGATATCATAAAAGCAGCATTACAAGTAGGAAGGCCAGTCAAACTGATTATTAGCCCTTGAAACTTACAGCTCCCACTTGTTTATGAAGGCAGCATTTGTCATATGACATGAACTGTAAACCTGCAGTGACAGCGGCTTTCCTGGTCTCCTGTGTAGTGCTTTTGGTTTTAAGGCGTTTTTAGAGGGCCGTATCTGTTCACTGTATAAATGTGCTGTACTGAGCTCCTGGTTTTGAAATGTAGGGACAATAATAAGGCACAGTGTGCATTTGTGCTTTTCATGAATGCACACACTGAATATATACATAGTTAAGACCCATTTCAGTCTGCACAGTTTGAACTCTAACCTACAGGACACAGAGTCCCGACCACACACCTTGCGCCGGACGTCATCGCTCCGTATGGGCCATGACCCTGCTGATCTGGGTAAGAGTGCACCGTATCATCGCTCTGTAGGGACACCTGGTGAGTTACATGGTTTCCATCCTGGTTTCCATGGTAACACATATCTCTCTCTTTTTATCTCTCTCTCTTTGTTTTTCAGCTGCTGAAGACGAGGGGGAGGAAGAGGGGGATGAAGAGCAGATCTTTTCCGACATGCCTTGGCTGAGGCGGCGTAGGAAACGAGCGGTGAGACTCCTGTCGCCTACAATGTCTATTGCCATGGAAATACCTTTAAAGACTGACACATGCATATATGCGGAGATTTAGACTGTTGATGCGGTGTGTGTGTGTGTGTGCATGTGTGTTGTGTGTGTGTACTGATGGCGACGTGTGCCTTTTAGGTTTCACCGAAGGTATTTGAGGAAATGAAGTATCTGGAAATTATGATCGTCAGTGACCACAACACAGTGAGTAGATGTTTTGCAGGACACAGAGACGGCTTGCCTTTTGTTGTAGAAAAGAAACATCTTTTAAACTTAACACTGCTCTAATACCAAATTGTCTTTCTCTCCAGTGTCCATCTGTGTAGCCTTTGCCCACTAGGGGGCACAATGTAGTAAAATATGAAGGTAGCCTGCTCTGTTGTTGTGCAGTCTGTTAATATAAACAATATGCATCTTTTCTGTTCTCAGTTTAAGAGGCATAAAAGCAAAAAGCATACAAGGAACTTTGCCAAGTCAGTGGTTAACCTTGTCGATGCTGTAAGTTCATAGCACTGTTGCCACTTTCCTGCACCATTGCCTTCATTTTTTATGGATACCATTCGGTACATCATTTTTGATTTTTGTATATTACATTGCATGCCTTTCCTCAGATCTTCAAGGAGCAGCTGAACACGCGTGTGGTGCTGGTAGCTGTGGAGATCTGGACGGACAGAGACAGGATTCCTCTTAGTGTGAAGCCCCTGGAAATGCTCAGAGACTTCTCCAAATATCGCCAGCAAAACATCCGTGTCAGTGCAGATGCTGTCCACCTCTTTACGTGAGTCTGCGATAGTCAGTGCATCGTTGTGCATTTACTGCAGTTACAGTTACTGTAGAGAAAGCTGTTTTCTTTGCAGGAATGTCACATTTCATTATGGCCGGAGCAGCGTGGCCTACATCGGCGGGGTGTGCTCAACAGGAAGAGGAGTGGGTGTTAATGAAGTGAGTCTGAGTGGATGCTCTTCATACTGAGAAATAATCATGGGTTATTTGGGATATTAAAAGGACTCATAACAGCTGCTGTTGTTCGCTTAAAAACTGACTCTGTAAATCCATGTCAGCGGTGAAAAAGGTTTGCAGGAATCTTTATTTAAAGATTGTTCTGTTACTTAGCAGTAACCCAGGATGACAACAGTTCGAATATGCAAGCTCTGTATTTCTCCTGCAGCTATTGCTAGGTCTGCAAGAATGGAATAACTCAGGATAATAAATGTTCTGATGTAAACACATACAGTTGCTAATATTTTTTCAGGACACACTTACAATCAGAGGTAAACATTTACTAACCATTTGATTCTGAATCTATTAAGTTGTATTTCAGCCTTTTTTGGATTAGGCACCATTCAGGGCCACACACACACACAGATATATATCGTCGCTGTCCAAAGAAAAACAAGTATCTCCAAAATAGCATCTTTACAGCAGAGGACAAAAACCCCATTTAACTTTAATGGAAGTCAATGGAGCCAGACATCTTTCCAAGCCCTTTTGGGCCATTTCTGTTGGTCCGTTTATCATTAGATTTTCACACGGTGTCAACAGCAGCTGCTGTGGTTAAATGATGCATAAAAGTAAAAATGGAAAAAAATGGAGATACATGTTTTTCATTGGACAGCGACGATATATATATATATATATATATATATATATATATATATATATATATATATATATATATATATATATATATATATATCTGTGTGTGTGTGTGTGTATATATATATATATATATATATATATATATATATATATCTGTGTGTGTGTGTATATATATATATCTTAAAAAGCATCATTGTAACAAGAACACTCTGTTTAATAAAAGAATTACTACCCTCTGTTTTCTGCCTGACTCTTTCAGTTTGGCAGCACATGGACAATGGCTGCCTCTCTCTCTCAGAGTCTGGCCCAGAATTTGGGAATCCAGTTGGACCCTGTTAGTAGGAGAAGTATGTCTAAAGCTGTGTCTTGCTATTCTATTCAGTATCAATGGTCCTTGAGTATTTAAGAAATACACTACTGGCTGATAATCTATACGGTTTTCCCCTTTTGCCACACAAAGTTAATTATAACATTGGACCCGTTCGGTGCCTGAAGCCTGCTGCTGTAGTATAGACATTAGTGTAGATATTAGTTAACAACATTAGCCTCGTGGCTTCAGTGTAAAAGCTAGAGTTGTTTTCGTCTTTGCTAGTCGGCTGTATTTGGGTCAGAGAAAAACTTTATTATTAATTTAAGTTCTTGTTTTTTCGGACTGTTTTTTGCTCTCCAGAAGAGTGCGGCTGCATGGACTCCTGGGTGGGGTGCATAATGGAAGATACTGGGTACAGTGCTGAATTTCTGACCGTCCATTAAGACTTTTTAAAAGTGTGTTAATGTTTTCTAAGCTTTGGTCTCCTTGCTCCCTCATTTAGAGTGCAGCATCCTCGCAGGTTTTCCAAATGCAGCATCGCTGACTATAAGAACTTTCTGCTCAGGGGAAGAGCTTCCTGTCTGTTTAACAGACCCAACAAGGTGATCCTGAATTACACTACACTGGACCCCCTACCCCACCCCTCCTACACACACACTGTAAATACAAATGCTCAAATCGTTCTGTATAACATGACACACTAGGGCTGCATAATATGAAAGGGGATCTACTAAGGTTAAGGTTTCCATGTTTATAATTATATATTTAGCCTTTACTGGCATACTTCAGTTTTTCTAAAACATATTTTACTTATACTCTACATCTATATTCACTGACTGTCTGAAACGCTGTTAAAGGCCAGTGTGCTCTGATCAGTCAGCTTGTCCACTTTATCCTGAACCACCAGCGAAGCATCCTCCACACTGCTTTAACTATTTTTACTCTGCCATATCAGATTGAGCCAGAGTCTCATCCTAAAAGTCTGATAGAACAAGCTAGATGATCCATATTCGCAAGCTAAACTGGAGCATGTGTTTCAGAGTGTGTTTCAGAGTGGTACATATTTGATGTTTTAGTTCTCTGTGGGTTGTGTAAGGGCATGTCAGTATTGCCCTCAGGCAAGCAATAAGGAATGTAAGAAAAATGAGAAAGGAGGTTTCTGTACTTTGGGCCTTATAACTTTGCAGACTGTATCCATACACCAAGTGCTGCATAACATGCTGAAGGAATGCATGGGTCCCATGTAATTGTTATCACAATACTGGCCCTGCCAACACCAATGAGGCCACGGCAGAAAGATTAATCACAGTACTTTTAAATGTAAAGCTCCTTAAGAGACTGACTTCTAACTCATTCATATGTATTCTAATGACTGACCCTCAAGTTTAACCTGTCCATAGCTTTCAAATAGCTTTTGATGCCTCATAGGACCAGTATTGTGTACACTTAATACAGGTTGTTTCATGTTTGTTGGCAGCTCTTTGAGGCTACAGAGTGTGGCAATGGATACGTGGAGGTGGGAGAGGAGTGTGATTGTGGAGCCAGGATGGTGAGTTTTTTACCATTACTGCCAAATACCACAGGCCTGTATCACAGAAAGCTGTTTTTTGGTATAGTCTTTGATGTAGTATGTAAACATACATGTTTTATGTTTAAAATGTATCTTTCACCTCCCAGCCCTTACACTTCACATATGGAAACTACACTGAAAAATCTTGCATGTTTACAAAAATACAGTATCTACCCATTCAGCCTAAAGCAGTTTAGCACCACCTATTCATGCGGAAATTATAAAGAGTGTTTAAAGGAGCAATGTGTAAGATGATGCAACGTGTTGAACACATCTCCAAACAACAGGGGGCAACAGCGGAAAAGGGGAATGACCGGAAAAATGGGGTGCCCAGCTCTACGGTAAGAGACACACAGTCCCGTTGGGCCCAAATAAAACTGGAAACTACTGTAACTATCAGGACAGTTTTATAGGGCCACAATGTGTGCCCTTTATATTTCAAGCTAGGCCATTTTTGTGAAGCGCTGGTTAACCTCTGCATGAACTATGAAAGCAGACTGATCATCAGTAGTGAGACAGGTGCCAGCTGGTTAGCAAGCTAACTCTGTAGATATCTAGCATCAGTAGTGAGACAGGTGCTAGCTGGTTAGCAAGCTAACTCTGTAGATATCTAGCATCAGTAGTGAGACAGATGCTAGCTGGTTACCAAGCTATCTCTGTAAATATCTAGTATCAGTCATGAGACAGATGCTAGCTGGTTAGCAAGCTAACTCTGTAGATATCTAGCATCAGTAGTGAGACAGGTGCTAGCTGGTTAGCAAGCTAACTCTGTAGATATCTAGCATCAGTAGTGAGACAGATGCTAGCTGGTTACCAAGCTATCTCTGTAAATATCTAGTATCAGTCATGAGACAGATGCTAGCTGGTTAGCAAGCTAACTCTGTAGATATGTAGCATCAGTAGTGAGACAGGTGCTAGCTGGTTAGCAAGCTAACTCTGTAGATATCTAGTAGCATCAGTAGTGAGACAGATGCTAGCTGGTTAGCAAGCTAACTCTGTAGATATCTAGCATCAGTAGTGAGACAGATGCTAGCTGGTTAGCAAGCTAACTCTGTAGATATCTAGCATCAGTAGTGAGACAGGTGCTAGCTGGTTAGCAAGCTAACTCTGTAGATATCTAGCATCAGTAGTGAGACAGGTGCTAGCTGGTTAGCAAGCTAACTGTAGATATCTAGCATCAGTAGTGAGACAGGTGCTAGCTGGTTAGCAAGCTAACTGTAGATATCTAGCATCAGTAGTGAGACAGATGCTAGCTGGTTAGCAAGCTAACTCTGTAGATATCTAGCATCAGTAGTGAGACAGGTGCTAGCTGGTTAGCAAGCTAACTCTGTAGATATCTAGCATCAGTAGTGAGACAGGTGCTAGCTGGTTAGCAAGCTAACTCTGTAGAAAAACAGCATCATTAACAGATTGCAGCATCATATCTGAATAACCAGCACTACTGAGGGTCACTGGTGTATGTATGTTTTTGCTGTTGCAGGAGTGCTACAAAGACTGCTGTAAGAAGTGCTCTCTGTCTAATGGTGCTCACTGCAGTGATGGGCCTTGTTGTAACAGCACCTGTCTGGTAAGGTCATAAAGGCACCCAAACCTATAAAACAAAACAGTGGGTTACCATACAAAAGTATCAGTAGGATAAGTAGTCATTAACTTGCCGAAGCAGAATTTTTATAATTTATGATTAATGATGGTGTCATGAAGTGAATGAAGCAGCTGTCAGGTGATAATCCTCAGTGCTATATCTTCTACATTGCTCATGCTAGCTGTCTATTTTTAAGATGAACAGTACTTTTTTTAAGGATGGATGAATTGAAAGCAGTTCATCATTCGTCAGTCTTGCTTATGCAGCTTGGAAAGCCTAAAAAAAGAAGACTAATGTAATATTAAAAGGCACTGGCTCTGCTAGCTCCATCTCTCTCATCTTTTTCTCTGCCTTCTGTTATGTTCCTCAGTTCATTCCACGGGGGTACAGCTGCCGCTATGCAGTGAATGACTGTGATATTTCAGAGACTTGCTCAGGAGACTCAGGACAGGTCACTGCTGATCCCTCTTCCTCTCTCTCTCTCTCGCATATATACAGACACTGATCTCTCTGTCACAAACACAGAAGGCTCTGACTGTGAGGCTCCAGTCTGTTCATGTTCTCACTGGCAGACTATGCTGAAGACACTGATGTTACAAAACACAGCAGTCATGCTGCGGTCAGGGGCTCATCCGAGGGCTGTGCATACCAGAAGTTAGTTAAAGTAGTGAATACAGCTACAGTGGAAAAATGGGTGTGCCACCACACAGGAAAAGAAAGCAGTGAGGTCTGGAAAAAGGTACCCTTTTATATTAAATAGCTGAATTCACATTCACCACCATGTTTACTGCTTTGCCACTGGTGGAAAAGGTGATGCATCTTGTTATATGTGACATCTAGTAAACTAGTGCATCATTAATTTCCCAGTTGTGAATACAGCTTGCAAGTGGAAAATGTGGTATTCCCTAGTTTCAAGCACCAATTCAATATAGCATTAGACCAGGACCTTGAGTGAGGACCACCGGGACCTTGATTCCTACCTGGCTGGATGCAGCTTCAGTGTCATTAGGCATTACAGAGGGTGGGCACTAGAATTAGACATACTACAGTTCTGTGCAAAAGACCAGCATTGATTCATTTCATTTCAAGTCAAAACAGTCAAGTTATTTTATTTTATTTTTTTATGCAATATACTGATAAGGTTAAGTATAAGGAAGAGGAAAATCAAAGGAAAACGTGAAATAAATAAGACATCCAAAGACATTCCAAGACTCAAAGTCAGCATTAGATTGACACTTAATCTTTGAGAGAAAACCATTTTTATTCTTTCCTCAGATCAAAAAATAAATCCATAGGTTTCTGTCCAGTCTTCCGTCATGCTGAGAATACAACCAATTTTGGAAAACAGATTTCTGAAAGAATTATAGCTGTCACGAAGGCAGGCATACACACATTAAATACACACTGAATAAAAAGAAAGTTTCCTAATAAACATGTGTCCTGCTTTTAGCCTGACACATACAAGTCAACAATTTATACTTAAAGGCCACTTTGGCTGGAAATAAAATAAATAAGGGTGGTCTGATTTTGCACAGTACTGTGTTTGTGATAGTAACTGTGAAGTCAAATGTACATTTCCAGAAATTGCTAAGCATGTTACACATTCAAAAGTCACTCCCACAAACTGTAATAGTTTTTATTATCGTGTCTTGATATTAAAAAACTGCATTCTTATATCTCTGTATGCTATAAGAGTATAAGGGAGTATAAACCGTGTAACTGAAGATGTCTTTTGCCTTGTAGTGTCCACCTAACCTTTATAAGCAGGATGGCTACCCCTGCCAGCCTAACCAGGTGAGATATTGAGCTTTGTGGATAGTAAACTATGCAGAGACACCATGTTTTGTCACTGCCGAGTTAATATTCCTTTAAGCTTTGATCTTTTTCACTGGGCCTGCGTCCTCTCCTTGCATCTTTTGTTGTTCCAGGGTCGTTGCTATGGTGGCGAGTGCAAGACGAGAGAGAGCCAGTGCAAGTACATCTGGGGTCCAAGTGAGCTACGCTAGCACGGATGCGAGGATCAGTTACAATAAAATGCAATTATGCAATTACTGATCATGATGCTGTGACATAATGTGACCTCCTGTTTCTCTTTCTTTTTCTCTTTGTCTCTCTGTCTCACTCTCTCTCCCTTCCCTCGCTCTCAGAGGCGGGCGGCTCAGAGAAGCACTGCTATGAAAAACTAAACACTGAGGGAACAGAAAAGGGAAACTGTGGAATAGATGGAGAAAAATGGATCCCCTGCAGCAAACAGTCAGTTTAGGTTCACTGTTGTTCTGCAGACATTCATAGTAATAGATTTGCATTTGAATATTAATATTAAACTGCCCTTTTCTTTATCTCTATCACCAGTGATGTGTTCTGTGGGTACCTTCTTTGCACCAACATTGGCAGAAACCCCAGGATTGGGACTTTGAAAGGTGACATCACCCCCACCACTTTCAACCATCAGGGGCGACTGGTAGACTGCAGGTCAGTTGCACTGGGTCTCACTGGCATGTCTAACATCGCTCCTGGAGATCTACGGGTAGGCACGTTCACAGATAGACCCTGGGGTGGGGTTGAGGCCCTGCCCTTTTACCCACCTCAAGTATTGTCTTTATTTTCTTGTCTTGCTCTTTTTTGTTTACCATCTCCTTGTCACTTACTATGGATCTGTGCACGTAGTACTGAATGCAAATGCCATCAGCATTAACGTGCAGCAGTAAAGGATCTTGGATCTCTAATTTCCTTCTGCCTTTTACCTCATGTTACTCACGTTCTTCCTTCTCACTGTTTATGTCAGTGGCGGCCGTGTCCTCTTGGATGACGACACTGATCTGGGTTATGTGGAGGACGGGACACCGTGTGGACCCTCCATGATGTGCCTTGACCGGAAGTGTCTGCCCATCTCCTCCCTCAACCTCACAGCCTGTCCTTCAGGGCCTGATGGTCGTGTTTGCTCTGCACATGGCGTGAGTCACTATGATAACCCACCAGGTTTAGAATCGCAGGTCTGTTTGCCTATAGGCCTCCGGATGGCATCATGCCCAAATAAGGAATTATGAGTCCAAACTGGTTTCTCTCCTGGGAAAAATAAATAGCATTTTTAGGTATTGTGGCTTTTCCACCTCGTAATGAACAACAATGCTCCAAAGCTGATCCCACTTAAATGTCACTGAATGCTTTGGGTTACAAAGTTTGTGAGTCAGAATACAAACATGCTACATATATGCCGAATTTAATACTCCCGCACACAGAAGTGACATGTAATGAAAGTGAATCTACTATAAAGCTAAATGTTATATACCCACACCAGCTACTGTAGGCACCTACTGCCAGACCACATTAACTACCACTTTGATGAAGCTTGTTGGATTGTGCAGGGTGTTTTAGTTTGGTTGTCAGTCTTATAATGTCACCTAATGTTCTTTATGATAAGTATTGCAGAATGATCACATTTATTATATGACCCTTACAGAAGATTTTCTGTGCTTTTGATTTATGTAAACAACAACAACTGTTTTCATTAGTGATTGATAGACTATGTCGACTAATCAGTTTAGAGTAATCAACTCCAAGCACATTTGATTCATGCATGTTAAAGCAGGAAAAATCTTGAATGATGCAAAAAAGCGATTTTAAGCGATCCAGCTAGAAAGAAAGTGCTCCATTTATTTTATTCCCCTGTTGCTCTCTTTGTGCTTTGCACTTGTAATTAATTTAATTAAGGTCCTCAATTAAGTTTACATCCTGTATTTTCTTGAACCGAAACAGCCTTGCTAACACTTTAAAATTCAATTCAGCTAAATGATATTCAATTATGGTTGCCCTCATGTTTATGGATGCTTTGTGAAAGCCCACACTATTCTCCACAAAATGTTTTTGATGTTTCTTAATTTCCATTTTCACCACTCTGATTAATGGCGGCACCTTGCTAAACAGCTGCTCTCTTAATGCAGGAGACTGTGGTGGACATCTGATATCACCCTGGAAAATAGGCTTGCTATTTAGACTCTGTCTTGATTAGGTTTCTCTGAGCATTATTAGCCATATGCATAATACATTAGTCCCCAAGGCTTCTTTAAATTCTCTTTCCCAACCTGATCCCGAGGGGTTGATCTTCAGCATCTTGCAAGTGTGCATCTTGCTAATGCTTTTTTTTTTTTTTTTGCTTTACTTCTTTCTTCAGGTGTGCAATAATGAAGCCACATGCACCTGTGACGCCACCTGGGCAGGAACAGACTGCAGCATGCACGATCCACCGAAAGAGCCACCTGTCGTGGATGACGAGGGTCCTAAGGGTTCGTGACCTCTCCTTGCCTTGTTTCCACTTCACACAAATAACGACAGCATCTGTTATTTGCAGTTATACCCACATATAGATATGAAGACACTCATCCACATAGTCAATGGCACTCACTAAAATCCACTGCAAATTTGGCTTCCCCATGACTAGTCACAGGACTTGTACATGTTAGCATGGGGCCTTCACTTACATTTTCTGTGATGAATCACCCCCTATTTCCTCTGCGCAGTGAGCGTGGCCACTAACAGGCTGATAGGGGCAGTGGCAGGGACCATTCTGGCCCTGGGGGTGATTTTTGGAGGCACTGGGTGGGGAATAGAGTAAGCACTTCTCATCCCTTTCAACACCACTCCCCCCAGCAAGCGGGAGATGCTGTGATCCCTTGTGTGTGTGTGCGTGTGTGTATGTGTGTCCTCCCAGTGGCTTTTTGTCCGTCGTGGTTGTCGTGACATGTGATTGATCAGTGTCGTGTAACCTGCTGGATCGATCAGTAAATATCCCCCTTTCCTTGACTATGAATACGATCATTATTACTCTGTGTTACGCAGTGTTGCAGTGCTCTCCTTACTGGTCCATGTGGGGCATTTACACACACAAAAAAGAACAGCAAGGAAGATATATGGTAGTAAAGTGATCGTGAAACTGGAGTCACTCAACCACATTCTGTCTTTTTGAACAGAGAGCCACTGGATTCTTTTGAATACTGCACTGTAACCAGGTTGAGAAAGCTCAAATTTAAAGTTCTTTATGAGTGTATGTGTACGTCAGTTGCTCAGATTTCTGTGTGTATGTGTATGTATGTGTGCGTGTAACTGTGTGGTCTCGTCAGACCCCCAGGCAGCATTCATGTGTGCAGAAATCAGCAAGAGATGGTGCCTTTAGCTGTTGAGCATTTTACAGGTGGTTTATTATTTTGTTTGTTTGTATAAAGCCCTAAGGAGAAGAACTGATAGACCCCACCTGACCACAGCATCACAGTATAACCATAGGTCTTCCTTAATGCAATACGTTTTTCAATCTACAGTACTGTGCAAACAGAGACCACCCTTCATTTATTTTATTTCCAGTCAAAATGGCCACAAAGTGACTACAAGCAGTTCATCGTGGTGCTGACCACAGTGCCTCCACATAAGGTCATCTCCACCAAGACAAAAGCAGGACTCGTCACCTGCTGCCAGGATGACCTGCTGCCATTCTGAGTCACTTCATAACAGTCTGGCACGATACCATAGCAGTCTTTGGCGACGTTGACGTGGTGTTAAGGGCAGTCGTCGTAACGGCCTGTGTGCATGCAGTCCTGCATTGTGCAGCCGTCTGACAGCGTTGCTGGCACTAACAAGATGACTCATGGGGGACATCACACATTTAGTGTTAGCATGTTAGCAGAGTTGCATTTTCTAAACCCAGTGCAGTGGAGCTAAGGTGAGTTTGGGTTATCATGTATGTGAATGCTAGAGTCTCTAAAGAGGAATACAGTGTCAGTAAGATCTTTGAGAACAGCTTTTGTTGGGAGGACATAACTGCAACTGGTTGGTTTGAGGAGTGGAAGGATGGAAAAGTGGGCCATTTAAGTACATGTAAATATAATATCAAGTATATAAATAAACTGTGTATCCAAATTTGTCCCTAGACAGTTTAACTGAGATTTGCCCAGTACTGTAATCTCTGTTGTTTCCCTGGTGCTACAAAAGAGCTGATGACTCAATGGATAGATAGAAGGCCAGAAGTTAGGCTGAGGCACAAGGAGAAGATGGGGTGATAGTGGTGGTGGGCATGAAAACGTGGGTCAGAGGATAGCAGAGATTCACTGAAATGGAAATTGATGGAGTTTAGAATGGAAGTAGCTTCAGTCAAAACGTAAGTTGATTACTCCATTTAAATTCCACACCAGTGAATTCATTTATTAAGCCAAACTTTCAAACAACATGCTTTTGTGTTGATGTGTTGATAGAAGTTCATGTTCTATAAAGTGCAGTTCTTATTCAGTCCTGATATTAAAAAAAATACTACCCTTCTAGAACCTTTTCTACAACAGCTCTCTCTTTGATCAAGTTGTTCTTTTGTTGCCTGTGCATTTCTTTTCTCACATGCGTGGGACTCATGAAGCTTGGTGCTAAATTCTTTCAGCAACATGAGTGGATGACTCCTTGCATGCCAGATTAAACCGTTTGAAGTAATGACAGTAGAAAGAAATGATAGGAGAAAAACGAACTGCAGGATAAAATTTCAGAAAAGTGGAAGGTGAGAATCCCAATAAGAAATATGAACCCAACATGAGTCTGACACATATTTGAGAATTGCCATTCGAAAAAATGGTGTGTAGCAGTATGGAGAAATATGAAGAGCTGCTTACGCCTGCTCACTGTCTTCTATTATTCATAAATATCCTTAAATACAATTTCTTTATGTTTCTGATGTGAATTACATAAAAAATAACTCACTGCTGATTTTAAAATGTAGAGCTAAAGGAACTCGATCATTCAAGTTTGTAGGCCACCAAAACAGTCACCGTCTTAAATCTCAAGTCCCATGCTTGCCTCAAAAAAAAAAAGGTGGTTTCTGTCCATCCTTTCAAGGGGATAAGAAGCTCAACGCTTTGAGTCTGAAAGTATGCATAGCTGTCAAGAAGCCATTGCTAAGAAAGCCAAGTAGACAAAAAGAAGAAATGAGCAAATCACACAAAAAAGTCCAGAGTCCAGACATTTTGCCGTTTTGACTAGAAATAAAATAAATGATGGGTGGACTCTGACCTTTTCATGCTGTATGTATGTATGTGTGTATGTGTACATGTATGTATGTGTGTATGTGTGCATGTGTGCATGTGTGTATGTGCGTATGTATGTGCGTATGTATGTATGTATATGTGTTTGTATGTGTGTATGTATGTATGCTTGTATGTGTGTGTATGTATGTGTGTGTATGCTTGTATGCATGTATGTATGTATGCTTGTATGTATGTGTGTATGTATGTGTGTATGTATGTATGTATGTATGTATGTATGTATGTATGTGTGCATGTATGTATGCTTGTATGCATGTATGTGTGTATGTATGCTTGAGTGCATGTATGTACGTATGTGTGTATGTATGTATGTATGTATGTATGTATGTATGTATGTGTGTGTGTATGTATGTTTGTATGCTTGTACGTATGTGTGTGTGTGTGTGTATGTATGTACGTATGTATGTATGTATGTATGTATGTGTGTGTGTATGTATGTTTGTATGCTTGTATGTGTGTGTGTGTGTGTGTATGTATGTATGTATGTATGTATGTATGTGTGTGTATGTATGTTTGTATGCTTGTATGTATGTATGTGTGTGTGTGTGTGTATGTATGTATGTATGTATGTATGTATGTGTGTGTGTATGTATGTTTGTATGCTTGTATGTGTGTGTGTGTGTATGTATGTATGTATGTATGTATGTATGTATGTATGTGTGTATGTATGTATGTATGTATGTATGTGTGTGTATGTATGTATGTATGTATGTATGTATGTATGTATGTATGTATGTGTGTGTATGTATGTTTGTATGCTTGTATGTATGTATGTGTGTGTGTGTGTGTATGTATGTACGTATGTGTGTATGTATGTATGTATGTATGTATGCTTGAGTGCATGTATGTGTGTATGTACGTATGTGTGTATGTATTTATGTATGTATGTATGTGTGTATGTATGTTTGTATGCGTGTATGTATGTATGTGTATTTCAGTAAGGGGAAACATGCTGAAATGACTGCTTTATCAGTTGTGCGAGACAGACGTGGCAAATAGAGATTAGGTTTTAAAAAACTGGGGAATTCCTTTTTACTGAACTCTCATGGCTCCATATGCACACTAAGATTGTACCACTTCCGGGTCTCATTCAGGAAACTCTGACATACAGGATGAGTCATCCCTGCACCAGCCATGCAAACCAAGCAGCCGAAGGAGGATACTACAGCTTCTTGCATTTCATGTGTACAAGCCTTGCGTGCTGTGTGTCCTGCCCTACACAGCTTACGCCATGTCTCTCTTCCATCATGCCCCTCTGCAGGTCCTAGCGCCACCAACCTTATCATAGGCTCCATCGCGGGGGCCATCCTGATGGCAGCCATAGTGCTGGGGGGGACGGGATGGGGATTTAAGTAAGAGCCACACCGCATGCTTGTTACTGCCTGCCTGCCTGGAACAGGCTAACATACACACATACACACGTATACAGTCACACAGCTACATCACACACACACATACACACACACATACACACACAAACATCAGGGCCTGAGCTTCTGCTACAGAGTTTTGCTATTGTAAATAGAATAAACTTTTTTGGGGAAGATGTGGGAAACCAGAAGACACTTTTGTCTTCATATGCATTCATATGTAGTCTAGGTGCTTGGGGTTTTGGGACCAGTAATCATATTAATAACACTAACCTGAGGGTGAGCAGTATGGCAAAAATATTATATCACGAAACTCCAGACACATTCTCATTATACACAGTATGATACACACATGCAGCGCCATATTTAAAACCAGCCATCAAAAACTGTTACAATGACATTTATTCAGCATTTCACATTCTGTACTGCACTAAATCCATTCAAACCGGTCCAGATTATGTAGCTGGTTGCTGTTCTTTAAGTGCTGATAATATCAGTGTTATGCTTAGAAAAGCATATTGTGTATCAGGATAATAAAAATGATCATTCACAAATTCATGATATCCTAAAATATCATTACACTGCCCACATATACATGTTACTTATCCTGTAACTAAAATCATCAATGAAGCTTTTTTATTACCGTAAAATAAGCATAGCTAAGCCTGTAACTAGGTTACTCTAAATCATTGTATGCTTTTCTTACCATGGATATTGAAAACCAGAGCATAATTTGACCTGTTTAAGTGGATTTAGTGCAGCACACAAAATGTCTTCTGGTTTCCCACATCTTCCCCAAAAAGTTTATTTCTATTTACAATAGGCAAAACTCTGTAGCAGAAGCTTCAGGCCCTGATGTTTGTGTGTGTATGTGTGTGTGTATATGTGTGTGTGTGATGTAGCTGTGTGACTGTATACGTGTGTATGTGTGTATGTTAGCCTGTTCAGGCAGGCAGGCAGTAACAAGCATGCGGTGTGGCTCTTACTTAAATCCCCATCCCGTCCCCCCCAGCACTCTGGCTGCCCATCAGGATGGCCCCCGCGATGGAGCCTATGATAAGGTTGGTGGCGCTAGGACCTGCAGAGGGGCAATGATGGAAGAGAGCAGGACATGGCGTAAGCTGTGTACGGGCAGGACACACAGCACGCAAGGCTTGTACAACATGAAATGCAAGAAGCTGTAGTATCCTCCTTCGGCTGCTTTGGTTTGCATGGCTGGTGGCAGGGATGACTCATCCTGTATGTCAGAGTTTTTCCTAAATGAGACCCGGAAGTGGTACAGTCTTAGTGTGCATATGGAGCCATGAGAGTTCAGTAAAAAGGAATTCCAGTTTTTTAAAACCATCTCTATTTTTGCCACGAGTTGTTCGCACAAAAAGCAGTCTAATCTCTGATTTGCACACGTCTGTACAAACATACATCGCATACAACTGATAAAGCAGTCATTTCAGCATGTTTCCCCTTACTGAAATACACATACATACATACAAGCATACAAACATACATACATACATAAATACATACATACATACATACATACACACACATACATACATACTAGCATACAAACATACATACATTACAAGCATACAAGACATAATACACACACACATACATAACATACATACATACCACACATACGTACATACATACACACACACACACTACAAGCCTACAAACATACATACACACACACATCATACATAATACGACATACATACACACACACACATACATACTACATAACAGCATACACACACAGCATACACACACATACCTACCATACATACATACACATACACGTACATACAGATACATACACACATACCTACATACATACATGGATACACACACACACACACACATACAACCATACAAACAACACATACACACACACATACATACATCCTACGATGATACGTACATACATACACACACAACACACATACGTACAAGCATACATAACTACGGTACACACCACACACTTTTGGCTTACATACATACATACATACATACGACACACACGTACATACATGCACTCAACTACACACCACCATACATGCATACAAGCATACATACATGCACACATACATACATACATACATACATACATACATACATACACACATACATACACACATACATACAAGCATACATACATACATACATACATGCATACAAGCATACACACACATACATACACACACATACAAGCATACATACATACACACACACATACATACATACAAACACATATACATACATACATACATACATACATACATACATGCACACATACATACATACACACATACATACATACAGCATGAAAAGGTCAGAGTCCACCCATCATTTATTTTATTTCTAGTCAAAACGGCAAAATGTCTGGACTCTGGACTTTTTTGTGTGATTTGCTCATTTCTTCTTTTTGTCTACTTGGCTTTCTTAGCAATGGCTTCTTGATAGCTGCGCATACTTTCAGACTCAAAGCGTTGAGCTTCTTATCCCCTTGAAAGGATGGACAGAAACCACCTTTTTTTTTTAGATCTGAGGCAAGCATGGGACTTGAGATTTAAGACGGTGACTGTTTTGGTGGCCTACAAACTTGAATGATCGAGTTCCTTTAGCTCTACATTTTAAAATCAGCAGTGAGTTATTTTTTATGTAATTCACATCAGAAACATAAAGAAATTGTATTTAAAGGATATTTATGAATAATAGAATAACAGTGTGAGCGGCGTAGCGCTCTTCATATTTCTCCATACTCTGCTACACACCATTTTTTTCGTGAATGGCAATTGCTTAAATATGTGTCAGACTCATGTTGGTCATATTTCTTATTGGGATTCTCACCTTCCACTTTTCTTGAAATTTTAATGCCTGCAGTTCGATTTTTCTCCTATCATTTCTTTCTACTGTCATTACTTTAAACGTTTTTATCTGGCATGCCAAGGAGTTCATCCACTCATGTTGCTGAATAGAATTTAGCACCAAGCTTCATGAGTCCCACGCATGTGAAGAAAAGAAATGCCACAGGCAACAAAGAACAAACTTGATCAAAGAGTGAGCTGGTGTAGAAAATGGTTTCTAGAAGGGTGTATTTTTTTTAACTATCAGGGACTGAAAAGAACTGGCACTTTATAGAAACATGGAACTTCTATCAACACATCAACACAAAAGCATGTTGTTTTGAAAGTGTTTGCTTAAAAATGAATTCACTGGTGTGGAATTTAAATGGAGTAATCAACTTACGTTTTGGCTGAACGCTACTTCCATTCTAAACTCCATCCAATTTCCATTTCAGTGAATCTCTGCTATCACTCTGACCCCACGTTTTTCATGCCCCCACCACCCACTATCACCCCATCTTCTCCTTGTGCCTCAGCACTTAACTTCTGGACTTCTATCTATCCATTGAGTCATCAGCTCTTTTTTGTAGCACCAGGGAAACAACAGAGATTACAGTACACTGGGCAAATCTCAGTTTAAACTGTCTAGGGACACAGTTTGTGGATACACAGTTTATTTATATACTTGATATTGTACTGTTTTACATGTACTTAAATGGCCCACTTTTCCATACATTCCACTCCTCAAACCCAACCCAGTTGCAGTTATGTGTCCTCCCAACAAAAAAGCTGTTCTCAAAGATCTTACTGACACTGTATCTCCTCTTTAGAGACTCTAGCATTCAACATACATGATAACCCAAACTCACCTTAGCCCCACTGCCACTGGTTTTTAGAAAATGCAACTCTGTCAAACATGCTACACTACTAATGTGTGATGTACCCCATCGAGTCATTCTTGTTGAGTGCCAGCAACGCTCGTCCAGGGACGGCTGTCAACAATGCAGGACTAGCAATGCACACAGGCCGTTTACAACGACTGCCCCTTAACACCACGTCAACGTCGCCAAGGACTGCTATGTATGTCGTGCCAGATCTGTATATGAAGTGACTCAAGAATGGCAGCAGGTCATCATGGCAGCAGGTGACGAGTCCTGCTTCTTGTCTTTGGTGGAGAATGGACCTTAGGTGGAGGCACTGTGGTCACAAGCACCACATGAACTGCTTGTAGTCACTTGTGGCCATTTTGTCGTGACTGGAAATAAAATAAAATGGAAGGGTGGTCTCTGTTTTGCACAGTACTGTAGATTGAAAAAAACGTATTGCATTAAGGAAGACCTTATGGTTATACTGTGATGCTGTGGTCCAGGTGGGGGTCTATCAGTTTCTTCTCCTTAGGGCTTTATACACCACAAACAAAATAATAAAACCACCTGTAAAATGCTCAACAGCTAAAGGCACCATAATCTTGCTGATTTCTGCACACATGAATGCTGCCTGGTGGGGTCTGGACGAGACCACGACAGTTACACGCACACATACATACACAATACACACAGAAAATCTGAGCAAACTTGACGTACACATACACTCATAAAGAACTTTAAATTTGAAACACTTTCTCAACCTGGTTACAGTGCAGTATTCAAAAGAATCCGTGGCTCTCTGTTCAAAAAGACAGAATGTGGTTGAGTGGACTCCAGTTTCACGATCACTTTACTACCATATACTCTTTTGTTGTTTTTCCTTGACTGTTCTTTTTTGTGTGTGTAAATGCCCTCCACATGGAACCAGTAAGGAGAGCACTGCAACACTGCGTAACACAGAGTTAATAAATGATCTTATCATAGTCCAGTGGAAAGGGGGATATAATTTACTGAATCGATCCAGCAGGTTCACACAACACTGATCAATCACATGGCACTGTCACGACAACCACGACGGACAAAAAAGCCACTGGAAGGACACACGTACACACACACGCACACACACACAAGGGATCCAACAGCATCTCCCGCTTGCTGGGGGAGTGGTGTTTTGAAGAGGGATGGAGAAGTGCCTTACTCTATTCCCCAGCCGCAGTGCCTCCAAAAATCACCCCCAGGGCCAGAATGGTCCCTGCCACTGCCCCTATTCAGGCCTGTTAGTGGCCCACGCTCACTGCGCAGAGGAAATAGGGGGTGATTCATGCACAGAAAATGTAAGTGATAGGCTCCCATGCTAACATGTACAAGTCCTGTGACTAGGAAAAAAATGGGGAAGCAAAGTTGCAGTGGATTTTCCGTGAGATGATTGCATTGACTATGTGGTGGAGAGTGTCTTCATATCTATATGTGGGTAATAACTGCAAATAACAGATGCTGTCGTTATTTGTGTGACAGTGGAAAACAAGGCAAGGTCGGAAGGTCACGAACCCTTCGGACACTCGTCATCCACGACTAGGTGGCTCTTTCGGTGGATTCGTGCATGGCTGCAGTTATGTTCCTGGCACCACGGTGGCGTCACAGGTGCATGTGGCTTCATTATTTGCACACCTGAGAACAAGAAAGAAGTAAAGCAAAAAAAAAAAAAAAGCATTAGCAAGACATGCACACTTGCAAGATGCTGAAGATCAACCCCTCGGGATCAGGTTGGGAAAGAGAATTTAAGAAGCCTTGGGGACTAATGTATTATGCATATGGCTAATAATGCTCAGAGAAACCTAATCAGACAGAGTCTAAATAGCAAGCCTATTTTCCAGGGTGATAGTCAGATGTCCCACCACAGTCCCTCCTGCATTAGAGAGCAGCTGTTTAGCCCCAAGGTCTGCCGCCATTAATCAGGAGTGGTGAAAAATGGAAATTAAGAAAACATCAAAAACCAATTTGTGGAGAATAGTGTGGGCCTTTCACAAAGCATCCATAAACATGAGGGCAACCATAATTGAATATCATTTAGCTGAATTGAATTTTTAAAGTGTTAGCAAGGCTGTTTTCGGTTCAAGAAAATACAGGATGTAAAACTTAATTGAGGACCTTAATTAAAATTAATTACAAGTGCAAAGCACAAAAGAGAGCAACAGGGGAATAAAATAAATGGAGCACTTTCTTTCTAGCTGGATCGCTTAAAATCGCTTTTTGCATCATTCAAGATTTTTTCCTGCTTTAACATGCATGAATCAAATGTGCTTGGAGTTGATACTCTAAACTGATTAGTCGACATAGTCTATCAATCACTAATGGAAAACAGTTGTTGTTGTTTACATAAATCAAAAGCACAGAAAATCTTCTGTAAGGGTCATATAATAATGTGAATCATTCTGCAATACTTATCATAAAGGAAACATTAGGTGACATTATAAGACTGACAACCAAACTAAAACACCCTGCACAATCCAACAACTTCATCAAAGTGGTAGTTAATGTGGTCTGGCAGTAGGTGCCTACAGTAGCGGTGTGGGTATATAACATTTAGCTTTATAGTAGATTCACTTTCATTACATGTCACTTTCTGATGTGCGGGAGTATTAAATTTGGCGATATATGTAGCATTGTTTGTATTCTGACTCACAAAACTTTTGTAACCCAAAGCATTCAGTGACATTTAAGTGGGGATCAGCTTTGGAGCATTGTTGTTCATTACGAGGTTGGAAAAGCCACAATACCTAAAATGCTATTTTATATTTTTCCCAGGAGAGAAACCAAGTTTGGACTCATAATTCCTTATTTGGGCATGATGCCATCCGTGGTGAGGCCTATAGGCAAACAGACCTGGCGATTCTAAACCTGGTGGGTTTATCATAGTGACTCACTAGCCATGTGCAGGAGCAAACACGACATCAGGCCCTGAAGGACAGGCTGTGAGGGGTTGAGGAGGAGATGGGCAGACACTTCCGGTCAAGGCACATCTGGGAGGGTGCCCACACGGGTGTGTCCCTTTTCCTCCACCATATACTCAGTATCAGTGTCGAGTCATTAACGCCGTGTGGAAGGACACTGGTCCGCCACTGCAGGACATAAAAACAGTTGAGAAGGAATGAACCGGTCGAGTAATCATGAGATAAGAAGGCAAGACAAGGACTAATTAGAGAGATCACAAGATTCCTTATACTGCTGACCAACGTATAGATGCTGATGGTCAGTATGCAATTCCAGTACTGCATTAGCGTGCACAGAATGCCATAGTATACAGGGTGATCACAGTGAGATTATTGGTAAACAAAAAAGAGCAAGACAAGAAAATAAAGACAATTACTTTGAGGTGGGATAAAAAGGGCAGGGGTCTATCACATGTCAATCACCACCTCACAGGGTCGATAATCTTGTCGAACGTGCCCTACCACTGTTATTGTATCTCTACCAGGAGCGAGTTAAGACATGCCAGTGAGCAACCCAGGTGACAACGCGACCTGCAGTCTAACCAAGTCGCCCCTTGATGGTTGTGGAAAGTGGATGGGGGTGATGTACAACCATAATTCAAAGTCCTACAATCCTGGGTGTTTGCTGACCAATGTTGTGTGCAAAGGAAGGTAAGACCCACCAGAACACAATCACTGGTTCGGATACGTAGGATAACAGGAAAAGGGGCATTTTTAATATTAAATATTCAAATGCAAATCTTATTAGTATGAATGTCTGCGAGAACAACAGTGGAACCTAAACTGACTGTTTGCTTGCAGGGGATCCATTTTTCTCCATCTATTCCACAGTTTCCCTTTCTGTTCCCTCAGTGTTTAGTTTTTCATAGCCATCTGCTTCTCTGAGCCGCCCGCCTCTTGAGAGCGAGGGAAGGGAGAGAGAGTGAGACAGAGATGACACAAAGAGAAAAAGAAAAGAGAAACAGGAGGTCCCACATTAGTCTACAGCATCATGGATTTTTTCAAGGGTAATTGCATAATTGCTCATTTTCTTGTAACTGATCCTCGCATCCGTGCTAGCGTAGAGCTCACTTGGACCCCAGATGTACATGTGTTGCACTGGCTCTCTCTCCTCGTGCACTGTGATTCCCACTCGCCACCATAGCAACGACCCTGGACACAACAAAAGATGCAAGGACGAGGGACTGCAGGCCAGTGAAAAAAGATCAAAGCTTAAAGGAATATTCAAACTCGGCAGTGTGACAAAACATGGTGTCTCTGCATAGTTTACTTTGATATCCACAAAGTCAATATCTCACCTGGATTAGGCTGGCAGGGGTAGCCATCCTGCTTATAAAGGTTAGGTGGACACTACAAGGCAAAGACATCTTCAGTTACACGGTTTATACTCCCTTATACTCGCTTATAAGCATACAGAGATATAAGAATGTCAGTTAATATCAAGACGCGATATAAATACTGACAGTTTGTGACTTTTGAATGTGTAACATGGTTAGCAATTTCTGTTTTTTTTTTTTTTTTTTTTTTTTTTTTTTTTTTTTTTTTTTTTATGGAAATGTACATTTGACTTCACAGTTACTATCACAACAAAAACACAGTACTGTGCAAAAATCAGACCACCCTTATTTATCTTTTTTTCCAGCCAAAGTGGCCTTTAAGTATAAATTGTTGACTTGTATGTGTCAGGCTAAAAGCAGGACACATGTTTATTAGGAAACTTTCTTAAGTGTTATTAATGTGTGTGTATTTAATGCTGTGTAGCCGCCTTCGTGACAGCTATAATTCTTTCAGAAATCTGTTTTCCAAAATTGTTTGTATTCTCAGCATGACGGAAGACTGGACAGAAACCTATGGATTTATTTTTTTAACTGAGGAAAGAATGAAAATGGTTTTCTCTCAAAGATTAAGTGTCAATCTAATGCTGACTTTGAGTCTTGGAATGTCTTTGGATGTCTTATTTATTTCACATTTTCCTTTGATTTTCCTCTTCCTTATACTTAACCTTATCAGTATATTGCATAAAAAAATAAAATAAAATAACTTGACTGTTTTGACTTGAAATGGAATGAATCAATGCTGGTCTTTTGCATAGAACTGTAGTATGTCTAATTCTAGTGCCCACCCTCTGTAATGCCTAATGACACTGAAGCTGCATCCAGCCAGGTAGGAATCAAGGTCCCGGTGGTCCTCACTCAAGGTCCTGGTCTAATGCTACATTGAATTGGTGCTTGAAACTAGGGAATACCACATTTTCCACTTGCAAGCTGTATTCACAACTGGGAAATTGATGATGCACTAGTTTACTAGATGTCACATATAACAAGATGCATCACCTTTTCCACCAGTGGCAAAGCAGTAAACATGGTGGTGAATGTGAATTCAGCTATTTAATATAGAGGGGGTACCTTTTTCCAGACCTCACTGCATTCTTTTCCTGTGTGGTGGCACACCCATTTTTCCACTGTAGCTGTATTCACTACTTTAACTAACTTCTGGTATGCACAGCCCTCGGATGAGCCCCTGACCGCAGCATGACTGCTGTGTTTTGTAACCTCAGTGTCTTCAGCATAGTCTGCCAGTGAGAACATGAACAGACTGGAGCCTCACAGTCAGAGCCTTCTGTGTTTGTGACAGAGAGATCAGTGTCTGTATATATGCGAGAGAGAGAGAGGAAGAGGGATCAGCAGTGACCTGTCCTGAGTCTCCTGAGCAAGTCTCTGAAATATCACAGTCATTCACTGCATAGCGGCAGCTGTACCCCCGTGGAATGAACTGAGGAACATAACAGAAGGCAGAGAAAAAGATGAGAGAGATGGAGCTAGCAGAGCCAGTGCCTTTTAATATTACATTAGTCTTCTTTTTTTAGGCTTTCCAAGCTGCATAAGCAAGACTGACGAATGATGAACTGCTTTCAATTCATCCATCCTTAAAAAAAGTACTGTTCATCTTAAAAATAGACAGCTAGCATGAGCAATGTAGAAGATATAGCACTGAGGATTATCACCTGACAGCTGCTTCATTCACTTCATGACACCATCATTAATCATAAATTATAAAAAAATTCTGCTTCGGCAAGTTAATGGGACTACTTATCCTACTGATACTTTTGTATGGTAACCCACTGTTTTGTTTTATAGGGTTTGGGTGCCTTTATGACCTTACCAGACAGGTGCTGTTACAACAAGGCCCATCACTGCAGTGAGCACCATTAGACAGAGAGCACTTCTTACAGCAGTCTTTGTAGCACTCCTGCAACAGCAAAAACATACATACACCAGTGACCCTCAGTAGTGCTGGTTATTCAGATATGATGCTGCAATCTGTTAATGATGCTGTTTTTCTACAGAGTTAGCTTGCTAACCAGCTAGCACCTGTTCCTCACTACTGATGCTAGATATCTACAAAGCGTTAGCTTGCTAACCAGCTAGCACCTGTCTCACTACTGATGCTAGATATCTACAGATGTTAGCTTTGCTAAAAAAAAAAGAAAAAAAACCAGCTAGCATCGGTCCTCACCTACTGATGCTAGATATTTTTTTTTTTCTACAGTTAGCTTGCTAACCAGCTAGCACCTGTCTCACTACTGATGCTAGATATCTACAGTTTAGCTTGCTAACCAGCTAGCACCTGTCTCACTACTGATGGCTATAGTATCTACAGAGTTACTTGCTAACCAGCTAGCACCTGTCTCACTACTGATGCTAGATATCTACAGAGTAGCTTGCTAACCAGCTACATCTCTGTCTCACTACTGATGCTAGATATCTACAGAGTTAGCTTGCTAACCAGCTAGCATCTGTCTCACTACTGATGCTAGATATCTACAGAGTTTAGCTTGCTAACCAGCTAGCACCTAGTTCTCACTACTGATGCTACTAGATATATACAGAGTTAGCTTGCTAACCAGCTAGCACCTGTCTCACTACTGATTGCTACATATCTACAGAGTTAGCTTGCTAACCAGCTAGCATCTGTTCTCATGACTGATGCTACTAGATATCTTACAGAGTTTTAGCTTGGTAACCAGCTAGCATCTGTCTCACTACTGATGCTGCTAGATATCTACAGAGTTAGCTTGCTAACCAGCTAGCACCTGTCTCACTACTGATGCTAGATATCTAACAGAGAATTTAGCTTTGCTAACCAGCTAGCATCTGTCTCACTGACCTGATACTAGATATTTACAGAGATAGCTTGGTAACCAGCTAGCATCTGTCTCACTACTGATGCTAGATATCTACAGAGTTAGCTTGCTAACCAGCTAGCACCTGTCTCACTACTGATGATCAATCTGCTTTCATAGTTCATGCAGAGGTTAACCAGCGCTTCACCGAAAATGGCCTAGCTTGAAATATAAAGGGCACACATTGTGGCCCTATAAAACTGTCCTGATAGTTACAGTAGTTTTCACAGTTTTATTTGGGCCCAACGGGACTGTGTGGTCTCTTACCGTAGAGCTGGGCACCCCCATTTTTCCGGTCATTCCCCTTTCCGCTGTTGCCCCCTGTTGTTTGGAGATGTGTTCAACACGTTGCATCATCTTACACATTGCTCCTTAAAACACTCTTTAATAATTTCCGCATGAATAGGTGTGCTAAACTGCTTTAGGCTGAATGGGTAGATACTGTATTTTTGTAAACATGCAAGATGTTTTCAGTGTAGTTTCCATATGTGAAGTGTAGGGCTGGGAGGTGAAAGGATACATTTTTTAAACATAAAACATGTATGTTTTCATACGACATCAAAGACTATACCAAAAAACAGCTTTCTGTGATACAGGCCTGTGGTATTTGGCAGTTAATGGTAAAAAACTCACCATCCTGGCTCCACAATCACACTCCTCTCGCCACCCTCCACGTGTATCCATTGCCCACACTCTGTAGCCTCAAAGAGCTGCCAACAAACATGAAACAAACCTGTATTAAGTGTACATAATACTGGTCCTATGAGGCATCAAAGCTATTGAAAGCTATGAAAACCCTATGGGGACAGTTTTTGTAAACTTGAGGGTCAGTCATTAGAATACATATGAATGAGTTAGAAGTTCAGTCTCTTAAGGAGCTTTACAGTTTAAAAGTACTGTGATTAATCTTTTCTGCCGTGGGCCTCATTGGTGTTGGCAGGGCCAGTATTGTGATAACAATTAACATGGGACCCATGCCATTCCTTCAGCATGTTATGCAGCACTTGGTGTATGGATACAGTCTGCAAAGTTTATAAGGCCCAAAGTAGCAGAACCTCCTTTCCTCATTTTTCTTACATTCCTTATTGCTTGCCTGAGGGCAATACTGACATGCCCCTTACACAACCCACAGAGAACTAAACATCAAATATGTACCACTCTGAAACAACACACTCTGAAACACATGCTCCAGTTTAGCTTGCGAATATGGATCATCTAGCTTGTTCTATCAGACTTTTAGGGATGAGACTCTGGCTTCAATCTGATATGGCACCAGAGTAAAATAGTTTAAAGCAGTGTGTGGAGGATGCGCTTCGCTGGTGGTTCAGGATAAAGTGGACAAGCTGACTGATCAGAGCACACTGCCTTTAACAGCGTTTCAGACAGTCAGCTGAATATAGATGTAGAGTATGAGTATAAAATATGTTTTAGAAAAACTGAAGTATGCCAGTAAAGGCTAAAAATATATAATTATAAACATGGAAACCTTAACGCTAACCTTAGTAGATCCCTTTCATATTATGCAGCCCTAGTGTGTCATTATTATACAGGAACGATTTGAGCATGTTTGTATTTACAGTGTGTGTGTAGGAGGGGTGGGGTAGGGGGTCCAGTGTAGTGTAATTCAGGATCACCTTGTTGCGGTCTGTTAAACAGGACAGGAAGCTCTTCCCCTGAGCAGAAAGTTCTTATAGTCAGCGATGCTGCATTTGGAAAACCTGCGAGGATGCTGCACTCTAAATGAGGGAGCAAGGAGACCAAAGCTTAGAAAACATTAACACACTTTTAAAAAGTCTTAATGGACGGTCAGAAATTCAGCACTGTACCCAGTATCTTCCATTATGCACCCCACCCAGGAGTCCATGCAGCCGCACTCTTCTGGAGAGCAAAAAAAAAACAGTCCGAAAAAAACAAAGAACTTAAATTAATAATTAAAGTTTTTCTCTGACCCAAATACAGCCGACTAGCAAAGACGAAAACAACTCTAGCTTTTACACTGAAGCCACGAGGCTAATGTTGTTAACTAATATCTACACTAATGTCTATACTACAGCAGCAGACTTCAGGCAACGAACGGGTCCAATGTTATAATTAACTTTGTGTGGCAAAAGGGGAAAACCGTATAGATTATCAGCCAGTAGTGTATTTCTTAAATACTCAGACCATTGATACTGATAGATATGCAAGACACAGCTTTAGACATACTTTCTCCTACTAACAGGGTCAACTGGATTCCCAAATTTCTGGGCCAGACTCTGAGAGCGAGGAGGCAAGGCCATTGTCCATGTGCTGCCAAACTGAAAGAGTCAAGGCAGAAAAAACAGAGGGTAGTAATTCTTTTATTAAAACAGAGTGTTCTTG